>OX155893.1:69055215-69413699 GCA_944588485.1 Phosphuga atrata | reverse complement strand
GTCTAGTCTTGTCTGTCTAGTCTTGTCTGTCTAGTCTTGTCTGTCTAGTCTTGTCTGTCTAGTCTTGTCTGTCTAGTCTTGTCTGTCTAGTCTTGTCTGTCTAGTCTTGTCTGTCTAGTCTTGTCTGTCTAGTCTTGTCTGTCTAGTCTTGTCTGTCTAGTCTTGTCTGTCTAGTCTTGTCTGTCTAGTCTTGTCTGTCTAGTCTTGTCTGTCTAGTCTTGTCTGTCTAGTCTTGTCTGTCTAGTCTTGTCTGTCTAGTCTTGTCTGTCTAGTCTTGTCTGTCTAGTCTTGTCTGTCTAGTCTTGTCTGTCTAGTCTTGTCTGTCTAGTCTTGTCTGTCTAGTCTTGTCTGTCTAGTCTTGTCTGTCTAGTCTTGTCTGTCTAGTCTTGTCTGTCTAGTCTTGTCTGTCTAGTCTTGTCTGTCTAGTCTTGTCTGTCTAGTCTTGTCTGTCTAGTCTTGTCTGTCTAGTCTTGTCTGTCTAGTCTTGTCTGTCTAGTCTTGTCTGTCTAGTCTTGTCTGTCTAGTCTTGTCTGTCTAGTCTTGTCTGTCTAGTCTTGTCTGTCTAGTCTTGTCTGTCTAGTCTTGTCTGTCTAGTCTTGTCTGTCTAGTCTTGTCTGTCTAGTCTTGTCTGTCTAGTCTTGTCTGTCTAGTCTTGTCTGTCTAGTCTTGTCTGTCTAGTCTTGTCTGTCTAGTCTTGTCTGTCTAGTCTTGTCTGTCTAGTCTTGTCTGTCTAGTCTTGTCTGTCTAGTCTTGTCTGTCTAGTCTTGTCTGTCTAGTCTTGTCTGTCTAGTCTTGTCTGTCTAGTCTTGTCTGTCTAGTCTTGTCTGTCTAGTCTTGTCTGTCTAGTCTTGTCTGTCTAGTCTTGTCTGTCTAGTCTTGTCTGTCTAGTCTTGTCTGTCTAGTCTTGTCTGTCTAGTCTTGTCTGTCTAGTCTTGTCTGTCTAGTCTTGTCTGTCTAGTCTTGTCTGTCTAGTCTTGTCTGTCTAGTCTTGTCTGTCTAGTCTTGTCTGTCTAGTCTTGTCTGTCTAGTCTTGTCTGTCTAGTCTTGTCTGTCTAGTCTTGTCTGTCTAGTCTTGTCTGTCTAGTCTTGTCTGTCTAGTCTTGTCTGTCTAGTCTTGTCTGTCTAGTCTTGTCTGTCTAGTCTTGTCTGTCTAGTCTTGTCTGTCTAGTCTTGTCTGTCTAGTCTTGTCTGTCTAGTCTTGTCTGTCTAGTCTTGTCTGTCTAGTCTTGTCTGTCTAGTCTTGTCTGTCTAGTCTTGTCTGTCTAGTCTTGTCTGTCTAGTCTTGTCTGTCTAGTCTTGTCTGTCTAGTCTTGTCTGTCTAGTCTTGTCTGTCTAGTCTTGTCTGTCTAGTCTTGTCTGTCTAGTCTTGTCTGTCTAGTCTTGTCTGTCTAGTCTTGTCTGTCTAGTCTTGTCTGTCTAGTCTTGTCTGTCTAGTCTTGTCTGTCTAGTCTTGTCTGTCTAGTCTTGTCTGTCTAGTCTTGTCTGTCTAGTCTTGTCTGTCTAGTCTTGTCTGTCTAGTCTTGTCTGTCTAGTCTTGTCTGTCTAGTCTTGTCTGTCTAGTCTTGTCTGTCTAGTCTTGTCTGTCTAGTCTTGTCTGTCTAGTCTTGTCTGTCTAGTCTTGTCTGTCTAGTCTTGTCTGTCTAGTCTTGTCTGTCTAGTCTTGTCTGTCTAGTCTTGTCTGTCTAGTCTTGTCTGTCTAGTCTTGTCTGTCTAGTCTTGTCTGTCTAGTCTTGTCTGTCTAGTCTTGTCTGTCTAGTCTTGTCTGTCTAGTCTTGTCTGTCTAGTCTTGTCTGTCTAGTCTTGTCTGTCTAGTCTTGTCTGTCTAGTCTTGTCTGTCTAGTCTTGTCTGTCTAGTCTTGTCTGTCTAGTCTTGTCTGTCTAGTCTTGTCTGTCTAGTCTTGTCTGTCTAGTCTTGTCTGTCTAGTCTTGTCTGTCTAGTCTTGTCTGTCTAGTCTTGTCTGTCTAGTCTTGTCTGTCTAGTCTTGTCTGTCTAGTCTTGTCTGTCTAGTCTTGTCTGTCTAGTCTTGTCTGTCTAGTCTTGTCTGTCTAGTCTTGTCTGTCTAGTCTTGTCTGTCTAGTCTTGTCTGTCTAGTCTTGTCTGTCTAGTCTTGTCTGTCTAGTCTTGTCTGTCTAGTCTTGTCTGTCTAGTCTTGTCTGTCTAGTCTTGTCTGTCTAGTCTTGTCTGTCTAGTCTTGTCTGTCTAGTCTTGTCTGTCTAGTCTTGTCTGTCTAGTCTTGTCTGTCTAGTCTTGTCTGTCTAGTCTTGTCTGTCTAGTCTTGTCTGTCTAGTCTTGTCTGTCTAGTCTTGTCTGTCTAGTCTTGTCTGTCTAGTCTTGTCTGTCTAGTCTTGTCTGTCTAGTCTTGTCTGTCTAGTCTTGTCTGTCTAGTCTTGTCTGTCTAGTCTTGTCTGTCTAGTCTTGTCTGTCTAGTCTTGTCTGTCTAGTCTTGTCTGTCTAGTCTTGTCTGTCTAGTCTTGTCTGTCTAGTCTTGTCTGTCTAGTCTTGTCTGTCTAGTCTTGTCTGTCTAGTCTTGTCTGTCTAGTCTTGTCTGTCTAGTCTTGTCTGTCTAGTCTTGTCTGTCTAGTCTTGTCTGTCTAGTCTTGTCTGTCTAGTCTTGTCTGTCTAGTCTTGTCTGTCTAGTCTTGTCTGTCTAGTCTTGTCTGTCTAGTCTTGTCTGTCTAGTCTTGTCTGTCTAGTCTTGTCTGTCTAGTCTTGTCTGTCTAGTCTTGTCTGTCTAGTCTTGTCTGTCTAGTCTTGTCTGTCTAGTCTTGTCTGTCTAGTCTTGTCTGTCTAGTCTTGTCTGTCTAGTCTTGTCTGTCTAGTCTTGTCTGTCTAGTCTTGTCTGTCTAGTCTTGTCTGTCTAGTCTTGTCTGTCTAGTCTTGTCTGTCTAGTCTTGTCTGTCTAGTCTTGTCTGTCTAGTCTTGTCTGTCTAGTCTTGTCTGTCTAGTCTTGTCTGTCTAGTCTTGTCTGTCTAGTCTTGTCTGTCTAGTCTTGTCTGTCTAGTCTTGTCTGTCTAGTCTTGTCTGTCTAGTCTTGTCTGTCTAGTCTTGTCTGTCTAGTCTTGTCTGTCTAGTCTTGTCTGTCTAGTCTTGTCTGTCTAGTCTTGTCTGTCTAGTCTTGTCTGTCTAGTCTTGTCTGTCTAGTCTTGTCTGTCTAGTCTTGTCTGTCTAGTCTTGTCTGTCTAGTCTTGTCTGTCTAGTCTTGTCTGTCTAGTCTTGTCTGTCTAGTCTTGTCTGTCTAGTCTTGTCTGTCTAGTCTTGTCTGTCTAGTCTTGTCTGTCTAGTCTTGTCTGTCTAGTCTTGTCTGTCTAGTCTTGTCTGTCTAGTCTTGTCTGTCTAGTCTTGTCTGTCTAGTCTTGTCTGTCTAGTCTTGTCTGTCTAGTCTTGTCTGTCTAGTCTTGTCTGTCTAGTCTTGTCTGTCTAGTCTTGTCTGTCTAGTCTTGTCTGTCTAGTCTTGTCTGTCTAGTCTTGTCTGTCTAGTCTTGTCTGTCTAGTCTTGTCTGTCTAGTCTTGTCTGTCTAGTCTTGTCTGTCTAGTCTTGTCTGTCTAGTCTTGTCTGTCTAGTCTTGTCTGTCTAGTCTTGTCTGTCTAGTCTTGTCTGTCTAGTCTTGTCTGTCTAGTCTTGTCTGTCTAGTCTTGTCTGTCTAGTCTTGTCTGTCTAGTCTTGTCTGTCTAGTCTTGTCTGTCTAGTCTTGTCTGTCTAGTCTTGTCTGTCTAGTCTTGTCTGTCTAGTCTTGTCTGTCTAGTCTTGTCTGTCTAGTCTTGTCTGTCTAGTCTTGTCTGTCTAGTCTTGTCTGTCTAGTCTTGTCTGTCTAGTCTTGTCTGTCTAGTCTTGTCTGTCTAGTCTTGTCTGTCTAGTCTTGTCTGTCTAGTCTTGTCTGTCTAGTCTTGTCTGTCTAGTCTTGTCTGTCTAGTCTTGTCTGTCTAGTCTTGTCTGTCTAGTCTTGTCTGTCTAGTCTTGTCTGTCTAGTCTTGTCTGTCTAGTCTTGTCTGTCTAGTCTTGTCTGTCTAGTCTTGTCTGTCTAGTCTTGTCTGTCTAGTCTTGTCTGTCTAGTCTTGTCTGTCTAGTCTTGTCTGTCTAGTCTTGTCTGTCTAGTCTTGTCTGTCTAGTCTTGTCTGTCTAGTCTTGTCTGTCTAGTCTTGTCTGTCTAGTCTTGTCTGTCTAGTCTTGTCTGTCTAGTCTTGTCTGTCTAGTCTTGTCTGTCTAGTCTTGTCTGTCTAGTCTTGTCTGTCTAGTCTTGTCTGTCTAGTCTTGTCTGTCTAGTCTTGTCTGTCTAGTCTTGTCTGTCTAGTCTTGTCTGTCTAGTCTTGTCTGTCTAGTCTTGTCTGTCTAGTCTTGTCTGTCTAGTCTTGTCTGTCTAGTCTTGTCTGTCTAGTCTTGTCTGTCTAGTCTTGTCTGTCTAGTCTTGTCTGTCTAGTCTTGTCTGTCTAGTCTTGTCTGTCTAGTCTTGTCTGTCTAGTCTTGTCTGTCTAGTCTTGTCTGTCTAGTCTTGTCTGTCTAGTCTTGTCTGTCTAGTCTTGTCTGTCTAGTCTTGTCTGTCTAGTCTTGTCTGTCTAGTCTTGTCTGTCTAGTCTTGTCTGTCTAGTCTTGTCTGTCTAGTCTTGTCTGTCTAGTCTTGTCTGTCTAGTCTTGTCTGTCTAGTCTTGTCTGTCTAGTCTTGTCTGTCTAGTCTTGTCTGTCTAGTCTTGTCTGTCTAGTCTTGTCTGTCTAGTCTTGTCTGTCTAGTCTTGTCTGTCTAGTCTTGTCTGTCTAGTCTTGTCTGTCTAGTCTTGTCTGTCTAGTCTTGTCTGTCTAGTCTTGTCTGTCTAGTCTTGTCTGTCTAGTCTTGTCTGTCTAGTCTTGTCTGTCTAGTCTTGTCTGTCTAGTCTTGTCTGTCTAGTCTTGTCTGTCTAGTCTTGTCTGTCTAGTCTTGTCTGTCTAGTCTTGTCTGTCTAGTCTTGTCTGTCTAGTCTTGTCTGTCTAGTCTTGTCTGTCTAGTCTTGTCTGTCTAGTCTTGTCTGTCTAGTCTTGTCTGTCTAGTCTTGTCTGTCTAGTCTTGTCTGTCTAGTCTTGTCTGTCTAGTCTTGTCTGTCTAGTCTTGTCTGTCTAGTCTTGTCTGTCTAGTCTTGTCTGTCTAGTCTTGTCTGTCTAGTCTTGTCTGTCTAGTCTTGTCTGTCTAGTCTTGTCTGTCTAGTCTTGTCTGTCTAGTCTTGTCTGTCTAGTCTTGTCTGTCTAGTCTTGTCTGTCTAGTCTTGTCTGTCTAGTCTTGTCTGTCTAGTCTTGTCTGTCTAGTCTTGTCTGTCTAGTCTTGTCTGTCTAGTCTTGTCTGTCTAGTCTTGTCTGTCTAGTCTTGTCTGTCTAGTCTTGTCTGTCTAGTCTTGTCTGTCTAGTCTTGTCTGTCTAGTCTTGTCTGTCTAGTCTTGTCTGTCTAGTCTTGTCTGTCTAGTCTTGTCTGTCTAGTCTTGTCTGTCTAGTCTTGTCTGTCTAGTCTTGTCTGTCTAGTCTTGTCTGTCTAGTCTTGTCTGTCTAGTCTTGTCTGTCTAGTCTTGTCTGTCTAGTCTTGTCTGTCTAGTCTTGTCTGTCTAGTCTTGTCTGTCTAGTCTTGTCTGTCTAGTCTTGTCTGTCTAGTCTTGTCTGTCTAGTCTTGTCTGTCTAGTCTTGTCTGTCTTTTTTTTTTTTATGAGGGACGTAGCTGGCGGTTATACACCTAACCAGACAAGTGGCCCCCCTGGAAACACTGCCGTGACTCTGGTACTGCTAATCGCATGGCCTCGGAGTTACGGGTGACTTATTTAAATTTTAATTTCTCTTTATCTTTTGTTCTTTCGTTTCATCTGTTGTTTTGGATTCCATAATATAATGAATATATTCTTGTGTCTTAATCCAGTTTTCTTTTGCTTTGAGCATATGTCCAATTATCGTTCTTGGGTTTAGTGGTACTTCTAAATTGGTTGTAATTTCATACCTTTCCATTTCCCATCGAGAACAGTCAAAAATTGTATGGGCCACAGTATCGGTTTCTCCGCAGTATATGCACTGGTCATCTGAGGCTCTGCCAATTTGATGCAGATAGTCCTTAAAACAGCCGTGGCCGGACAATACTTGGGTGAGGTAGTAGCTATTTTCACCATGCTCTCTGTCTATCCAGGGTTGATGTTCAGGGATAAGAAGTCTGGTCCACTCTCCTTTAATGCCGTGCTTCCACTTTTGCTGCCATTCTTCAATTAATTGTTTCCTAGCCATTTTTTTTTTGAAGTTTGCTGCGACCTGTCTCTTGCAATTTTCTTTGCTCTTCCACAAGCAAGTCGATAGGCGGGATACCCACGATGGTAAAGACTGCCTCACTTGATATTGTGCGGTAACCGCTACAGATTCTTAGAGCCATTTGTCTTTGCACGGCAAGGAGCTTTTGGATATTGCTCTGTTTTCCCAGTGCTCTGGCCCATATTGGTGCGCCGTACATCATAGTGGCCTGTACTGCGTAGCTGAGCAGTCGGCGTTTACTGCTCCTGGGTCCTCCAATGTTAGGCATTAGTTGTTGTATTGCTGCCATTGTCCTCATGTCCTTTGCTGCAGCTTCTGCTATGTGCGGTGTGAAAGATAATGCCTTGTCTATTACTATGCCCAGGTATTTTATTTGACATTTTGGGATTATTGTCAGTTTTCCAATTTTAAATTTTATTGGTTGGACCTTTTTTTGTCCTATCAGAAGAACCGCCTCAGTTTTCTCTGGCGCTAGATTGAGGCTTTTGGATTTCATCCAGTTAATTATTTGCTCTACAGCGTGGTTTGCTATCTGCATCAATCCTTCTTCTGTTCTGGCTGTTACCACTAGAGCCAAGTCGTCTGCAAAGGCAATCACTGTCGCCCCCAATGGCAGTCTTAATCTCAGGACATCGTCATATAAAACGTTCCACAAGGTTGGGCCTAGTGTCGATCCTTGTGGAACACCGCTGCTGATGCTTCTCTCTTCCGTTTTTCGAGCCCCTTTTAGTATTAACTTTCTATCGCTAAGGTAGCTCCTCACCATGCGTAGTAGGTACGGTGATATACCTCTTGATGTTAGGCCTTCCATGATCTGCTTCCAGCTAGCGCTGTTAAATGCGTTTCTAACATCGAAGGTTAGCAGCGCGCACAGTTTCCTTGTTCTCTGTGTGCCAGACTTCGCCTTTTCGGCAATTTCTATGACAGATCTTAGCGCGTCAATTGTGGATTTTCCTTGCCTGAAGCCAAATTGTTTTTCTGACAAACCATGTCCAACCTCAAGTTCTCCTTTTATTCTGCTTAGCAAAAGTTGCTCTAAGAGTTTTCCCGACACATCCAGTAGGCAAATAGGTCTATAGGATGTGGGGTTCCCTATTTCTTTATCTCCTTTTTTGATGAGAACGAGCTTTGCCCTTTTCCATCTGGCCGGAAAGTTTCCCGTTGTGAGCAGCATGTTCATCGTGTCCAATACGAAGCTTGATTGGTGCTGGGCAGCTATTTTTACAACTTCAGGTGGTATTCCATCTGGCCCCGGTGCTCTGTTGTTCTTAATTCGCCTGCTTGCGAGCGATAATTCTTCGGCAGTGAAGAGAGGTATATCGGTGACTTCGGGCTGTTGCCAATCGAAAGGAGTGTGGTGTGGAAAGAGCACGTCAGCTACTCTACGTACAGCTTCTATAGTTAATGCAGGAATTCGTAAGCAAATTTTCATATTTCTTCTTATGATTTGAAAGGCTTCCCCCCATATGTCATTTTCTAACTCAGAACATAGTTTTTTCCAGTGCTCCTGCTTAGTATTGTTTATTAACTGACGCAGCTCCTTCCTTCGGCTCTTATATACCTGACTTGCCTCTTTGGTAACTTCGCTATCAGCATGTTTTGTCCTTAGGCGTTGGTACTTCCTCCTGGCAGCAGTGCAAGCAGTTCTTACGCTCGAAATTTCCTCGGTCCACCAGTATGTTGTCTTTTTTATTTTTCGTCGTCCTTCCCCAGCTATTGAGTTTTTACATGCTTTGTGCATCGCCTGAGCCAGTATATCTGCACTTTTTGTGTCGCTATTGCTTAGTTCTTGAGTTAGGCATGCTTTAATTTTTTCCTCATTCAGGTGCTTTATTGTCCATCTAGTTCTTGATGGGGGAGCTATTTCTTTTGACCTTCTGTTTTCTTGTATGCTGTAGATGATGTAGCGGTGGTCACTCGAGGATTCTTTGTCCAGAACTCTCCAGCCCTGGAGCTTGCTTGCGATTAAGTTATTGCAGAACGTGATGTCTATAATGGACTGAGAGTTTCCTCGCCCAAACGTGTAATCATTTCCCTGGTTTTGTGCCAATATATCTAGTTCCGCAGCCCAATCCGATACCAGGTTTCCTCTTTTGTCCATGCCTGAGGAACCCCAATAGGGGGACTTAGCGTTGAAATCGCCCGCAATAACTTGATCTCTTTTTCCTTGGTTCCTGATGTTATGGCTTAGAGCTTCTAGGGATTGGGACAACTGTTCCGGTTTTGCATTGGGAGAAAAGTAGCAGCTGTAGATTATAAATTGGGGCAACTCAACCCAGACAAATCCTGGTCCTCGGCCTGTTCTTATAACTGGTAGTTTTCGGTTCTTTATCCATACTGCTGCATCTTTTTTTTCGTCCATGAACCAATTTGCCCTAGCTGCTAGTTTTTTGTTAGGTTCGCTCACTATTATGATGTCCGCTTTCAGCTCTGCGGCTGTTGCGGTTAGCAGATCGTGCGCTGCACGACATCTCATTATATTGACTTGGATGATACTAGCCATTATTGTTGTTTCCTTGCCGTCTCAATCTAAGTTCCTCCGACAGAGCTTTTTTGTATTCTGGGCATGTTCCGGAGTACGCCTGATGTCCCGTCAACTTGCAAATTGGGCAGTACTTTTCCTCTTTGCAGTCCTTCGCTTGGTGTCCCTCTTGGCCGCATCGTAGGCACATCTTCTGTCTGTCTGGTCCTTTACACGTGCTTGCAACATGGCCGGTCTCCCAGCATTTATAGCACCTTACCAGATCTATCCTCTCCCTGACTCTGCAGTGTAGCCAGCCGATCTTTAACTTTCCTTT
Organism: Phosphuga atrata; assembly: GCA_944588485.1. Taxonomy (NCBI): domain Eukaryota; kingdom Metazoa; phylum Arthropoda; class Insecta; order Coleoptera; family Silphidae; genus Phosphuga; species Phosphuga atrata. Next base: position 69,404,659 of record OX155893.1, on the reverse strand, counting down.
CTCGATGAGGGCCTTCGCTGAATTTTTGGGAAGCGCGACGGTTGCGATCTGACTATTCCCATACCCGGGTCGGATGTTTTTTATTGTGATACCTCCTTCAATATTATCGAGTGCAGATTTTATCGCTTCTTCTACTTCTTCTAGTGTGGTAACGGCATCTATGTCCTTTATATTCACCAAGGTGTCCGTATTTTTTGATCGTATATCGATGTCTGGAAATTTGTTTGCTATCAGTTCTTTCAGTTTGTTTGCACTCCCTTCTTTTACTTCAAGCAGGAGCTCTCCGTTTTTTGTTTCTCTTAGTCCTGCTACTCGTGTTCCTGAAACTTCAGGGTTAATTTCTTTTTTAACCATTCTGAGTAAATCAGCGTATGCTTTCCCTTCTGATTTTAGAAGTATCACCTCTTTTGGATTTTTCCCTCGATTTTCTTTCCTGTCTCGACTTTTTCTAGCAGTTTCCGTCCATTTCTGTGCATTGGGTATTTTTATTTCTGGCTCTGCTGGTCGTTGGGGCAAAAACACTCTTATATCAATATCTGTCCCGGCAAATGTATACTCTATCATTTTTAGTATAGTTGGCCATTCTACTACCATTGATTTAGCGAATGCCAATTTCTTCCTGGTGTGCGTTTCAGTTAGCTGTTTTAGCTTTTGTAGACTGTCAAATGTCTGTCGTAGGATGATAGTTTTGTCTGCTTCTTCCTCATCTGCTTTTTTAACAATCAGCTGGTATATATAACGATTTGTTGTTTTGATCTCTCCATTTTCTGTTGGGACTCCTATGGAGTGTGTTAGGTAGACTACATTTCCAGGCTGATTTGTCTGGCTCTCTAGCTCAATTGATCTCATATACGTGTTGCAGAGTGCTTGGGGCACTCCCTCCTCTGGATTCATGTTGTCGGCCAAGCACCAGACCAGGTCCCAGTCGAGTGATGCTAACTGCATGTTTCCCGTTCCAATTTTTACTCTTTTGAAAGCTGCCCGGGGCCAGATTTTTGCTGCAACTTCCTGAAATTCTTGATAAGAATTTCCCCTTTCTATTTCATTATATAGCTCCATCAAGAGTTCCCCTTCCTTTTCTTTGTTTTCAGTCAGTTCTGGGCTAGTTGGTTCTGTTTGTGTGCTACATTCGTGTGTGTTGCTCTGATTTCTAGTGGGTGTCGTTTCCTTTTCAGAGTTTTCTTGTACCTTCTCGAATATTTTGCCCATTTTATCTGTTAATATCCACAGATTTTCTGCGGCTCTTCTTATATCTGCGTTATTGTTAGATTTCGCCAGCCATCGAAGGTCTTGTGCTTCTGCAACGACTTTTCTTATTGTAGCCCTTAACTCTTTGTCATTGTATGTACACTGTTTCTGTCCATCTGGGTTTATTCGCTTCCTTTTTGCAGTGTGTTCGCTTGGAGAAGTATCGCCCTGCGGTGGAGATTTTCCTGTACAGATAGCACCCGTAAAGGAGGCTGACCGCCGGACGGGCGTACTGGTCTTATCGGTTATTGTTGTTCGATCCTCGCTCGTTGTGGCAATTGAGGGGGGCGTTCTTTTCAATCCTTCCCTTTTTTGGAATGGGTTTTCTCCTTCTTCCTCATTTTTTGTTTCTCCAAGGCTTTCCATTATTAGAAGCAAAAATCTGCCTCTATTTCCATGAATTGGCTCTAATACAAATTAATAAAAATGTACAGTACCGCTCTGATTCGAACTCGGTCTGAAACGGTCACCGCGTAGTTGTTTGACGACTCGACGATAAGAGCCACCAGCTGTTAGAAACTTGTTTATAAATCTACAATATAATAAACAAATAAACAAAAGTATTTGTTTATTTAGTAGGGTTATCTCTACGGAGAAACAGCTAAACTGATTGTTATTAACAATAATTTGAGTCCTTTTTCTCACACTTATCAGCACAGATGATGCAAGAGCACCGGTACTCTCTGCACAAGTTCTAATCTTAAACTAAGTTCTAATATTATGTTTTAATCGTTTATAACCTAACTTTATGTTCTAATCACTTATTACCTAGTATTGAGTCCTTTTTCTCACTTTAAACACACAATTTGATTAAGAAATACAGTATGTGCTACCCTATTTGGGGTCAAACACCTAAGATTTGGGATACACTTCTATTTTCACGCACTATTTATCACAGTTTTAAGCGAACTCTAGTAACACGCCTGCCCCGGACGACAGTCAACACTCCAAGACCAGTCTTGTCTGTCTAGTCTTGTCTGTCTAGTCTAGTCTGTCTAGTCTTGTCTGTCTAGTCTTGTCTGTCTAGTCTTGTCTGTCTAGTCTTGTCTGTCTAGTCTTGTCTGTCCAGTCTTGTCTGTCTAGTCTTGTCTGTCTAGTCTTGTCTGTCTAGTCTTGTCTGTCTAGTCTTGTCTGTCTAGTCTTGTCTGTCTAGTCTTGTCTGTCTAGTCTTGTCTGTCTAGTCTTGTCTGTCTAGTCTTGTCTGTCTAGTCTTGTCTGTCTAGTCTTGTCTGTCTAGTCTTGTCTGTCTAGTCTTGTCTGTCTAGTCTTGTCTGTCTAGTCTTGTCTGTCTAGTCTTGTCTGTCTAGTCTTGTCTGTCTAGTCTTGTCTGTCTAGTCTTGTCTGTCTAGTCTTGTCTGTCTAGTCTTGTCTGTCTAGTCTTGTCTGTCTAGTCTTGTCTGTCTAGTCTTGTCTGTCTAGTCTTGTCTGTCTAGTCTTGTCTGTCTAGTCTTGTCTGTCTAGTCTTGTCTGCCTAGTCTTGTCTGTCTAGTCTTGTCTGTCTAGTCTTGTCTGTCTAGTCTTGTCTGTCTAGTCTTTTCTGTCTAGTCTTGTCTGTCTAGTCTTGTCTGTCTAGTCTTGTCTGTCTAGTCTTGTCTGTCTAGTCTTGTCTGTCTAGTCTTGTCTGTCTAGTCTTGTCTGTCTAGTCTTGCCTGTCTAGTCTTGTCTGTCTAGTCTTGTCTGTCTAGTCTTGTCTGTCTAGTCTTGTCTGTCTAGTCTTGTCTGTCTAGTCTTGTCTGTCTAGTCTTGTCTGTCTAGTCTTGTCTGTCTAGTCTTGTCTGTCTAGTCTTGTCTGTCTAGTCTTGTCTGTCTAGTCTTGTCTGTCTAGTCTTGTCTGTCTAGTCTTGTCTGTCTAGTCTTGTCTGTCTAGTCTAGTCTGTCTAGTCTTGTCTGTCTAGTCTTGTCTGTCTAGTCTTGTCTGTCTAGTCTTGTCTGTCTAGTCTTGTCTGTCTAGTCTTGTCTGTCTAGTCTTGTCTGTCTAGTCTTGTCTGTCTAGTCTTGTCTGTCTAGTCTTGTCTGTCTAGTCTTGTCGGTCTAGTCTTGTCGGTCTAGTCTTGTCTGTCTAGTCTTGTCTGTCTAGTCTTGTCTGTCTAGTCTTGTCTGTCTAGTCTTGTCTGTCTAGTCTTGTCTGTCTAGTCTTGTCTGTCTAGTCTTGTCTGTCTAGTCTTGTCTGTCTAGTCTTGTCTGTCTAGTCTTGTCTGTCTAGTCTTGTCTGTCTAGTCTTGTCTGTCTAGTCTTGTCTGTCTAGTCTTTTCTGTCTAGCCTTGTCTGTCTAGTCTTGTCTGTCTAGTCTTGTCTGTCTAGTCTTGTCTGTCTAGCCTTGTCTGTCTAGTCTTGTTTGTCTAGTCTTGTCTGTCTAGTCTTGTCTGTCTAGTCTTGTCTGTCTAGTCTTGTCTGTCTAGTCTTGTCTGTCTAGTCTTGTCTGTCTAGTCTTGTCTGTCTAGTCTTGTCTGTCTAGTCTTGTCTGTCTAGTCTTGTATGTCTAGTCTTGTCTGTCTAGTCTTGTCTGTCTAGTCTTGTCTGTCTAGTCTTGTCTGTCTAGTCTTGTCTGTCCAGTCTTGTCTGTCTAGTCTTGTCTGTCTAGTCTTGTCTGTCTAGTCTTGTCTGTCTAGTCTTGTCTGTCTAGTCTTGTCTGTCTAGTCTTGTCTGTCTAGTCTTGTCTGTCTAGTCTTGTCTGTCTAGTCTTGTCTGTCTAGTCTTGTCTGTCTAGTCTTGTCTGTCTAGTCTTGTCTGTCTAGTCTTGTCTGTCTAGTCTTGTCTGTCTAGTCTTGTCTGTCTAGTCTTGTCTGTCTAGTCTTGTCTGTCTAGTCTTGTCTGTCTAGTCTTGTCTGTCTAGTCTTGTCTGTCTAGTCTTGTCTGTCTAGTCTTGTCTGTCTAGTCTTGTCTGTCTAGTCTTGTCTGTCTAGTCTTGTCTGTCTAGTCTTGTCTGTCTAGTCTTGTCTGTCTAGTCTTGTCTGTCTAGTCTTGTCTGTCTAGTCTTGTCTGTCTAGTCTTGTCTGTCTAGTCTTGTCTGTCTAGTCTTGTCTGTCTAGTCTTGTCTGTCTAGTCTTGTCTGTCTAGTCTTGTCTGTCTAGTCTTGTCTGTCTAGTCTTGTCTGTCTAGTCTTGTCTGTCTAGTCTTGTCTGTCTAGTCTTGTCTGTCTAGTCTTGTCTGTCTAGTCTTGTCTGTCTAGTCTTGTCTGTCTAGTCTTGTCTGTCTAGTCTTGTCTGTCTAATCTTGTCTGTCTAGTCTTGTCTGTCTAGTCTTGTCTGTCTAGTCTTGTCTCTCTAGTCTTGTCTGTCTAGTCTTGTCTGTCTAGTCTTGTCCGTCTAGTCTTGTCTGTCTAGTCTTCTCTGTCTAGTCTTGTCTGTCGGTTGGTGTTGAGCCGCCAACACAGTAGGAGTGCGAAAGCAAGCTGTTACAAAGTGTTCAATATTTTTGGAAATAGACTATATAAAATTATTTAATTAATTGCTTATTGTATAGTTATGTTGTGCAAAGTTCACAAAAACTTTAATTAGTGTAACTAAGTGTGAGAAAAGGCTCAAATATAGTGTAATTGTCCAAGAGATAGTGACTCGCCCATTTTGTGTTACTTTTTAATTTTTCCTTCTATGTGTCTGTATATTAAATATTATTTAATTTTTAATTTAATTTAATTGTATTTTAAATGTATAAAAGATAGTTGTATAGACAAAGTAGCAAGGTTTTGACCTAGTATAGCGGCTATACTCAGTCAAAACCTTGCGGTCCGTATATCTGCGCTATTTAACTAAAGTGATAAAACGTCGACGCGGGAAGACTAGAGATAAATCGCAAGGAAAAAAACTTACTAGGTACGATTCAATGACAGTAAGTATCTTCCCGTGTTGACGGAGATTTTTGCTGAATAGTTTAGGTTTAACAGGATTAGTATAATACAGAGCAATACTTAGCTGGTATTTGCAGCCCTATGCGTGGATAAACACTTTGTCTAGCGCGGCGCTGGCGCCCGTTCGATTCCGACTAAGCAAAGACTTTATTTCCTTGAAACGTAATTGTTATACAGTGTATTTTGCGTTTTCCCAATTCTCACAACATATTTTTTAGCCTCCTGAATTGTAAAGCTAGCTTTGACATCGTGTATACGTCCAGCGAAACTAGATTTTTACGTACAATGTTGCAAAGTACGGCTACGATGCGGTAAAGTGGCCAGTAAATTTTAACCTTTCAGGGACACTTACAAAATAAATTAAGTATAAGACAACAAAATCTAATTAAAAAACGCTACTTTACACCATATTTGTCACGATAATGTAGAAAATAAGAGTGATTTTTTAAATCTTACTGTGCGTCTGACATTTGGAAAAATGACATATGATGTACCTAATAAATTTGAATTAGTAAAAATGTCAAAGTTTGTGAGTACCAACATTAAAAATTAAATAATTTCCAATATTGTTATTAATCTAAATCTATTTGTTTCTTAAATAATAATTGTCGGCCAAAAAATCTTATACAAATTTCGTGCGGAAATGATTTTACAATGCTCCAGCAAATGAGACATTGACCCAAATAAGGGTAAAAAAAAAACAAACGAGCTGTTGCATTGTAAAATCATTGTTTCCGCACTTTAATGTAAATAACTATTCCTTTGCTTCACTACCATCTTTGATTATCAATTGCCAAATGCGCGACATATAAGACATAAACATGAGTGAGAAGGATAGAGAAAATCCTTTTGTAAGGAAAGAAGGTGTCCAAAGAACCCCACCCCCAATACAACTGCATAGGGAAAGATCCCACTCCTTGAATGAGAAGACTCATAGAGAAGTAGTGCTGACTGACGAACAACAACCTAAGAGGAAAAGATCAGAAGTGAGCAATCAATACCACCCGACCACAAACTCGACCACATAGGAAATGAACAAGTCCTAGCACCAAAACTGAAATTAAAAAAACACGAAAGAAAAAAACTCAGAAAAGCTGTGGACTCTGGCGGGAACGCTAGAGAGATTATGGGCGACCGGTCAACTGACACAGCATTATCTAAACGCAAAGATCGAAACCTGCGAAGATACCACACAAACGATAGTGATGAGCGACGAAGATGAGAAAGGATTGTCAACATTACTCGAACAAATAGAAGAAGGAAACTCCTATGAGGAATCCAGGAGGTCGCTGAGAAAGACTGGCCACTGAGAGCATTCCGTTCAGTAAAGGAAGGACATGGAAACGTGATGGCGGCCTCATCAGAATGGGATATGGCATGGTGCACCGGTGAAGATTTGCACCCATACCAAGAAGTTCCAAGATCTCTAATAGAAACATACACACGCCCAAATGAAGCAATAAAACAACAAGCAACAACCGGGAATGTAATATACCTGCGACATTCCATCGGCTTCCCAGACGCAAACGGTGAAATAAACTGCACGGACCAATATATATATATATACCAGATAGTCACGAGAAAGATGGACACGGAACTTACGGACATCCAACAGCTCTTCGATGGGCTACAAAAGCTTAAAGAGCTTATGCATAAAACAAACAGACAGAATATTGCTATTATAAAACCGGCAGCAGTAGACTGGCAATTAGCAAAAAAGGCAATAGAATACACATTCGCCAAAACTAGCGCCCAAGTCAGAATCTACTGCCCAAAGGATAAGTTCGCTAAGCCAGCAGATCCTTCTCAGCATACAATTGGTAAGAAAACATGGACTGAAGCAGTTATGCAAAGCAAGCCAATGCCAGGGGGAGCACCTGCTAAAAAAGTAGAAAGAAAACCAAGGACTGAAGCAGTTTTCATGAAAGCTGAAGGCCGATCCTACTCGGATCTTTTACAAATGGTAAAGTCCGATTTGGACCCCAAAGAAGATTCGTGGAAGTCAATCACTAAAATTAGGAGTACAAAAAAGGGAGAACCACTGTTCCAAGTCAAGGAAGGCAAGGCAAATGAGTTGAAAGAAGAGCTGACTAAAAAATGCCCCTCCACCGAAATTCGAGTGAAATCTAACGACGCTATTATGCACATAAAAGATCTAGATGCACTCACAACATCGGAAGAAGTGATAGAAGCCGTCAAAGTGGAATTAGGAGATCCAACGATACCTGTTAAGGTGACAAATATGAAACCCTCCTATGGAGAAAACCAAGTGGCAACAATTTCACTCCCAAGAGAGCAAGCCTCTAAGCTTGTAGAAAATGGCAAAATTAGAATAGGTTTCGTAGAATGCCGAGTAATTGAGAGAATTCAATTAGTCAAATTCCGCAAATGTTGGATAACAGGGCACACAGAAGGAGAATGTAAAGGTCCAAATAGACAACATCTGTGCTTTAGGTGCGGCCATGAAGGTCACGCTTCAAAAGACTGCAAAGGAGAAGTTTTCTGCCCAATCTGCCAACAAACAGGTCACAGACAGAGTTGCCAACTTTATTTTTCAGGGGATCGTACCATGCACTTTGAAAAATCGTATTTTGCCATGTATTTTAGAAAAAAAAATAATACGCATATAATTTTCAATAAAACAATAGTAAATGATTTAATTACTTAATATTATTATAGCTTTAAATCAATATGTAATAATTAAGATGCAACATTTTAATATTTGGTATTTAAATACGAACATGGAATGCTTTTCTGGACCTTGGTTACCAGAATTTGGACACTAATTTGTCAATTAAGAAGTTTATATATACACTGCTCAAAACAATTAGCGGGTCACTAATTTGTGCCTCCATAAAATTCAAACGGGAAATTACATGCAAATAAAATTAAGAACATCTGAAACACGCTCTACTTAATTGTTTCAATTGACACAGAGGGAATTATCAGCATCGCATACTTCCGGAGTATCCGTAATAATTAACAAGAACTACCAAAACTACAGTGAAATAATGAATACCAAGTTTGATTCAAAGAGCCTTCAAGGAAGGTTTTTGTTCAGATCAAAATACAGACGAAAATGTTTGCAACTTACAGTTTGACTTAAGTTAAGTGAAAATGAGGCGATCTCAACGAAGTGGAAGTTGTTCGTGCTATAACATTAATTGAAAATGGCGAAAGCTTTCAACAAGTTTCAAGAAACTTCAACGTAAACTTGTCTGTTATTCGATTGTGGCACAGGTACTTCGAAAAAGGTCAATATATCAGGCGCGGTGGCCAAGGTCGCAAAGGAAAAACAACTCAAAATCAAGACCAATTTTTACTGATTCCGAGTCTTCGCAATAGAGTTTCTACGAAAAGACCTCTTAATTTCCCTTAGGACGACGCGTGGGCTCACTTTATCAGACCAGACAATGAGGAATAGGTTTAAGGGAATCAAATTTGAGTGCAAGACGACCCGTCCGAAAACCCTCTTTGACACGACGCCACAGAATAGCAAGGATGAATTTTGCTCGTGAACATTTCGCGTGGCAACTTCGTCAAAGGAAGTGCTCTTCTCGTATCAAGGTTCCTTATTACTTGTTACGATGGCCGAGTACCTGTTTACAGGCGCCTAGGAGAACGCTACACAGCTGCTACTGTCCAGGAAGTCGAAAGATTTGGAGGTGGTTCAGTTATGGTTTGCGGTGGAATTAGTATCGACAGTAGAACATGTGGTCCCTGTGGCATATGGCATAGGTCAAATTTTTTTGTTAATGCAGGATAACGCAAGAGCACATACTGCTTCGATTGCGGTAAATCGATTACGCGGGGAATCGTCATATAGGCCAGTGGTGCTCAAAACGTGGGTCGCGTTAGTAGTTCTCCATCGACCCCTCAGAGGGGTCGATGGAGAACTATTTGGGTCCGAGAATTCATAAAATATTTAAGGCTTTTTCGATTAATTAAGTCTCAGTGATAAGCCGGAAAATGCGAGAAAATATATTTCTTTTTAGAATTATGGATTTAGAATTGTGTTTGAAAGAGTTTTCCTTGCTGGTTGTAAATACACAAATTACATTTTGCTAGCCGCTTCGGTTCGCGAGATATGACTTGATATAATTGGCAAAATCGAGCGAAATTTCGCGGTATTTGGTCAAATGAGCAGAGAACTGGGAAACTAATTTATATTTTTAAGGAAATCTTAAGTACATCCGTAGGAATCCACCGGAATAACGATGCCGCAATTTTTTAATTATCTGCAACCGTTCTCGAGATGAAGTCAAAATTATGGAAAATTTGAAATCAGTATTTCGCAATAAAAAATTAAATCTTTCCAAACAATTTATACATCGATTTGCTCGTATTTCCGTTTAGTTTCAGTGTTCTGAAAATTATTTCGTTGGGATTTGTAGTTTCCGAGAGGTTTGTAAATAATCGAAAACGCACCTTTTTCTAATTAAAACGATAGATTTTTTGGCGATAGAAATTTTGGCGAAAAATTTCAGGGTCTATTTTTCAGTTTTTCCCAAGGAAATGGAAGTGCTGAACACGATTTTATTTCGTTCAAATGCTCAAAATACCCAAGATATAGGCTATTTTCCATTTCCTTTAGCATTTTTAGCCCTTGTCTCCCACTTATTGCATGTTTTTCGTGCAGAATATTTTAAAGGAATTAGCCTGCTGCATCTTCTAAAACTAAATTTCTGGAAATCGCGTCAAAACAGCCCGAGAAGTGAATTAAAATGTGAAGGTCCTCCAGAACAGTAATGCCCAAACCGTGGATCGCCCAAGAAGAATCGACAGAGATTTTTTAAGCATAAAGAAATTACGGCTTTTCATGTGTATCAGGTAGCAGTAAAACAGTGAAATGTCAATATAAGCCAATTAAAAAAACCTCTACTTTCTATCCAGGGGTCACGATAAAATTTTATACAAAATGTTGGGTCGCAAGTGAAAATAGTTTGCGCACCACTGGTATAGGCGACGAGTTAACAGGCTACTACAAGTACGAGTGGGTCAGTCAAAAAAATTATTGAATGCCTTCAAAATCTAAAGAGGAAGTTTATGGCCCATTCAAGTCTCTTGTTTTTCTGTTATTTTTCTATTTTCTTATAAAGATTTGGAAAGATCGTATATTTTGCTTACGATTTCAAATACATGATCGTAAATCGCATCCGCTCCAAAAAGGTTGTATAAATACGATTTAGATCGTACGGTTGCCAACACTGGTCACAGAGCGGACTCAGGCGCGTGCCCGGTATTCCAAAAGGCGTTGTCGGAAGCAAGACGCAAAAGTAAACTTCCAAGATGGCGATAAACATTATACAAGTAAACGGCATGCGTAGCCATGATGCGCATGACCTTCTGATTGCCACAATGCGGGAAATGGAAATAGATGTCGCAATTCTAAGTGAACCCAACAAAAAGTCATTGAAGGGAGAATAGTACACTAACGATGAGAAGAACGTGGCAATCATTCTGGACAATACAAACCTATACGTGCTAAATTTTGGTAAAGGACCTGGTTTCGTCTGGGTCGAGCTCCAAGGAGTGTTAATTTATAGCTGCTATCTGCCACCAAATGACAGCCAGCGACAGCTTGAGGCATCACGCACAGCGCTCAGTCAAGACTTAAAGGGACAAAGAAAGCCTAAAGTGATTGGAGGGAATTTTAATGCAAAGTCCCCTTACTGGGGATGCCCGGTAATGGACAAACGCGGCGATCTGGTGATGGATTGGGTAGCTGAACTGGATCTGTACGTGGCAAATGAAGGATCTGCACCCACTTTTGAGCGTGGAAGCAGTTCTTCTATCCTGGACGTTACCTTCACTACCGGAGAACTCGTGGGAAAAATTATAAACTGGCAAGTCCTAAACAGGGAAAATTTGAGCGGCCACAGATATCTGTACTACCAGATACAAGAAAGATATCCTGATCCCCTGCCCAAATATAAAGTCTACAAGGGATGGCATACCAAAAAAATAAAAGTAGAGGAATTTTCTAACAGGTTTGACGATGAAATTGGAAAAACAAACGAATGTACACCGGAAAGACTCATATTAAGCCAAAAAAAACCTGCGATGCTATCCTCAGACCAAAAAAGAAACAGGGGAAAAGAAAACAGGTATATTGGTGGAATGAGAACATTGCCAAACTTAGGGCTACTTGCATTTCAGCAAGGCGAACTTACGAGCGTATGAGAAAAATAATGGGAGAACAAGATGCAGTATATAGAAACGCCTACGCTTCCGCAAAAAAAGAACCACGAATAGAAATTAACAGGGCAAAAAGAGCAAGAAAAATACCTACGCAATTGTCACCACAGAGCTAGAACTGAGGCATCCGAATGTCCATTTAACAATGGAGAAGGCATTGGAAGTTATGGAGGTGCTATTCCCAACACACGAACTACTGCTGTGGAAACTACCAGCAGTTAAAAAATACCAGAATTCACAGCAGAAGAATTAAATAGGGCCAGCAAACGCCTAAAAAATGGTAGAGCGCCAGGACTAGATAACCTCCCACCAGAAGCCATAAAAATTGCATCAAATATGCATCCAGAAGTCGTCCTGAAAACTTTGAACAAAATTATGGCAGATGGCAAATTTCCAGAAAGTTGGAGAAAGGCAAAACTGGTTCTACTTAGACAAGGGAATACACCCACAGACCTACCTACCTCATTCCGTCCAATATGTTTACTTGTTACTCCAATATGTTGTAATATGTTTACTTGTAGGAAAACTGCTGGAACAGCTACTGCTCTCAAGACTAAAGGAAGAACTCAAAAAACGCAAAAATCTTTCAGATAGGCAGTATGGGTTTCGAGAGGGACGGTCTACCGTGGATGCTGTTTCGAATGTCTTAGAAGCCAACAAAAAACTTTCAGCTGGCACACAGAGAACAAAAGATGAGTGCGCTCATAACATTAGATGTTCAAAATGCCTTCAATTCGGCAGCCTCGAGAGATATTATGACAGAGCTTTAAGAAAGAAAAATTTCCCCGTACTTCTTGCGCCTCATTGGCAGCTACCTGTCTAATAGAAAAATAATAATAGAAACAGGCGGAGAATCCGCAGAATGCGAGGTAACCAGTGGTGTGTCGCAGGGTTCCGTTTTGGACCCTACGCTTTGGAACATCTTATATGATGGCGTACTAAGGCTAAGACTACCCTATGGCATAGAAATTGTTGGCTTCGCTGATGACTTAGCCATTGTAGCAACCGGAAGAACAGAGAACGAGTTGATGGATAGGGCTAACATGGCCATCAAAATTGTTGGCAACTGGCTGGAGGACAAAAGGCTTAAATTGGCAGCGGAGAAAACAGAAGCTGTTCTCCTTACGGACCAAAGAAAGATAGGACCCATAAAATTTAAAGTGAAAGGAGAGACAATAATCCCTAAAGAATATATAAAATATCTAGGGATAATTATTGACAGGCAACTATCCTTCAAAGAGCACATCAAACAGGTTAGTCGTCACCTGTTTGATGTGCTCTTTGAAGAATAGTTGCCTGTCAATAATTATCCCTAGATATTTCAATTATTGTAAGCTGCTAAAGTAACCAAGGCCTTAGAAAAATTAATGCCTAAAGTAGGCGGTCCAAAAAGAAGCAAAAGAAGAAAGCTTGCTGCCGTAGTTCACTCTACCATCTTGTATGGCGCTCCGGTATGGGCAAACGCCATAGAAAAATCTAGCATAAGGAAAATGCTAACTTCTCTCCAGCGCAAAATAGCAATAAGAGTATGCAGCGCGTATAGGACGATATCAAGAGATGCTGTACTTGTGATAGCTGGTATCCCGCCAATAGAATATACCATCGAGGAAAGAGTGCTGCTTCATAACGCAAGAAACGACCTTACAGTAACAAACAAGAAGGAAAGAAGAAAAAACGCTAGGGCGCAAACGTTTGACAAATGGCAACGAATGTGGAGCAATGCTAAATTCGGGTCTTGGAATAGGCTTCTTATCCCACAGATAGAACCATGGGCTACAAGACAACACGGGGAGGTTAGCTATTATATAACCCAGGCACTCAGCGGCCATGGCTCTTTTAAGGAACACACCTGCCACATCGGCAGCACAGCAGACAATCTGTGCATAAACTGTGGCTGCACAGATAGTGTCCAGCACACTATTTTTGAGTGCGAATGGGCCCCAGAGAGAGAGATATGGATAAACCAGACACGATCCGAACTAAAAGTGACAACATTAGTTGATATAATTTTACTTAGATCGCCTACCGACTGGGCGTACTCCGAGGAGATGTTACAAAACATAATCAGCGGTAAAGAGAAGGACAAAAGAACGCAACAAGACATAGATAGAAATAAATTCTGAACCCCTATACACCGAGGGACAAACCGCCAGTCCATTTGTGTACACTAAACTTCCTTTTCTTGTTTGACTTCCTTAACTTCCCAAGACTTCCTTTCGACTTCCTCTGACTTCCTTTGACTTCCTCCGACTTCCTTTGACTTCCTCTGAATTCCTTTGACTTACTCCGAATTCCTTTGATTTCCTTTGACTTCCTCTGACTTCCTTTGAGTTTTTTTGCCGCTTTTTGATATTTTCTTTGACTAAATTATCCATAAAATGATCTTTTTGATCATACCTACCTAGACTTTAGTTCCAACTCTTCATGTAATCTTCGTTATTACGTATAATAAGGTTTTTGCTATTACTACGAAATACCCAAGTAACCACCGCCAACTTATTGAGGTTTTTTTGTTGGGAAATTGAGACTTTTTTGTCACATTTAATTTAGGTACCTATAATCATCACTGATGGTCGATGGTTCACCTGGGATTTATACCGTGTATGACGGTGTATGATCAAATATATTCGAGTATATTATATTTTATATAAAGGGCGACCTTGGAAAACAAACAGCAAATTCAAGCGAAAATTTTATTATGAAAGTAAAACCTGAAACAAAACAAAAATATATTCTGGAAAATTCGTAACAAAAATATCGAAAAAAATATTAATAGTAGTTTAAATAAAGCAGGGAAAAAATATTATGAACTTAAATAAGTGTCTACCTCCTTCCCTTTACATAATAAAGCACCTCTTCGGAGTATTTTGGGTTTCTCAAGTTTGGCAATGCATTCATTACGATTGATTTCGCTAATGTCTGGTACATCAGGAAATGAATATGAACCCTTTATTTTCATACTCTTTTTCAAAAAAGAATATGTGAATGGAGTGAAGTTCCCTTCACTCTCTGAGTTCGTGTCAAACTGTTCAGTATCTGCATTGTCGTTTAATTCCAAATCGTTACTGTCGTACGAACTTTCTGAATCTGAGTTAGTTATTATTTTTTTTCGTGATTCTTGGTGTGTAATATTTTTCTTTCTCTTAGTAGCACTTGTGCATTGTTGTATCTCAAGTTTCTTTCGTAGATCTACCAGAGTTTTAGTTTGAAGTAATAATTTTAGATTCGTACCTTCGTAACTTATTTCAGGACTTGGAATTTTGCATACGTAGTAAGATATACTACAAAATAAATGAACAAATTTATGTTAAAAGCATTTAGTGCTCCAGTAGGATCAAGTTTATACCATGAACATAGATATCCCCGAGGATATCCCTTATCTTTATTTTTTTTTGATTTAATTATTTTTGGAGTACGTTTAGTCCTAGGTTTAATGTTATTAGTAACTGATAAAATCCGACCTACAACATAGTTCCTATTGAATTCTGAATTTCCGTCTGAATCAAACAGTAACTCTTCACATTTTTTAAAAATACACCAATCTCCAATTGTCACTTTGTCCTGCAGATCTGACATTGTGTCTCTACTTTTGATATTGTGTTTTGCAATCTGAACAAACCTTCTTAAACGGTCTGGACTAATTTTTTCTTTACACTCTTCTAATAACCAGCAAAGTGAAGATTTCTTTATAACTGCTGTATTACCATTGTCTAAAACTACTCGTACATATGGTCCATTTTTTTAAAATCTTCATCATCGTTCGAAAAATTTGACGAAAAATCTAAAGTAGTATCAGAAGATTTCAGACGAATAGCACATAAGTCATAAAGACGATCATAATCATTTTCAGAATTGTTTTCACATTCCTTACTATTATCTGCTAAGAAATCTTTGTAAGCTGGTGGCGTTTTCTCTGAAGTTAACAGTGTTTCTTCGTCTATTATAAACTCTTCTTCGTTGTTAAAAGTCTCAATGGTAGATGTTGACTGAAGAAAAATTTTGCAATATAATCTATCATTTTTGTCTTGCGGTACATAAATTCCCAGTGCGGTTATCGCTTCTAAAACATCTTTTAAAGCCCTTTCTACAGTTTCCGTTATAACAACATCTGTAACTTTGGTAAAATCATCGATATCTGAATTAGAGCATAAATTTCCTTTTTTCTCTCTCTCTTGGAAAAGTAAATAAATTTCCAACATCGTTTGTAATATCTATCCAACAGCGTCTGAATTCGCTCCAACTTATGCAAGAAATCTTTCATACAAAAATTAATTACTGTAGAAAATGTCGACATCATAGATCTTGCAGTTCTAAAGGTTTTCTCACAACTTTGGCTGTTAAAGATCCAAGGCCGAAATATCTCTTGCTTAATATCACCATTGCCTTTGCATCTTTTAATTAAATTTACAAGAGAGTGTGCATTGATTTCAACTGCCAGATAACAATTAGTAGAAAGAAAATTATCTGTAATTTTGTAATTAGCGTGTTTCTGAATCCATCTACGCCAGATTCTTAAAAAGAACACGCAGTTGGTTACACACAGAAGCTTGGTTATAATATGAACTGTGTCTTGTATATAAGCAACAATGTCTAAGTGGTAGTCCATCTGATACTATTCCCAATTATTTAACTGTTCTTTTCCTGGTGAAAGCGGAATATCCATATTTTCTTTCATGGCCTTCATCAGACGTGTGTCACCATCAGATGAAAAACCCAGAACGGTGATACCATATACAGTTAAAGCAGTACTTTGAATAAAGTTCCATCGTTCCTTCACGTCATATGCAGTAAATTTATTATCGGTACCAAACATCGCTAGGCAGTATGCAGGAGCGTCACTCAACGGTTGAGCCATGATAGCATACGCGTAGTTTGATTTGTTTGCTATCCGAAAATATTCTTGAATAACGTGTGTAGGATATTCTTTAAGTTTGCATGTAATGTTTCATAAATTAGTCTACGCCCAACATAGTATAAATAAAGTGCAAATTGCTTAATAGCGTCGTTGTATTTGTTGTGACCACTAATTCGGTTACTGCTTGGGTTACTGTTTTGTAAGGAAATATCGTGCAACATCTTTAAGAAAGAATTTAAATTTTTGTCTTCTTGTAAATTATATTGTTTATCTAAGAATTCACTGAGAGGGAGTTGTAGATTGGGATTTTCGCAGATTAAATTTTGTACATATTCTAATACAGGGAAAAAGTTCATAATTAAAGTATGTTGTGTATGTTTTTCTCGCGCCCTTCTTGCTCTTTCTCTTCTCAGATACTTAATTGATGACCATTTTGATTGGATGTTTTCGAACTGACGACTTATTTAAATTTGTTTCTTCCTCGGTTTCTTCTGAAGTGCTGGCGCCATTATTACTACTACCTCTACTTATAAAAGATTCTCGAGATGATTCTAGTAGAACATTAGATACAATATTTATTCTAGATTCGACGACTTTTTCATTTTTTTCTTCTCTAGTTGCTGGTTCACTTTTTTTGTTTTCCAGTTTATGAAAGTAATTCTCAATACGACCTTCCTTTAAATGAGTTTTTACATCGGTTGCTACTAAACCTTCTAAATCTCGTTCTAAATGATCTTTAAAATGACGATGAAAGTTAGAATTCAACCATCGGGTCTTGCAAGATGCTGATTTTGGTAGCTTTTTTAGAACAACAGCTTTTTACAAAAACATGTAACCAGGATCATTGTCATTCGATCATTTGTATCAACTTTAGAAGAAATCACTATGTCACCAAATTTTTGTAAATAATACTTCGCTTTTTCCCTATTGGAACATTTTTGTTGTATCCATTCTTTCAAGTTTTTAGATATATAATTATTTTCAGCGGTTAGATTTACTGAGCGTTCATTAGAAGTAGCTTCTGAACCTAGTTCTGAATCAAAAGTCGACGATGAACCACCATCAATACTTTCATAAGGTTTTATTTGTAGTTGACCTGCTTCTTGTTCTTGTTTTTGCCTATTTATTCCCGAAACAGACACAACTGTGACACAACTGTAACAATTGTAACTGTGTTACAATGTTACGGGCATCGAAAATCTTTAAATTGCTTTTTAGACCAGTTATGCCGAGGTTGATATTCTTTACAATATTTTGAGAGCAAAAGAAGAAGCTTTCTATGGCCATTTACAATTTTAAACGCGTTTATATTTTTGCAGAAGAACATTATATAATAATCTCTGTGATCATCTTTAGACATAATTTGTGGTAAGTCATTTACTGCAAATGTTTCTATTGTAATAAAATCATCTTCAGATAGGTCTCTCAGGGAGTGGAGATTGTCATAACCATTTATTATCAACAAATTTCTTAAATACAATGGTAGTTTAAGCTTGAAATTATTTTCTATTTCCACCAATATGTCGCAACTGCTGGTTTGTTGATTGTCCATAGCTGAAACAAACATGACATTGCAGATGTATTAAAAATTTAATTCGCGCGTGTCTTGCACAAACAGTCTGACCTCTATTAAATTTCTCAGACTCAAGTTAATAACGGAAAGGTTTTAGGTTTTTTATGTACACCTTCGGTTTTACGAAAAAATATTTTTCTTAAATATAAATAAATAATAGGTGAGTAACAGTAACCTACACAGTCAGGTGGATTTGCTAATTGAAATGAACGGCAGTTCTTACGTCTGACGATGCGAAATTAAAATTTTATATTTGTTATTGGTATTTTAGGTTAGAATTCTTTCGACTTAATAATAATAACATCCTTTATTGTCATAAAATCTACAAGCGGACATAGCAACGTCAAATAGGTTTAGGTTACAGAGAAGGGTTGTTTATCAGACATGATATACAAATTAAAGTATAAATAAAATGAACAAGAAGGAATTAATCACAATTAAAAATTACATAAATATAGATATTTTCACACATATAATATGATACACATATTTTCACAAACATAATACAGACACGTATATACATATAGATATATTGAGATTCATCTCTTAGCTGCTATTGAAATTGTAATAGACTTTTTTTTCAAGTAGTCTGTGACTGAGATTTTGAACTTTTTTGTGTGTACAATATTTCTAATTTCAATAGGAAGAGAGTGATAGGCTTTGATTGCTCTATACCAGGGATTCCCAAAGTGAGGCCCGCGGGCAAAATGCGGGCCAAATTAATTTGGCCCGCGATATCAATACAATATATTATTTTTTTATTAAAAATAAATAAGTAAATAGTAAAATAAATAATAAATATTACAAAAAAGATACAATAAAATATTTTAATATTTTTTTAAAAAACATACAGAGCTTTAAGCATATGCGTTCTGTATTAATAAAATATTGTTTAGTTTATATTTAAAAAATTATTTTAGCATGTCTAGTCTAGTTATTACTTACACATTTGTACAGAAATATAATATTGTAGTCTCAAATAGATACAGAACTGTTAATCATTAATTGATTTTTATAAAGGATTCATGCGTGAATTATCGGAAAATACGAAAACATGCTGAACAAATGTTTTCATTATTTGGGAGCACATATATTTGTGAAAAAACGGAGTTTAGCCTAACATAGATAGACTCTTGACTAAGTTGATATCTAGAGAATGATATAAGCCCTGTTTTCCCTGTATTAAGCTCAAGTCCATTTTTTGTACACCATGTTGACATGTTCTCTGCTATATCTGATAATCCCCCTGAAAGCTCTGCAAGCCCAGGAGTGGACATTATTGCCGATGTATCATCTGCAAACTGATAGACCAGCCCTGGTCCCAAAGCCTCCGGGAGATCACCAACATATAGCAGGAAAAGAATTGGGCCTAGGATAGAGCCTTGTGGCACCCCTTGCTATATTTCATTGTTCTCTGAAAAAAATTATTTATTTTTTTGTGAAACACTTACTATTTGGGATCGTCTCGATAGATATGACTTTAAGAGATCATTACACTTTCCTCTGATTCCATATTCTTCTAGTTTACTCAATAAAATACTGTGGTTTACCATATCGAAAGCCTTTGAAAGGTCAAAATACAAGCCACCTGTAACCTTATTTCCATCGATTTTGTCAAAGATTTCAGTTATTGCATTATATATTGCTAGTTCTGTTGACATGCCTTGTCTGAAGCCATATTGTTGTGGAGCAAGTACTTCAAATCGATTTAAAAATATCACAAGCCGCTTGTAAATGGCCCTCTCAAAAATCTTCGAAGGTGAAGGCAAAATAGAAATAGGCCTGTAATTATTGATGTCTGTTTTGGCACCTTTTTTGTATATGGGAATTACTCAAACTATCTTCAGATTATCTGGGAATATTCCTGAAGCCATACTTTCGTTTATCATGTCCACCAAAGGTTTGCTAATATATTTTCCTACTTTTTTCAATATGAATGGAGGGATAGAGTCCACCCCGCTTGCAAATTTGGGCTGCAACTCATTTAAAATATTGTTGATTTCAGATTCTATGACTGGATCTAGAAAAATGGTTTTATTATTGTGAGCTACCTTCGTACCCAGCAAATCATTGTTGCAAGTTTTTTGTGTGAAATGATTGTTGAATTGTTTAGCAATTTCTTTGGGATCTGTTATAGCTCCAATATCTGTTTTTATTTCAATAGAGTTTTTGTTCACCAATTTTCCATTATTGAGATTTTTAAAGATATTCCAGACCGTTTTTGATTTATTTTGTGAGTGAGATATTTGACTATCGTTGACGGATTTTTTATAGTCTGAGAGATACCTTCTGTAAGCACCCTTTTCTCGCTTATATTTAATATATACATTTTCGCATTTTGTTTCAATGTAGAGTTCATAGAGATCTCGGATATAGAGAGAATAACGTTTTATTTCAGAATTTATCCAGTGGCATTTGTTATTTTTCGGTTTCGATAGGTTTAATGGAAAACATATGTCGAAGTGGTAGTATAATATATTGTAGAAATTATTATATTTACTATTTATATCACTTGCTTTATAAACATCATCCCAAGTTTCAGTTTCTAGTGCTGACATGAATCTCAATATATTTCTTTCTATGAAGAATCTTTTTCTACAGCTGCTTTGTTTGTTTGCTACTCCTGTAGTATACTCGATCTCAAAGATCTGACTAAAATGATCTGATATAACTGTTTTTAGTATGGTACAAGTTGATATTTCTTCGGGTACGTTTGTGAATACATTGTCAATCAGAGTTGACGAGTGCTGAGAAATTCTAGTCGGTGAGTTTACTCTCGGAGTTATCCCAAACTGACTGAATATTTGTAATAACATTAATGACTCATTTTCAGGTTTTGAAAAATTAACATTGAAATCCCCACAAACTATGGTGAGCTGACCTGAGTGGTATGGCCTTTGCCTGACATTTAAGTCGCGTTCAATGCAGACGACCGTCGTAGCTTGTGAATTGCTCACTCAACTGGCAGTTGACACCTGTCAAATGTCAAAAAAGACGTGTGTCTGCGTAGAAAACGTCACGCGGTGATCCCGAGCGGTCACCCATTGACATTCGACACAAAAAAAAAAAAGAATTGCACAACCGGTATTTCATCAATGAGGTGGCAGTTACCTGACTACTGACGAAACCGTCCGAACTGACAGCTGGCATCTGTCAAATGTCAAATTTGACGTATGTCTACTTAGAGAACGTCACGCCGCGAGCCCGAGCAGTAAAACATTGCACAAACTGTATTTCATTTCACTTGATCCCAGAACTGACAGTTGGCACCTGTCAAATGTCAAATTTGACGTATCTCTGCTTAGAAAACGTCACACCTCGAGCCCGAACACTAAAACATTGCAGGAAGGGCATTTCACATGCCCTTCCTGCAATGTTTTACTGCTCGGGCTCGCGGCGTGACGTTCTCTAAGTAGACATACGTCAAATTTGACATTTGACAGATGCCAGCTGTCAGTTCAAACCAGCTCAGTGTGGTGGTCAGTTCAAACAATGCCAGCTGTCAGTTTTTAAAAAACAATTAAAATCTCCTGATGGAGATCTATATACACAAACTAAGTGACATATACATTTATTTAGTGCAAATTTACAGCTGGAGTATTCAAATGATTTTTCAACATGCGCAACTGGTGTTCCTGCAGTACTAATTGTAATTTCTTTTGAGGCATATATTGCAGTACCTCCTCCTCGATATGCGCTTCGATAGGAGTAGCACACTAATTTATGATTACCAAGACTTATTTTTTCTATCTCGTCACCCCTACACCAATGTTTAGTGACACAGAATACTTTTGGAGATATTTCGTCTAGAAGAACTTGTACTGTTAGTATTTTGTTTTTGAGGCTTTGCAAATTAAGATGTAAAACTTTAGTGGTTTTCAAACTGTTTTCATTTTTGGGTACGTTATTTGTGTCCACTGTTTGTTTTGTTAGAAAAAAAATTTCGATTTCAAAAATTCACCGTGGATTCTGAAGTCGAATCTTTTTATCCCTACTTTGTTTGGCCAGAAATTGGGATCATACATTTCATCTTTGCGATTTAGTGAAGCTGTAACTACAAACCTCTTTAATCTTCCTGGAACTGAAGGTAATTCTTGTACACCAATTTCTTCATTTTTAAAAGTGTCTTTTTTTACAATATAGTCCTTTATCAGACACATTTATTTTCTCAGACACATGTGTCTTTACCCTATAAATATATAACCAGACCTTTCGATCTGCTCCCACAAATCCATTGGCATCTTCCTCGCTAACTTTACCTGTTCCTAGTCGTCGCTTTGCAGATCTTTTCTGTTTTTGGTATTGAAACCATTCATTAATAAGATTCATTAAGTAGATGAACTCGTTGAGGCTAGATTTTCAATGTGGAGTACTTTCGATCTTTGGTTTGCATCTTGAAAACTTGAACCAACTTTTTTGCCCAGCTAACAAATGATGTTTTTTCAGGGGCCTTTTTTGCTTCAGCCCATATTTTCTCTTATTATTTATTTTTTATTTTCGTTTTTTCTAATAGTAAGTTGTTGTTTAGCATAAGGATGTTATTTTTCTCCTGAACTTCATGCAATAGTAGTTTGAGGTAATTATTTTCCAAAACTACTTGTTTCTTTTCCAACTCTTTCACTTGTTCCGAGTTGTCCCTGCTAACATGGGTGATTTTCTTTTCACAACACTCTAACTGGAGTTCACTGATTATTTTCAAATTTGGTAATCTTTTTGCGCAACTTTTATGAAATACACTGTTTTACACATACATAAACTGCAATATCTTTGGCACAACATTTAATTTTATTTTCGTTATCAGTAGGAGGGTCCAACAGAACATCATCATTCCCCGCCATCTTTTTTTCTATTTCGTTATTGACTTCGTTTCGGGATTTCCCCAAAACAAAGTCTTCGAATAATTTGAAACATTTAGGTGAAGATTTACTTACTTTTCATCAAAAACAGTTTAACAATATTTTAAAACTCACGAATTAGGATTTACCTCGGAATTTACATTAGTATACACATTATGGGTGCGTTCCACTTGGCGCCCACAACGCTCACACTCACGACCGCGGTTTATCCTGTTCCACTTGTTTGAGGGCGTTACAATCGAAAACCCAAGTGGAATGGATTTTGTAGCGTTTTGAGCGTTCACTAATGCCAACATTGCAAATGGCGATGAAAACATTAGAAATGGCAGTGTAAACAACACAGTTGAGTTTTTATATTCGAAAGCTGAGGCCACTTATTATTGATTATGAGAATGTAATTAATCGTTATTCAGATGAAGAATTCAAAAGCCACTTCAGTTATATAATTTTTTTAGGTATATTAATTACACTCTTCATTTTAAAAATTTGACATCCAATTTGATATCTAGATTATACTCTAAACCCTTACTCTTTTATATGTAAGTAATTATACCATTTATGACTTTTATAAAATGTTTTTTTTTAAACTCCGACGCTTGGAAGAGCATTGCCACAAAATGCGCAGTTCTGTCACAAAATATCCCTTCTTCGAAACTTCTATTGCAATTTTCTCCCAAACTTATTTTTGGGATAATTTCCCACTATGGAGGGCATTCTCCATAGATTTGTACGTTTCCAGTAATAGTAATACTGAAGGCTGAGTCCATCTGTATAAAGAAGCTAAAATATGCACATATGTAACTGACACCTTCGAATAATAAAAATAATAAGCAGGTTAACTATAGAATTTCCGTAGCAGATTCATATTCCGTAGCAGAAACATAAGCCTCCACTAAAATATTACAATTTGCATCATGCAAATAAATTTTCTGCATCTCTATATTTGAATTTAAAAAAACGCGCCGAATTTCTGCAGAACGACCACTTCGACCCAGCTTTTCAGCCGAGTCGTAGGCGAAAATAATGACGTCATTAGTGACGTATTCGCCGCGACCACAACGACCGCGATCGTCAAGTGGAACGGCTACATGGATGTTTTGAGCGTTGTGGGCGCCAAGTGGAACGTACCCTATGGGTGCGTTCCACTTAGCGCGCACAACACTCACGCTCACGACCGCGGTTTATCCCGTTCCACTTGCTTGAGGGCGTTACAATCGAAAACCCAAGTGGAATGGATTTTGTAGCGTTTTGAGCGTTCACTAATACCAACATTACAAATGGCGATGAAAACATTAGAAATGGCAGTGTAAACAACACAGTTGAGTTGTTATATTCAATTGCAATAATGTATATAACAAGTATCAATTACAGTAAAGGATATAATCAAAATGTCGTTGATTGCGGCAGTTGAATTGGTTGGGCAATCGCAATAACGTCTTCGACACTACTTCATCTAGTTCAGATGAAGAGTGGTATGAAATTTTACAAAGTTGCTATTGTGAAAAGCGAAAGCTCAGGCCACGTATTATTGATTAAGAGAATGTAATTAATCGTTATTCAAATGAAGAATTCAAAAGCCACTTCAGTTAAATAATTTGTTTAGTTATATTAATAACTACACTCTACATTTTAAAAATTTGACATTCAATTTGATATCTAGATTATACTCTAAACCCTTACTCTTTTATATGTAAGTAATAATACCATTTACGACTTATATAAAATGTTTTTTTTTAATTCGAAGCTTGGAAGAGCATTGTCACAAAATGCGCAGTCCTGTCACAAAATATCCTTTCTTCGAAACTTCTATTGCAATTTTCTCCCAAACTTTTTTTTGGGATAATTTCCCACTATGGAGGGTATTCTCCATAGATTTGTACGTTTCCAGTAATAGTAATACTGAAGGCTGAGTCCATCTGTATAAAGAAGCTAAAATATGCACATATGTAACTGACACCTTCGCATAATAAAAATAAAAAGCAGGTTAACTATAGAATTTCCATAGCAGATTCATATTCCGTAGCAGAAACATAAGCTTCCACTAAAATATTACTATTTGCATCATGCAAAGAAATTTTCTGCATCTCCATATTTGAATTTAAAAAAACGCGCCGAATTTCTGCAGAACGACCACTTCGACCCAGCTTTGCAGCTGGGTCGTTGTGGGCGAAAATAATGACGTCATTAGTGACGTGTTCGCCGCGACCACAACGACCGCGATCGTCAAGTGGAACGGCTAAATGGATGTTTTGAGCGTTGTGGGCGCCAAGTGGAACGCACCCTATAACGACGCTGTAATTGAGTACGAGCTCGAGTGCTAGAAAAAAATCATGGGCAGTGTCACCAACTCCCAAAAATATTTACCCCTAAAACCAGTCAAAAACCCCTAAAATTGCCACAATTACTTGAAAATCCCCCTAAAAAATAATATTCTGTAAAAAACAATAAATTAATAATAATTAATATTCTGTAATATTTTTTAATATTCATTATTTATAAATTACTTAATACTTCAAATATAATTTCGTTTTCATCTGGTTCTGACTTTTTGAAATCATACATGTTGACATTAAATAAACTTAACATATTAGGGGATTGAGCCGGCACGAGTGGTGTAGAGGTGACGCTCATGGCCTCATGTTAGAGCGCTAACTAACAAGTATAGAGGGATCATTCTATTCCCAGTGCCGGCCTCATTTGTACCAGAAGACAAATGTGAAAAATATTAATTAGCGCAATTTACAATAACAACTAGGTTTCTGGGCCCATAAGTGTATGTGAATGCAAAATACAATAGGCCACAAGTAGGCCGCAGTGTTTGAAGGGTTAATACCCGGCATCCACATCGGACCAAACTTTTAAAAAAAGAAAAAATGTTAGGGGATGGATTAAATGTTGTTCAAGATCCACCATTTCGTATTTCGTACCATCATACTTTGTATACATAACAATTCAATAGATAGTCTATTCCGCAACATGTTTTTCACAATTTTGTAGATGGAAAGCTCGTTCGAAAATGCGTATGAAATTGGCACCGTGACAAATGCTAGTTCGAATTTTGAGACATTTTCAAAACGTTTACAGCCAGCTCCCTCACAATCATTATGTTTTTCATTTAACTGCGATATCTTAGTAACGAGAAACTGTACTAGATGTCGCTAAGTCGCCAGGTCAACAATTATATAATTAAGATTGCCTAGCTAGAGTTATCCCAGGACATATATTTTTACACTTTTATTGTTCTATAAAAAATTACTAAATGTAAAAAATCCCTAAAAATACCCCTAAAAATATAAAACCCCTAAAAAAATCCCATCCAACTTATTTACCCCCTAAATTTGGGGGGAAAACCCCTAAGTTGGGAACCCTGTTCATTGGGTTGCCTACAGCTGACACAAACGTAACACACTTGGCAACCTGCGCAGTCGTGTTTTTCCTCTGACTTCCTCTGACTTCCTCTGACTTCCTCTGACTTCCTTTGACTTCCTCTGATTTCCCTTGACTTCCCCTGACTTCCCCTGACTTCCTTCGACTTCCTCTGACTTCCTTTGACTTCCTGCAGGTTGTACACTAAACTTCCCCTGCGGTTTACCCCTCGCTAAACACTGATGCGAATGGGGGATGTAGGAATGGACAAGTACTTTAAGGCATATACAGCGAGATCTTGAGGAAATGCTTATAGCGGTACCAAGATGCTCGTGATTCAGGGGGGCCACTTGACAAGTTAACGTCTATCGTGCTTGCTACGTCCCCACCCCAAAGGAAAAAAAAAGTCTTGTCTGTCTGGTCTTGTCTGTCTAGTCTTGTCTGTCTAGTCAATAATAATAATATATTGCTTTATTATTTCGACTATAATTCTTTCTTTCATTTTTATCTTTACAAATTTCTCTTTCTGCTCCAATAATTTGAATAATTATTGGTGGCAACAATTGTTGGCAACAGTGTTTCCTAAAACAGCTGTTGTATTGACACTGACGTCTGTGACTGTTATACAGCCTGGAGAGGTTATCAACCATAATCACAAAATTTTGGTGGGACTAGTTTAAAAACACAAGAGGTTTGAATTATGTAGAGATTCGTTGTGTGTGATTTAAGTGTAACGTTCGGTGTCAATATTTTTTATTTTCGAGTTCATTGCTGCTGTATAGACAATATGGAAAATATATTTGAGGAGTTAGGAATTCCCAAAAAGTACCTGAAAAACACAAATAGGGATGATAGATTTATTGCCAGTGTACATAGGAGTTGGCTAAAGTAAGTTCCTAATTTTATATAAATATTTTTAAAACCCGATCTATTTATTAAATGTCTATCATGGAAGAAGTAAAAAAGAAACATTATTTTCTTGGAATTTGTTTTTTCTTCACCATGTTTACTGTACTCACAATAATAAACTGACAAGATTAGACAATATTAGACAGATAAGGCTACATAGAGAAACTATGGAGATAGTATTATATCGACCAGTGAAATTTAATAACCAGCAGATAGCATACATTTTTCAACGTCCATCAGATATCTGTATCATATATTTTATTCATTGTGCCCATTGATGTTGCAACATTAAAGTAACCACATTAAACAATCAGATTGCTCCAATATTGCTTAGTAATGCAGTTTCTTCCTCATCTCACAATTGAGTAACAATGTTTTTCTTGTCTTTCTCTCTCATTATTTTAAACTTGATCAGTTAGTCTGTTGAAAAATGTATGCTTTTTTAAACAGCTTGAGTTAAATCTATTACACACACCACTCTGTTGTAATAATTTTTGTAATAATGTAATAAATTATGTCTTTCATTGGTCTTCCTACAAATTATTGCTACTAATTGCCTTCTGTATAAGATACCTTAGTATTTTCAAAGGGACAAGTAAAGCATCTGGGGGCATGGCAGTGCCCCCGCAGTCGAGCACAACCATACTATTTTTTCTCAAAGCGACAAACGGCACCCCCTGTTTTAACCCCCTGTAACTTCTTTGTGTATAAAGCAGGAAGTTTGAATTTATAGATATAAAGAGATATACTATAACTGGCTATATTGCAAAAATATCTAATAATTATACCTTATAGTTTACGAATTATCACCAGTCAAATTACTTAATTTTGTGACACACGTGACACACAAGTGACACACTCACCTACGATCAAAATTCTAAGGTACTTGTAGCAATCTTACAGACCCCAAATTTTGAATTTTAGTTAACATTTAGCCTATAAAGGAAGGAAAAAATAAAAAATCCCGAAATTTCATTATACATTAAATGAAAAATAATGATTATTTAAAAATTTCTTAATTTTGTCACCATTATCAAAATTCTAAGGTACGTTTAGCAAACTTACAAACTCCATATTTTAGATACCCTTTAGCCTATAACGGAAGGACAAAATCAAATATCCCGAATTTTTTTAATGGATTAAATGAAAAATAATGATTATTTAAAAATTTCTTAATTTTGTCACTGATCATCAAAATTCTAAGGTACTTCATGCAATCTTACAAACCCCAAATTTTGAATTTTAGTTAGCATTTAGCCTATAACGAAAGGAAAAAATAAAAAATCCCGACATTTCATTATGGATTAAATGAAAAATAATGATAATGATTATTTAATAGAAATAAAGGTGTCTAATATTGATACGGTCACTATAACTGTTGATAGGTAATTGATTAGATAACAATTTATAGCAAAGTAGTTGAATAGGTGCTTCTACATACACACTAAGACCTTCTCAGACCCTAAGAACACATTGAAACAGTCTGGAACTGCAGCTAGCATATCTTTGGTGTGACGGTTGTAATAAAGTTGTTTAGTGCTTAAGCTTAATCCTTTGATTCTTACTTTTGAACCTTTATTATATTTTTCATCGTTTTCCTTAGAGGACAAGATTCATTTGACTAGTATGACTATCCTACTCCTACTAATTTCCTATATTTTCCAGCATATATCTCAACACCATCCTTGGTTTGAACACCATCTCCATAGAGTCTATTTGGCTACAGTATTGGCATAGGTCCTCTACAGGGGCACGTATTTGGTGTAGATAATCGTGGAAACAACCGTCGCCTGTGGGTCAGTTAGAAGTTGGTCTCTCTGTGCTTTCTATTCAGCCATGTAGTGATATCTGGTATTATCAAGTTCGACTATGGGCCCTTTTCAAACGCACCATTTTCTTTACTATTCCATTACAAGGTTCCTTCTAGCTGCTATTTTATGGATTATAAGACTGTAACTACCACGAGGTAGATTAGATCTAAAAAAAACCTAAAATATGTTTCATTCTTTGAGTTTATGTAGGTTTCTTGGACTTAGTCCTTGGGCCAGTTAGTAAGACTGTTTCAGACTTTTTGGGAGCATGGATTAGGTTGTTGTCATCCATTTCTGCAATTTGCTACTTGCATTAGCATGTTGTCAGGTCATTAGCAAAGCTAGTAAATGTGCCACCATCTGGAAGTTTCAGTCTTAGAACACTATCATATAGGGTGTTCCACAGGGTGGGATCCAAAAACTGAACCTTGTGGGACTTCACTGTGACACATCAGTTCCCTCTCTACTAGATCTCTGTATGCCTGTAGCAGTGTTCTATTGTGGAAATAGCTTCTCACCATGTGCAGTAGGTAAGGAGCTATTCTTCTATGAGATAGGTCATTTATTATGACATTGGAACTGGCACTATTAATGGATTTCTCAGGTCAAATATTTATTTATTTATTTATTCATGACATTGTCAATTTACAAAAAAAATCTTCATACATTATAATCACAAATATTAAAATCAAAAATTAAAAAACTATTAAAATCACAAAAACAAATTGCCTGATTTACTACTTAATTCTGCTACAAAATATAAAATAAACAATTAACAATTACCTTTGAACAAAATACTAAAGACAAAATAATACTATTGAAAAACTAACTAAAGTGTTTCTAACTTCATAATGTTTTTAAAACTGTTTTGATAGAGATGTTTGATATATTGAAGAAATCTATTTTAGAACTTATTGGCTTGGTTCAGCATTTTAACAATTTGACTCATTTTGTCAAAAGCGAATATTAAATAGTTCCTAATTTCGTGTCCTCTCATTAACATTAAATTTTACGAGTTCTAAGATTTCTGGTGAATTTATTTTCAAATTTATGATTTTGTGTAACAATATGAGATTTGTTTCCAACCTTCTATGTTTTAAATTCAGATTTTCCATAATTGTTTTGTATTCATACTCTACTCTAGCGTAGCCTAACCTATGTGCACAGTACGTCAAAAACTTGTTTTGAATGCCCTCAAGCAAGTCACTATCAGTACTATAGTATGTGCTCCATACTGCAGAGTTGTATTCCATAATTGACCTTACCAGTGAGCAATATAACAGTTTGACAATGGTTACATTGAATGATTTCGAGTTGCTGAGACTGAATCCCAACATTTTCAAAGAGAGTGAAGCCACATCATTTATGTGCTGTTTGAAGGACATTTTTTAATCAAATATAATTCCTAGATTCTTGATATTTTCTGTTTCAACAAGAACTGTACCTTTGATTTTATATTCAGATGGTATAGAATGTTTTAATCTACTGAAAGTGATCTTATGACATTTATCAGTGTTCAACTGTAACATATTAATATCGCACTAACGTGCAAAATTATTTAGGTCACATAACAATGATTTGACATCTCTTTGACAAACTATCAAACAATTTGGAACAATTTGGAACATCTTAAGATCGCCAGCAAACAGCAGAAAGAAGAAATTTACTCTGAAGGATGTTACAATCTACATCATTGATGAATAAATTGAATAATATTGGTCCCAAATGTGATCCTTGAGGCACCCCTGAAGTTACTGTAACCGGTATTGATATGTCGTTTCCATATTTAACAAATTGTACTCTTCCATTGCGGTAACTTCAAATCAATTCCGAAACTTGACCACTTATACCAATTGTTATAAATGCAACCTAATGTATATTGGGTTGCCTCTTATATATATATATATATATATATATATATATATATATCAATTATATTATGTTTCGATTTAATAAACTCAGTCTACCCTCAACCGTCTTTGGTAACGCATCTAACCTAGTCCACTTTGAACATATAACATAGCGCAGTCACGGACTCTGAATTGAGGCGTAATTAAATAAATTAAGAAATATAAGTGAAAAATAAGGACGGAGAAGTAAGGCTCAGGTGAGGACCTACATAAATAAGGTAAAAAAGTGAATAAATGACAATAAATAAAATGGATGCGGAAAGCATGAAGTTCGAAATTTACTCAACAGTGATGGAATTGAACAAGAAGGATGAAAAAATACAATGTGCCCAATTATTACATCTCCTAGGAGAAGAGACAATCAAAATTTACAACACATTTAAATTCACGGACACGGAAGCGGACAAAATAGCAGCAGTTAAGAAAATATTTGATGATTAGTTCATACCTAAAAAAAAAATTATATATGGGAGATACAAATTCTTCACTGCAAGACAAAATAATGCACAATAGAAGAATTCATACGGGTAGTAAAAAACCAGGCACAACAATGTGAATTAGGAGCATTGGTAACAGAGTTCACCACGAAATTGGTGATTATCGGAATTGGAGACGCAGCCAAAAGGGAGAAGCTACCACAAATTGAAAACGTAATATTGTAGAAAGTCGTGGAATGCTGCATCGTAACGGAACATTCAAGAAAATAATTAAAAATAATGCAAGGATGTCTCTCCTTGACATCCGACAACGTGGCAGGGGTCGAGATCGTTCAAAGGAACTACAATGGCCGACACAAGACACCATCAGCTGATTCTGCATGCTCCGCAGCCACATACAAAAATGAAAATTCAAGAGATAAGTATATAATAAATTGCAAAAGATGTGGTAAAAATCATGATATTAATAAATGTCCTGCATATGGCAAAATATGCAACAATTGTTGAAAATTAATTAATTTTTCATATGCTTGCAAAAACAAAAGAATTCATGAAATTGATCATAGAAATGAAAACGATGAGCCTAAGTTAGAAATTAATAACATAAATGAAATAAGTAAAGTCAATAATTGCATTGCAAATGGAAACATTAACAATTCAATAATTAAATTTAAAGTAGACACAGGCGCTAACGCAAATATAATATTGCGTAAATATTTAAGTTCCATAAATTACAAACCCCTCTACCTGGATCACCTAAGTTAAATGTACGCACAAGAATCCGACATCCCCACAAAAGATTCAATGATTATGAAATGTAATATTTTATTGTAAGTTGTATTACAGAGTTCTTCTATTGCTTTTCACTATTCATCAAATGAATTTCCCTATTTGTCAAATAAATTTCACGCATGTCAATTTTATATCAAAAGCTTTCCCTATTTATCAAATGACTTTCACGATATGTCATATGCTTTTACAGGCCATTGAAAAAACGAATGACATTCTATTAACTTACACAAATGAAAACATACCGATATAAGGCAAATGTAAGCTAGATATAAAATTTAAGAAAACTGTTTTAAAACAAGTGGAATTTTACATATGGTAATCAAACAACTGCATTCTAAGTCTAGATACGTCAAATAAGCTAGGCATATTTAAATCTGATAAGACAATTCAATTAAACATGATAAATCAAATGGTGAAAGAAAATACTCAATACTCTAATTTAATAAATAAATATAAAGACATTTTCCAAGGAATAGGGAAAATAGGTAAACCCTATCACATTGAAATTGAGGAAGGCACCTTGTCTCTAATTAACCCCATCAGAAACGTTCCATTTAAGTTAGAAAATGAATTTAAACGCACACTACAGCGATTAGAAAAAGATAAAATCATTGAAGGAGTTACTGAAAGCACTGAATGGTTAAACTCCTATGTTTTAGTTAAAAAATCAGATGGTAATTTAAGAGTTTGTCTGGATCCAAAAAATCTGAACCGGGCTATAAAGTCACAAAAATTTAAATTACCCAATATGGATGAAATTGCTAATAATTTAGAAGGTGAATTATGTGCGTTTGGTACTCCATATGGCAGATTTAAATTCAATCGAATGCCATTTGGCATACAAACGGCAAGTGAAGTTTTTCAAGAATATTTAGGAGAAATATTTCAAATTGATAACATAGAATTGTACATTGATGATTTTCTAATTCATTGTAAAACAGTAGAAGAACACGATAAAACATTAGAAAAAGTTTTTCAAATAGCAAGAGAACATAACATAAAATTTTACTTAAAGAAATCAAAATTAGGCTTAGATGAACTTATTTAGGACACAAATTTACAAAAGAGGGTATTGGTATAGATGAAGAAAAAGTTAAAGCGATAACCAACATGCCCACACCAAAATGTAGAAAAAGACGTAGAAAGGTTTCTAGGATTTATAACCTATGTTGGTAAATTCATAGAAAACTTATTTGAAAAAACTAAACCTCTTAGAGATATAATAAAAGAAGAAAACGTTTTTGAGTGGAATACTCCACAAGAAAAAAGTTTTACTGAATTAAAATCAATAGTAACTAAAAGTCCAGTACTTCAATATTTCGATAATAACAAACAAGTTACCGTATCAGTAGATGCTTCAAATTTTGGACTAGAAGCAGTTTTACTCCAAGATAACAAACCGTGTGCATATGCCTTAAAGCCACTAACTGAAACAGCAAAATTATGCTCAAATTGAAAAAGAGCTTCTTGCAATATGCTTTCGTCTAGAGAAATTTTACCAGTATATATTTGGTAAACCTGTAACAGTAGAAACTGATCATAAACCATTGATAAGTATTAATCATATTATTCATATCCCAATAGTTTAATTATTTATATAATGTTCTTGAGGTATGGGGAAAAAAATTTATTTAAAAAATGTCGTTAAAGCGACGTTTCGACGATTTATTTTCGTCTTCTTCTTTTGTTGTCAATTCCCCAACGTGACAGAGAAAATTTAAATTTATAATTAATTTTAATTTTAAATAGTATATATGTTAGTGCAATTTTTGTTTAAAATTAAAAAATAATAGTTGTTTAGGTAAGATATTATATCATAAAATTATGTGTATTTAATGCCATATATTGTTTGTAGCCTGAAGAAGACCAAAAATAAATCGTCGAAACGTCGCTTTAACGACATTTTTTAAATAAATTTTTTTCCCCATACCTCAAGAACATTATATAAATAATTAAACTATTGGGATATGAATAATATGATTAATTCTACACACAAAGAGGTTAGTTTTTTCAAATATATACAAGCGGAATATGGGCCAGAAACTACACAGAAACTTAAGAGATCAATGACCCTAAATTTAAAATTAGCATCATACACATCATAATCGAAAGAAATTTTTTATTACAATGTAGAAAAGAAAAAGTATTTCCAAATCACATTAAGCATAACTTCAACTGTATGTATTCGTTATATATAGATCCCCACCCATACAAAAAAGAAGTTGAGAACATTGAAAGATACTTCAAGAGTCGAGTGTTGAACCTCGAAATTAGTATTACGATATGGACAATTAAGATGACTAAAAGAGAGATACATAAGTTAGAAGAACAATTGGTAGAGGTTTTGCCACACACACTATTAAAAGTTTTTAATGAGAGTTTGAAGAAGAAAAGTGAAGTTAGATTCCAACATACGAAACAGAGGAATATGAAGAAAATGAATGAAATCAGAGAGAAAGTAACATTATTGACTTCACAAACAAATAAAAAATGGACAAAGAACTTCACCAACATTGTCTTACCAGAAAGCGTGGAAAGAACAATTAGTCTAGGAGAGAAATTTAGCTACCCGTTAAAACCACAAGAAACTCCTGCACTACAGCTCATTAAAGATATAGAATACTTCTTACATACTTCAACACAAGATGATGAAAAAAGAAATTTAATAAGAACTAGTGCAATCAACATCATCAGTAATCATATGAACAGTGATAGAAGTTACAATAATGAGAGATTTACATGAGACAAAGATTTCTTAGAAATAACAACGAAATATTGGTAACGCGATCTGACAAAGACAACCTATCAGTAATACAATATAAGAAGGACTACATAGAAGCAATGAACCTGATGTTAAATGATACGAATACATACCAAAAGCTAGACAAAGACCCAATAATGCGAATTGAGAGAAAAGTGAATACACTCATTAAAGAGTTGGAAAATAGAAACATCATCACTGATACAATAGCTAACCGACTGAAAAGACACAATTCAACAGCACCAAGATTATATGGATTAAGGAAAACTCACAAACAAGGAGTAAAATTCAGACCTGTTGTCTCTTGTATAAACTCACCAACTTACAATTTAGCAAAATTTATTAATAACATCTTGGCTCCTGTTTGCTCTACACTTCAACACAACATAAAGAATAGTATCGAACTCAAAGAACTTTTAAATAACAAAAAAATACCACCAAATTATATAATGATATCATTAGACGTAAATTCTCTATTTACAAACATACATCAAGACATGATTACTAAATATATTAACAAAAAATGGGGATTCCTTAAATGCTATACGGATATTGATAAAAAATCACTACTCAAAATAGTAGAATTTCTATTTGAAAACAGTTATTTTAGTTTTAACAACCAATTATACAAACAAACGAGTGGTTCCGCGATGGGCAACCCTTCCAGCCCCATATTTGCAAATTTGATAATGAACGACTTAATAGATACAGTCTTAAATAAATTAAAAGATAAAGTAAATTTCATAAAAATCTATGTAGATGACACATTTTTAATTTTTGACAAAATTTATAAAGATTACATTCTTGACTGTTTTAACAATTATGACAATAGGATTACTTTTACGAGAGAGGAAGAATACAAAGCCTGTATTCCAATTCTAGATATTAAAATACATAGAAATATAAACAACGGGGAGATTAAAACATCATGGCATATGAAAGAGACATCTTCTGGCAGAATTTTGAATTTCCACTCCAATCATAGTATGAATCACAAAACAAACATTGTGAGGAATCTAGCATGTAGAGCGATTAACCTTACAGACGACGAGTTCAAATATGATGTTATCAGTAAAGTAAGGATCATTCTGCAAAGAAATAATTACCCTACTAAATTAGTGAAGATTATTTTTAATGAAACAAGACGAGATGTAATAGAAAAAGAGAAAAATAAACATGACGTACTAGACATGAGTATTAGATTAGACGAAAGACATGACCAGAAACAAATTATATACTTTAGAATACCTTATGTTGACCAATTGTCCTTCAAACTAACGCGTATATTAAAGACAGAGACAAACAAATTCGCAATGTATAATTTGAGGACAAATAAACAAGTTTTTAACAACCTAAAAGACAAACCAGACAAAGCTAATCTTAGTAGTGTAATATACAAAATTCCATGTAAAAATTGCGAGAAACAATATGTTGGCCAAACTAGGCAACTAGTAGGAAACAGGATCAAACAACATATAAGGGATTGCCAACCTCAACATGCCGGGAAAGAGAATAAAACAGCTCTAGCAGACCACAAATTTAGAGAAGGACATATTTTCAATTTTGAAGACTACAATATTTTAGATTTAGAACCTAATAATTTTAAAAGAAATATTGGAGAAATGTTTTACATTAAATTTCAAAATTGTGTAAATTATAGAAGTGACACGCAAAATTTATAGTCATAAATTTAGTCATTATGCCGGCATAAAAGAGAAACATAAAAAATTTAAATTTAAAAATACCCAATTTCAACAACAAAATTAGGTTGGCTACATTTTGTTGACAATTCCCCAACGTGACAGAGAAAATTTAAATTTATAATAATTTTAATTTTAAATAGTATATATGTTAGTGCAATTTTTGTTTAAAATTAAAAAATAATAGTTGTTTAGGTAAGATATTATATCATAAAATTCTGTGTATTTAATGCCATATATTGTTTGTAGCCTGAAGAAGACGAAAATAAATCGTCGAAACGTCGCTTTAACGACATTTTTTAAATAAATTTTTTTCCCCATACCTCAAGAACATTATATAAATAATTGATAAGTATTTTCAAAAAACCATTAAATTCATGTCCTGCAAGATTGCAGAGAATGATGTTATCACTACAAAAATATTAAACCAATTTAGTTTTTAAACCTGGTGAAAGCCTAATAATTGCAGACACCCTATCACAAGCTAATTTAAGTGAAACATATAAAGAACCTTATGATATAGAAAGTCATGTGTGCATGATTGAAAAAAATGTTTCAATATCAGATGAAAAATTAAAGGAATTACAAGGATGCTACGAAAATTGATGAGAACCTGAAAATAATAAGACACTACATTACAAATGGTTGGCCTCAGTCAATTAATAAAATAACACCAAAATTTAAATCATATTTCAAATTAAGATCAGTAATCACAATAGGGACAAATGACTTATTATATATGAATAACAGAATAATAATTCCAAGTTCACAAAGAAATTTAATTTTAAACAAGATTCATACAGGTCACTTAGGCATAACAAAATCAATATTAAAGGCGCAAAACATTGTTTATTGGCCGAATATTAACCCAGATATTGAGAATTTTGTAAATAAATGCGAATTATGCAACAAATATGTAAATTCAAACAAAAAGGAAACCATGACCATAGAGCAACTAATAAAACAACCATGGTACAAAGCAACATGGTACATGATACATTAAGTACATGATACATTAATTAATAACAACATGGTACATTTTATTATTCAAAATTCCCTGAAGTTATCAGCCTACATATTCATCTGCCAGCTAGTAATATTATAAATTAATTAAAATCTGTTTTTGCAAGGCATGGAATACTTCAAATAGTAGTATCTGACAATGCTGCACAATGCAATAGTAAGGAGTATAAAGATTTTTCAAAATTATAGAATTTTCAACTTAGTTTGGCTTCCCCACATCACCAACAATCTAATGGCTTAGCAGAAAGAACAATACAAACTATTAAAAAGATAATAAAAAAATCAATTGAAGGAGAAGACGTATCCTTAAGTTTATTAGCTCATCGTAATATACCAATTTATAATTCATCTTTCACACCTCCTCAAATACTAATGTCAACATGACTAAGAGATAACATACCAATTCAAAATAAAAAACTGTATTCAAAATTAGTAGACAAGTTAAATAACATGCTTGAAAATCAAAAAGTAAGATCAAAACATTATTATGATAAGAAAGGAACAAAAGGATAGACCTGACTTTAAAATTAATGACAAAATCTGGTATCAAGAAACGCCAAAAAGCAATTGGAAAAAATGGCAAATTGTAGAAAAGATAGGAACTAGATTTAAAGAAATATGTAAGTGCATATCTTCCATATTCTTATAATAAATGTGTACATGTACCTAAAGATAATATTAACAATGCATGTAACTCAAATGTTGTAAATAATACTTAACCTGGATCACCTAAGTTAAATGTACGAACAAGAATCCGATATCCCCACAAAAGATTCAATGATTATGAAATGTAATATTTTATTGTAAGTTGTATTACAGAGTTTTTCTATTGCTTTTCACTATTCATCAAATGAATTTCCCTATTTGTCAAATGAATTTCACGCATATCAATTTTATATCAAAAGCTTTCCCTTTTTATCAAATGACTCACGATATGTCATATGCTTTTCCCACTGTTGTATATTTTCGTAATAGTGCTGAGAAACGGCAACAAATCACTTTATTATTAATTATTATACAAAAAACATATTTTATCGACAAACAAGTTTATACTTTTAAGATAAAATTTCATTTTTTTCCAAACAATCTCTCAAATATGTTTCCACATGGTGTATAAAATTATTACATGTTCCGCTGTGATCCGACCGGATCCGGCCCTATCTTCATCGATCCGGCCGGATCGATAAAATTCAGTTTATCCGATCAGGATAATTTT
Organism: Phosphuga atrata; assembly: GCA_944588485.1. NCBI lineage: Eukaryota > Metazoa > Arthropoda > Insecta > Coleoptera > Silphidae > Phosphuga > Phosphuga atrata. The sequence goes on along the minus strand of OX155893.1, from coordinate 69,366,157 downwards.
CTGTTGACTATTTCCAGGATAATCGAGTATATGTAATATAATCAAAGTGCAATCTGCGTCTACCCAATCACACAACAGTTGTTCCTGAGCTTCAGAGAATACTTGTTTCCTATGACCGGTATGTTTTTTTATGCTTCTCTAGAATTTTTGTAGGTAGAGTAAATTTTTCTTACCGTATTATCTTTTACACCGAACTGTACGCAGACTTATACACTGCTTAAGCCAGTATTCATTTTCCTTATTATAAGGCCTCTTACTTAATTACTGATTTTCGACTACCTGCGTCGTAAATTATTTTGTTCTATTATGACTGACATATTTGACATATAAGGAAATTGTTTTGATGTAAAGCGAAACTTCTTGATAAATAGTGAAATATATTTGAAAAATGTGAAAGTCATGTGCCATAAAAGGAAATTCATTTGACAAATAGTGAAAAGCAATAGAAAAACTCTGTAAGAAGGGAGATGTTATATATGCAACCTAATGTACATTGGGTTGCCTATTATATGTATATCAATTATATTATGTTTCGATTTAATAAACTCAGTCTACGCTCAACCGTCTTTAGTAACGCATCTAACCTAGTCCACTTTGAACATATAACACCAATAGCATTAAGTTTTGCAATTAATAGTTCCTGATTTATACGATCAAATGCTTTCACCATATCTGCATAAATGACATTAACCTGTTTCCTATTGTGCAAAACATTTGTAATGTAATTTTGATATAAAATTAGATTAGTGCAAGTAGATCTACCTTGGCTAAAACCATGTTGTTGTTTGGAGATAATGTGTCTGCAGTCCCAAGAAACTTTTTTCGTTATCAAGTTATCCAGCATCTTTGAAAGTTCAGATTGATTGCATACTGCCCAGTAATTCTTTACATTATTATGACACCCATTCTTGAATATAGGTTTAAGATAACTATGCTTCCAAAAGTCTGGAAATTGTGTGGTTCTTAAAGACGCAATAAACAGTGAGTGTATGGGTTTAGCCAATGTAAAAATACATTTTTTAATCATATAGAGAGGAATTTCATCTGGACCTGTTGTTAAGTTCCAAGGCATTGCCAAAGTGAGATCGATTATTTCTTTAATATTTACTGTATTAGAACTAACATCAACGGTCTTACTGAATTTATAGTTGGGTATTTGATTAACTGTTTCTTTACTATAGACAGTAGCAAAATAAGTAGTATAAATAGAAGTAGAAAAATAAGTAGCAAACAAGTTTACTATATCTGAACTATGATCAGCAACAGAATCCTTATAAAACATTTGTGATGGTAATGAATATGACCTCTTATTATCATTTATGAATTTCCAAAAGTCTCGTGGTTCGTTTACAATGCTATTTTCTATTTTTTGGATGTACGCCTGGAAACATTCATCTCTTAATGTCTTACATTGGGCAACATTTGATGATTACCTTTTTTATATACCTTATGAGCTATTTTTTTTTCTGAATGATCAATCTTCTAAGCTCTGAGTTATACCAAACTGGAAAATAAGATGTTCAAAATTTCTTAATTGGGACATGTCAAGAGCTGTGAAAATGTTATCAAAAAAATGAGAAAGTTGCATATTAACGTCACTTTCAAAAGTATCCCAATTTATCATTGCAAAAAAGATGTTTATACATATATACCATTTCTGAAATCATAATAGTATTCAGTATAGGACAAAACAGGCTCTAATTTATTTTGTAGATCAAATGAGACTGCTGTATGGTGTATGGAATTATGAAATATTAAATCTAAAAATACACTGCTAGAGTTGGGAATACTATTCACTTGATACAAAGTATGGTAGCTGAAAGCATTCAGTAGTGCCAGGGCTGCTGAATTTTCAGGACAATTTACATTAGCACCAAAATTGTTGTTACCCCACTTTGCTTCAGGAATGTTGCACTTTGCTTCAGAAATCTCCACACATGATCAATTTGTGATCAGGGCACTCTTCTAAAATACCATCAACGACTTTAACATCTTCTAAGTAAAGATCCAATCTAGATGAAGGTGGAATATACCCCTCCAATAATGTACTTATCTTCACCTAGAGATAGACTAATGGAAAGCTGTTCTACACTTCCCAAAGGAACCTTTGAATACCTAACCTAAAAATTATTTTAAACCATTACAGAGAAGCATTTTTTAACTGCTATTAATATTCCGCCACTTCGGTCGGTTTTTACCGATTCAGTTTCGTCTCTATCTAGCCTAAATAACACAAATCCTTTCAATCCCAATTCTAAACTAGAAATGTCTTTAATGAGCCATGTTTGTATTAGTATAATCACATCATAAATTGAACAAAGGCTACTGGCCTGTTGCAATCATCTTCACTATTCCGTTTCCTCTCCTCCACTTCTTTCTTCAAATTATTCCAGTTATCCATTTGACGAGGTTTCAGATCAGCATTAACAAAAATCCTTTTATTTCTCAGAGCATCCTTCTTCGATCTAATAACTTTGTTAGCCTCTTCTGCACGCGTTAAGACTACCTTCATAGCACGAACTCCGTATTTATTATTTTTTCCCACTGCTAAAACCTTGCTGATGTTCAGGTCTTCATTTGTAACCTGTTTTACTAATTCTTTTGCTACATTCAGATCTGATGAACCACCTTTAGGAAGATTGAAGATCATTACATTCTTAGCTCTTTTTTTGCCTTTCATAAATTTCATCAATGATCACATTTTCACTGATTAAAGAACAAGGGCCTGCCTCCACCTTCACTTTTATTTGGTCTAACTCCCTCTGGATGTCATCTATTTATTTTATTAACTGTGATACCAACTTCACACCACCTAAACAATCATCACAATAGAACCTAAGCAAACGTTTGCCTTTCAATGCCATCACTTTAAAAAAAAAAAACCTAACCTAACCTAAACAACCATCACAATAGAACCTAAGCAAACGTTTGCCTTTCAATGCCATCACTTTAAGCTCTGATGCATTCAAATCTGAGCATTCTATATGCACATATCTTTTGCAGCTATCACAATTCAAGCATGGCTCATCACTGGTGATTTTACATTTAATGCATTCCATATTTTATAATTTAAAATTCTCCTGAATCCTAAACTGTTTCGTTCCCTTTTATGTTTATTGGTTTCTTATGAGTTATTTTTTACAGAGTTTCTTTTAGAAGTGGAATCCCTTTTTACAGGATTTATTTTACTGCTTTCTCACTAGGATGATAATAACTTTTTGGGGTGACCATCAAATTTTGATATTCTTATTTTGCCTAAATTAATTAATCACTACGAATTTAGGATTATTTCAATGTCAGATTTAAGTTTAAAATTGAGTTTGAATTAACCGAAATAGCAGGTTTTCATAATACACGTTCACTTGACTTGACGCCCGACTGCCACTTTTCACTCTAATCGACTCTATTTCGACTATAATCAGTGCACATATCTTCCTTGTCCTTTTTGTGCTGCATTGATGGTGGATCTGTCCCATCTGGAACCAAATTCTCTATTGGATATTACAATACTGGCCTCAAGTCCCCTTTTTAATCTGCCTACCAGAAGTTGTTATAGCAGCTTACCCAGTGTGTCTAAAATGCACAGTGGTCTATAAAATGTAGGTTGACCCCACGATTTGTCGCTATTATGGACCAGCACTAACTTCGCGCATTTCCATTTATTGGGAAAGTTTCCAGCACTTAGTTCTGTGTTCATAACAGCCAGAACAAATTTTGAATGATAGCAGGCTGAAATATTCATAACCTCGGGTGGGATGTCTAGAGCTTTCCCGTTGTGAATCCGGTCTTTTGCTTTCGCAACTTCCTCCTCAATAATTAGCGGTATCTTATTAACCTCTGGTTGTTCCCAGGCAAAGTGTTCATATTGTAGAAAGAGTACATCCACCAGGCATTTAAGATCTTCCATTGGCATTTGTGTGTTTGTCGGTAGCAGGCATCTCCCCATATGTGTTTTTGCATAGTTTTTTTCAGTTTATTTTGCCTTGGCTATTGCATGTTGTGGCTCTATTTTTCTCATTCTATATGTATCTGTTAGGATTTTGAGCACTTCAACATCATCTATTTTTAGTTTTTGTTTTTGGTCATTCTCGCCAAAATGCACCTGGCCGTCATGTTGGATATTTCGTTGGTCCACCAGTATACCTGTGTCCTCTTAGTCTGACCTCTTTTCTTCGTTAACCTGTAGTTACATGCTCTCGACCTGTACAAGTGTATCTGCATTTTAGTTTTTGTATTTCCTCTACCGATGATTGCTTTTTCGTCAAGGTGTTTGATACTCCAGCCTGATCATTTTCCTTGGTGTATGTATTTTCTGGGTGAGTCTTTTTTCTATTTAGTTTTAGTCTATTTTATATGCTGTATATTGGTGATCAATTCTCTAGATAGTGTCGATTACTGCACTTTTTCCCCTCACTTAAATGATATTGATGAAATGAAATGATGATGAAATTGAAATGAAAATGACACCTGGCCAGAGTCAGTGATGACAGATGGACGAGAAGGGTGACGGAGTGGAGACCGCGTAACGATGCATTCCGAAATAAAGGAAGACCGCCCACTTAATGGTCAGACGATCTTAACCGTATCCATTCCAATTGGATGAGAGCAGCACGGTACAGAGGGGGATGGAAGTTGTTACGGGAGGCTTATGTCCAGCAGTGGACAAGAATAGCTGGATGATGATGAAGATATTGGTGATTGCTCAAGGTTTAGTTATTGACCACCTTTCCATATGTGTTGGATATTTTTACCGATGTTATGCGAGTAGAAAGTCTGTTCTATTATAGAACGTGTATTTCCCCTAACTAGTGTGTGCTGTTTAATACAAGCAATACTACAAGCAATGGGGTGGAATTTATTGACAAATTTTACAAACATAAAAAGAACTATGTAGAATTTGCAAAAAAGTTCAATGCACAGCTGACACCGCTGCAATAAAAAACGACGGCATGTTTCTAATTGTTCGACAAAAACGGCAGGCATCGACACGCTTCAGTTATTTGTGGTAGTAGTTCCTCAAGTGCTCTGACTGGAGTTTCGTACACCATGGTTTTCAGATGACCTCATGAAAAAAATCCAGGGATTCAAATCTGGGGAGTGGGCCGGCCATGATATCGGACCATTCCTGCCTATCCTTTTATCAGGATACCTCGCATCGAGACATGCACGGGCCTGGTGACTAAACTATGCTAGTACACCGTCATGCATAAAACACATTTCATGTGTCAGTTGTACATCGTCCGGCTCTTATCCATTGAGGAAGTCATTTTACAGAAAATGTGTGTAAGCTGCTCCTGTTAAGCGATCCGGCAACACAAATGAACCTAGCAAATAGTTGTCAACAATCCCACACCAAATATTAATTGAAAATCTGTGTTGATAACCTATACTAGGGGTCTCCAAACTACGGCCGGAGGGCCACATCCGGCCCGCGGACAGATTTTGTCCGGCCCGCGGAGAGCTAGCATACTTGAAAACTCCTTTTAGAGAACATATTTTTTATAGCAAATTAAATTTAGTTTACTGAAGTATTCTAATTTTATGTTGAATAATTATTAATATGACATCTACATGACATATGGTCATGGGCTAACTACTCATAACATTGTTGTAGGCTTATTGTTATTGTTTTTGTGATAAGTTGGATAAAGAAACACAGAATTGTAATGAGTAAAGACATGTATAATATGCAGAAAATTTAACTTCAGTATATAATAACTAACAAATTATTGAAATGAATCCAACTAACATTTTATACATTTTATATACAAACATAACTTATAACAAGCATAATGACATATGAAATAATAATGAGATTTATGTAATTGAGATTTTCTACTGACAATAGTTTGTAGTTGTGGACTAATTTTACTTGTACCAATTATTAAAAGAGATTTAAGATGCTCATCAGTTAATTTAGATTTGTAAACATTTTTTGTGTACTTCATTTTGGAGAAGGTCTTCTCACACAAATAAGTAGTACCAAAAACACAAAACAGCCCACGAGCAAATTTATGCAAATTATCAAATTGTGTCAGTGGAAGACTCTTATAAAATTCCAACAAAGATGAGTTTTGATATTTGTTCTTAATTATATCACTGCACTGTAGATCAATCATTTCCATTTGAAGTTCCGGGGCTAGGGTTTCAATGTCAGTATCAAAAGGATTCTGAAAAATCTTAATTTGATTCGCAATGGCATCAAAGTCCGAGAAACGAGTATCAAAATTTATTTTCAAAGCACTCAAAGTTTCGATTGCAAAATCGATAGGAAACTCAGTCTCAGTGGTGTGCCTGAATATTTCACATGTTTTAAAATGTGAAAAACATTTAATTCGTAGTTGTGATTGAAACAGTATCAATTTCTTCCGGAATGATTTGATATTAGTGTATAAATCAGGAAGATGCTGGTTTTCTCCTTGCAATCTCAAATTCAGTTCGTTCACATGTTTTGTCCAATCAACATAGAATGCTAACTTCCACAGCCATGCGTTGTTTTGTAATTCAGTAAGAGGGCGATGCTTTTCATTCAAAAAAATTTCGATCACTGCTTGAAGTTCAAAAAAGCGCTGAAGGACTTTCCCACAACTAAGCCAACGTACGGCAGTATGATAAGGTAAGTCATTTTCTCCAATCTCTTCAATAAATTGTCGGAATTGTCGGTGATTCAGCCCAAAAGATCTGATAAAATTAACTGTTGATATGACTGGTTTCAGAACTTCAGACATATCCAAACATTTTCCGCACAAAGACTGTTAATGAATGATACAATGTAAGACTAATGGTTTTGAACCACCGTCATTTTCTACAGCCTTTGACACAAGAGCGACCACTCCTTTATCTTTCCCACTCATGTTTTTGCCTCCATCAGTTGTAATACATTTCAAGTTTTTCCATCGAAGGTTCTTTTGATTAATGGCCATTTCAACTCCTTTAAAAATATCTGTACCAGTAGTTGTGCCATGAATACTATACATATCAAGAAGTTCTTCATGCACTTCATAGCTTTTATCTACTCCTCGAATATAAATCAACACCTGAGCAGTATCTGACACATCCGTTGACTCATCCAAGGCCAAAGAAAACCACTCAACATGTCCATTTTTGTCGAACAGTTGAGAGGATATATTTTCAGCGATGTTTTCTAACCTTCGAGCCACAGTGTTTGCTGACATACTGACAGTTTTTAATAAATTTACCTTTTCAGGGCACATTTCTTCGGCTACTGCAATTATGCATTCTTTGATCATTTCTCCATCGGTGAATGGTTTTCCACGTTTTGCAATTTCAAGAGCCACATGAAAGCTGGCACGAGTTGTAGCCTCTTGTTCAGTTTTGAGTTTTGTAAATGAAGATTGCTGCGATTTCAATCCGCGCTTCATAGCTTCGAATTTTTCTGTCCGCAAAGTTCCTGTATATTTTCAGTAATTTTGAAAATGTTTTGTTTCATAATGACGTTTAATGTTATATTCCTTGAGAACGGCTATGCTTTCATTGCAAATCAAACATAGCGCCTTGTTACTGGACTCAATTACGAAATACTGAATGTTCCACTGATCTTTGAATTTTCTGCATTCACTATCAATTTTTCGTTTCTTTTCCATACTACTAAATCACACACAAAAGCAACAATTCAAATCAAAATACTGTTACAAAGATGTCTTAAACTTAAACACGCACAAACACGTTTTAAGGGTACCTCCTTTACGCACTATTTTATTTCACAACAGTGTCATAGGAACTGACTTGTGGTTGCGCCACTAGCCTTCTTATATATTCTAATTACTGCCATCTAGAAGTGAGTTGGAGAGACCAGAACTTTCTCGAACCAACAAGATTATTCTGTACGTGCTATTAGCGCCATCTGTTAGCGATAGAAGGTACTACCTATTTCCGCTAGTGTCCACCAGATCTCGTGTCACGTTACTCCTCATGGCTCGTACTCTACGACTAATCTAGAAATTACAGATAATGACAGGAAAATTAATAATATGCAGTGTTGCCGTTTGGCGGACTTTAGTCCGATTTGCAGCCTTTTTTAAACGTTGCGTACTTTTTCGGACTTTTTTTTTTCATCAGTGGACTATTTCACTTTTTACCACCGGCAACAATGATAATATGGTTTTGGCCCTCGGAACTTACTGGAGTAATCAGTATGGCCCTAAGGCTGGAAAGTTTGGAGACCCCTGACCTATACCATGTATTGCGTGAGGATTTTGTTCAGCCTAAAAGTGCATGTTATGGCTATCGAACATTCCTTCCCTTGTAAGCGCAGCCTCACCTGTAAGCAGTATCAACTCTGGAAACCGTTCATTCTGTTATGTGCTGTGCACGAACCACCTACAAAGTTGTACTCGTGGAGCAAAGCCGTTACAATTCAGTGCCTGGGCTTTGTGAATTCTAAAAATATGTTGAAAAGATGTTTATGTTTTTTGAAGAGCTGTTCGCGAAAAACTCGCCACTTTGTTAAAAAACTGGTTCCAAGTTCTTGTGCTACAGTTCGAACACTAGTTCTCGGATTATTGGCAACAGACTAAAAACGCCAAAATTGGCAACAGACTGGCGACAGACTAAATTCATATCTGCCAGTTTTTCGAAAGAATACATTTTTGAGACACTATTGGGTAGATTTATGAGCACAACACACAATTTTTAATAAACTGAAAGTGGACATATGATTTTCGTAAAGCAAAGGTAAATTGATATATATATATATATATATATATATATATATATATATATATATATATATATATATATATATATTTTTTTTTTTTTTGTTTTATCGCAACGGTAAAGAAACACCGATTATTTTTTGGTACATATTAATCGCTTCACATGTTTTTTGTATTGTTGTCCGTTTTTCTTTAGCGGAATTTTTTTTCCGTTTTTTTAAAAGTATGTCGAGTTCTGACACACCCGGTATAGTGTTCCATTTCCACCCATACCGACCTTGTCCCACTTCCACTTCTTATTGGCATTTTGTTATTGTTAATTATACTAACTAGCTAACTAAAATTATATCCGTCTTGTTTTCTATTGCCGTAGCAATGAGGAGATTGTGCGCTGCACGGCATCTCATTAAATGTTATTGAATTATAGTAGTCATTTTGATATTCTTTTCTTACCCATCTCGATCTATGCCTCTCCGACATGATTTTTTTATATTGAACAGGATCTAGAATGCGCGTGTGCCCCTTCATAAAGACTATTAACTAGACACTACACCCTGGGTTCCCAACCTATGGGTAATTACCCCCACAAGTGTAAATCAGCTTTTCTGCGGGATAAAAAAGAGATTAATTATTATGTCATACTAATTAATTAATAGAATAGATAGTTACTAAAAATTAAAAAAGAAATTACAGATAAACCGCGCAGTAGTATTTACACTCTTTCTAGCAGCCGTGTCGTTGTCGCCTGATTTAAGTTGATAATCCGCCTGACAATCTGACACATATGGTACCAGACAGCCACTGGATTATCCATAAACTATCACGGAGCGCCTAATTACTAAACGTGCCGCACTAACCAACCGCCGGATTATCCTTATTGTACTGTAGTTATCTAATTTTTTTATTGCATTTTTTTGTTCGATTCAAGAAAACACTGTCTCTAGTTATCTCGCCCTCTAATTATCTGAATTCCCTGCAATTGGTTACCAATTTTCTCTCCATAAAATATTGAGGCCACGCCTTTTTTGCCAAACTTCCTTGATATTGTAAAACTAATTTAAGTTAGTTAATTTGTAGAAGTCTTAGTGTACAGTCACATAAATACATTTATTAAAAGAAAGGCTGGGTTCAATATTTTTTTGGATCAAGACTTATTGCTACTCTTGCACGTAACTTCTTAATACTTGCCGTAAACCAATTGCCAGTTTAAACAGTGACGTGGTTTCTACATCCGGAAAAAAACACTCCTATGAAGATGCATTTTTACAATGGGGCTTCACGAATATTGTAAAGAGCAATATACAAAAGCGTCAGTGTGTTTTAGGTAATAAATAGCTTAATCCAGAGAGCATGAAACCAAGCAAATTGAAAGAACATTTCGAGCAAGTTCACAAAGAGTTCGAGGGAAAAGATATGGGATTTAAAAAAAAAGAGCCTTCTGATGTCTTCGTGGTTGGATTCCACAGGAAATATGCAAAAGGCAAATGAATCATGTCTTGAAGCTTCATATCAGAATTCTTATGAATGATTAAAGAAACCGCACACTATAGGAGAGGACGTCATCAAACCTTGTTTGTGGGATGTTGATGTGTGAAATATCGCTCGTTATTGGTGAGCAACATGTGGCTAAAATTAAACAAATATCACTCTCAGATACAACAGTTCAATGTCGCATTTCAGACTTGAGTAACGATATTTTGCAACTTTTATTTATGAAATTAATGAAAGATATGCGCTGCAATTAGAGGACTCAACGGATGTATCTTCGTGTTCACAATAACTGGTATTTACTCGGTATATTAAAGATGACCATGTACTTGTTCTGCAAGTCTCTGATCACCACTACTCGTGGTGAAGACGAGTAGTGGTTTTATATCACACAGAGGGACGCTGGTTATCCCGAGTTCTGAACAGAGTTTATGAGCTCCGTGACGAAATAGGATTATTTTTAGAAAAACAGGGAACACAAAAAGAAAATGAGTTTCTTTCAAAAATACACGACAAAACATTTATCGTAAAGCTGGTCTATCTTGCTGATTTTTCAGTGAAATTAACAGTCTTAATATCTCATTGCAAGGAAATATGTCGAATATTTTAATAGCGTAGGATAAAGTTGCACGTTTTGTGCATAAATTGGAACGTTACCAACGCAGAGTGTAAGTTGGCGATGTGTCGATTCACACAGCTGTATGGGCAATCGGTAAATACCGAACCAAACTAAATTACGTTTCAAATTTCCTTGGTTCAGCATTTACCTGAAGCAATAGTCTTACTGAAGCAATATCTTCCTGACATGGATACTCGTCAGTTCAACTCTTGGATATTAGGACCATTTTTTACTGATGATTATTGCAGACGAAGATGTGGAGGCCAAAGTGGAGTTTCTCGTACTGCGCGAGACTTTATAAATACTTTACAAGTAGAATTTCAAAATTATGATCTCGGCACATTTTGGCGTAAAGCAAGTGCCGAATATTCTGTTATAGCTAAAAGAGCTTTACAAATGTTAATACCCTTTGCTACCAAATATTGATAGAGAGTGGCTTTTCAACTTTAGTTACATTAAAAACAAAGGCCAGAAAACAAAAGCCATGACTTGAGATGCGTTTTAAGTGAAACTAAACCTAAAGTTAAATAAGAAGACTTGTGAATGCAAAACAATACCAACCTTCACATTGATTATTAAAATATGTTAAAATTGTAAGATTGTAGTATAATTTGTGATTCATAAAGATATTTGTATTTGCTTGTATTATTTGTTTTGATAACATTTTAAAGTAGGGGTAAAATCGGTTTTCTAATAAGTCACAGGGGTAATGGTATTGAAAAGGTTAGGAACCTATGCACTAGACAGACTAAACTACATATTATACTTTATCTAATTAATTTTAAGTTAACATTTATGATAAACTTCCATGGAAGGATTGAATAAATTGTTTTCTCATCCTTGTATCTTAATCTTTTATGCAATACATATAAATTTCATTTAAATATTAAGCTTTGAAATAGATATATATATATATATATATATATATATATATATATATATATATATATATATATATACTTTATTATCTTTTTCACAACTAAAATTAACATTCACTTGAAACTATGATCTCATCCACATTTTTAGTGAATATCTCATTAGTCAAGTCATTATCAAGTCATCATTCAAGTCATTAATTAAGTCATTATTAGTTAGAGTTATTTATAATTTTCAATCATCAATTATTGCGGATTTATTGTAATTTTTTCAATATCATATATTCTTAATATTAATTACGAATATTATATCGATTTGACGTTCGGATTTTACACTTTATTTATTATAATACATATTTATAGATAGATTTGCGATTTCTTCTTCTTCTTGTTTCGAATACGCCTACCTACTTTGGACCACGTTTGTTCATCTGTTGGGCTTTGATCTTTGCCCAGTATTGTCGCATCTTCTGCCATCTTCTTCATCTGCATCTTCTTCAGGGGGTACATTTCCTTCGGGGTTTTTCCTGAAATCCACGGACTTCCTTCAGGGTGCGTCTCACAGACTGTCCATTTCGGAGATCTGTTATTTCCAGTTCTTTAATATCCTTCTCGGTATCTGTCAACCAAGTGGTACAAACCTTGTTTTTCCAGAAGGTGAACAGACAGTTGGTCAGTCGGTTTGGAGGTAATCTTGCAACGTGGCCATAGAAAGCTACCCTTCTTTTCCTTGCACAGTCAGAGAGACTCTAAATATGTTCGTAGAGCTCAGAGTTATGTCGCCTTCGGAATTCCCCACCTTCCATTACGAGGCCTAAGATCTTCCTGAGGATTCTCCTCTCTCTGACTTCCAATTTCTCTACCAGACCTCTTCGGCTCAAGGAAAGACACTCCATGGCATACAGGGCTTCTGGTCGTAAGACTGATGTGTAGTGCTTAAGTTTCAGGTTGCGTGACAGGCATTTCTTGTTGTAGGTGTTCTTAGTCAGTCGATAGGCTACTTCTAACTTGCTGAATCTCATGGATAATGATGCTCTTTCTGATAAGTTGGGTTTAATCCATTCGCCAAGATACTTAAATTTGTCAGTCCTCTTGATGTTTCCCTGCTCTAGTAACATCTCTCTGTTTGCTCCTTAGATGTTGGTGAAGAATTCTGTTTTCTCCAGCGACACTTGGACCCCACTTGAAACCCACATTGGCAGCCTGAGACAATTTACCTGCATTGCTGCCATCTCAAGAGAATCGGCAATCAGTGTGATGTCATCTGCAAAGGCCAAACAATCTACAACCAGTCCATCGTTGTTACGTCCCAGGTATATACCAGTCTGAACACCCAAGTTGATAAGTTCAGTTAATAACTTTTTCAAGGAGACAGTTGAAGAGTAGTTGGCAAAGTTCATTTCCTTGTCTCACTCTAGTTTTTATTTTAAAGCTTTCTGAGATCTCGACTCTAAATTTAACCTTGGAATGGGTGTTGGTCAAGGTTGCTAGGATGAGTCTGCGGGTTTTGTTGTCTTTCCCTAGTTTATGTAGTACTTTGTTAAGCGTTTCTCTATGAATGGAATCGTAGGCCTTCCTAAAATCAACAAAGGTGACCACCACCTTGCGGTTTCTCATCTTGGAGTACGCAAGTACAATTTTAAGATTGAGGATTTGTTCAACACAGGATCAGGTCTTTCTGAAGCCTCCCTGATGTTCTCCCAGTGGACTATCCAGCTGATTTGCTGACCTTGTTTGTAACGCCTTGGAGAAAATCTTGTATGTTACCGGGACGAGAGAAATTCCACGTTAGTTGTTTAGATCAGTAAAATCTCCCTATTTGTGAAGCAGCTATATCAGAGGCGCTTTCCAATCGGTTGGTAATTTCTCTGTTTCCCAGATGTCCTGGATGATCACGGTTAGCTTGCCCACGGCATTGCTTCCAGCACCTTTCCACAGTTCAGCAACGATAGAGTCCTCTCCAGCTGCCTTATTATTCTTAAGAAGTTGTAATTCTTAATGAAGGGGGCAAGTCCTCTGCTTCCTTGGCAAATTGTTGAAGGCTGTAGACTTCATGAGCAACCCAGAAATGCTACACAGATCCACCAATCGTTCTCCGTTGCGGTTGGTTCGCTTATGCGCCGGATAATTGCCTACTATATTTCTGTATTTTTTCTCTCTTCCCAATTGAGCATTGAAGTCACCAAGCAGTATTACGGTGTGCCTGTCTGGAAGTTTAGAGATAATATCTTCTAAGTCTTTCCAGGATTTATCAGTTAGGGTGGAGCGAAATATTTTTTTTTGGGTTGTGAGTGATCTAATAGTGAAAAATCGGTGCCTTTTAGACTCAAATTAATCCATGCAAAATATTATTTGATTTGAATTATAGTAATAGCCTCCGCAACGTCATTGCATTTTTCAAGAAATATGGTTTTTAGACTAATTAAAATTTTAATGAACAGACGTATTTTATTCCCAGAAATTATTATAACTACAGTTTATTTCCTATACAAAACCAAAAAAATGCATGATCTTTAGTTTATAATACAAAATAAGGGGTGTCAGGTTTTTTCCCCTCCCAGCTCAGGAGGGGACAATTTGAACACTTGTCGCGTCGTCAGTGGACTATTGGTTTTGGCTTGAATTAGTTATTAAATGTCCTATTTTTGGTGATATTTGTGAGATAAAAGACAATGTTCCACCTACTTACGAAGATGTAATAAAATACTATGAATGGACAAGGCATCAACTAAAGTTGCAATGGGAACTGCAAAAGAGCCCAGATTTTCAGAAATAGCAGATATAGTGACATCCAGAATTGAAAATATATGGCAAACTGCATCTATTCCGATAGTAACACCAACAAGGGTCGTACAGATGTTAAAAGCATACCATTTAAAATGCAAAAACCTAATCAAGTCTGTCAAAAGGCTCTCTCCGGAAAAGTTAGAAAGTTTTCGACAAAGTAGTAAGGTACTTTTTGATATTGCATGCAAGTGTAAAGATTTCCCTCAATGTATCTGTCGCAAGGATAAAAAGGTTCCCAAACAAGAACATACTTTTTTAATTAATCAAAGAACCTCTCGATGTATGATAATAGGTGGAATCGACGTAAGTGTTACGAAAAAATTGCAAAAGACCCTAAAGAGAAAACAGGAATGAGAAAACAGCCCAACTAGAGCCGTAAATACTTCGTTATCTGTTATAGAATTTAGTACTTCTCCGGTATCGTCAGCGTCTGAAAGTCGTAGTAGCTCAGATAATTCCACTAACACCATAAACAAAAGATTTCTGAAAAAAAAGTATGAGTCGATTTTCCAACTTTATCGAAGACCTGCGACAGGTATGTTGTATCAGATAGATCAGCTGCAGCGATTGCGTCGTCTATAGTGCCGCCTATAAATTTCAATGCTTCAACATATATTGATTTAATAGATTAGCAAGAAATATTAAGTGAACCACCGATTATGAGAAACTTGCCTGACCAAGGAATTCAGTCTATCGTTTAATCAGGTGGTGAGAGTGAAGTGTTGTTTTAAGGCTTCTATATTCCATCAAATTGACGACGATGGCTGCCACTTCTCAATGCATAAAAAAGTCACGATTCGGTGCAATAAGAGCCAAGTTGGAATCACGAAACGTAATGCCTAAATTTGAGACAAAAAGAGATTTCCGAGCAAATTAATTGTTTTTTTTTTTTAATAATATTTTTATTAAAAAAACGTTGTATTTTTGATTAAAGGTGATTAATATATATCTGAATTATATATTGCGTATCATTTATCACCCATTTATCATTAATTTAAGCTTAATATTTGGCAATAACTGTACTAGACTTTTATCATTAAATTTAAATTTCTGAAGCCAGTGCGGAGGCAGAAGATATTCATCAAATTAATTCAAAAATTATATTTATTTTAACTTTAATATAATGCACCAATCCGCCCCTATTACAACGTTAAATATCGAAAAATATATTTTGCATACATTCGTGCTCCACCCTAATGTACATTGATTATACTGTAGCCCTTGTTTGTACATTTGAGAGAGAGAATGGATACACGGCTGCTCGGGGAGGTAAAGTTGGTAACTGATTATAAATCCTGTACCTAAGTGGGGTACGTTCTTCATTACCCGCTGACCCACATTTCCTTTGAGGATTCTGGAGCCTTGGAACTCGAAGGCATGCTCCGTAAATCTGGTATCCTGTACTGCTGTCAGTATTATGTTGTGTTGTGTTAGTGAATCCGTCAGATGTTTCAGTTTACCCACTTTCTACAGTGAGATAGCATTAAATGTTGCAAATAAGCTTTGCCGCCTTGGTCTGAGTTTACGTCCGGTGATTTCAGGATGCTCCGGCTCATCCTTAAAGCATGTTTGCAACCTAACCTAACCTAAGATTTGCGATTTATTATTTATATTTTGTTCTTTGCTTATTGTCTAGTACTGTGTGAAATATTCCAATTTGAAATTTCAAACTTGAAAAAAAATGAAAACAGGTGATTTTACAAACAAAAACTAAACGAAAAACATTATTCTTCATTCTGCTCTTTGAGTGGCATAATGATGCACAAATGCTGAATATGAACATTCTGAGTAATTATAACCGTATTAAGAACAAAAAGGATATTAAAATAGTGCTTCATTCAAAATTTACTGACAGTAATATTGCCTGTTTTAAAGAAACTGACTATCCTGCTATGGCAATCGATCAAGCACTTGATGTCACTCATCGTGACTATTTTAAACTGTACATATGTATACAAATTCAAATTACATACAAGGGGCTTGCATAAGCTCCTTATAGCTAACTGTCTATCTATGAATGATTGTTCATGTGGACAAAAGGCAGCCATATTAAATAATAATTTAAAGAAATATTTTAGTTAATACCTACGGAGTTGGATTGAAAGAATCATTGTGAAGGCTAAACTAAATGAAGTTGATGACCGTATTTGACCTACGCCTGAAGATTATAAAAGCTCTAGAGTTATTAGGGCATGTTGAAATAGGTTTTCTTTTATTTCTTTCTCTACTCCAAACACACCAAAATGAACACATTAATAAGTAAATTATTGTATGTGAGGGATGTCATTATTTTAATCGTGTATAAAAGTATCCAACTCCAACGTAAAGTCCAATGTAAATCAAATAGAAAGTAGAGAGTAAATCAAATAATTTCATTATTAAACGACTTCTGTTTGTTGTTACTATGGCAATAACTGGCGTCACTAGACGAAAAAACAGACTTAGTGAATAGTTATTTACATTAGAGTGCGGAAACATTGATTTTACAATGCAACAGCTCGTTTGGGGAACGAGCCCTTCGGGCTCGTTCCCCATTTGCTGGAGCATTGTAAAATCATTTCCGCACGAAATTTGTATAAGATTTTTTGGCCGACAATTATTATTTAAGAAACAAATAGATTTAGATTAATTACAATATTGGAAATTATTTAATTTTTTAATGTTCGTACTCACAAACATTAACATTTTTACTAATTCAAAATTATTAGGTTGGTTATGTCATTTTTCCAAATGTCAGACGCACAGTAAAATTTAAAAAATCACTCTTATTTTCTACATTATCGGGACAAATGTGGTGTAAATTAGCGTTTTTTAATTAGATTTTATTATCTTATACCTAATTTATTTTGTATGTGTCCCTGAAAGGTTAAAATTTACTGGTCACTTTACCGCACCGTAGCCGTACTTTGCAATATTGTACGTAAAAGTCTAGTTTCGCTGGACGTATACACGATGCCAAAAAATAAATTTTCTGACGTATATTAAAATTGAATTATTTTTTCTGATTTTGAATCAAGAAGTCTCGCCCTCTCAGTCGGGATTTATGTGCCTCTAATATAACTTACTTAACCATAACCTAATCTAGATTATATCTACGTTAACCTAAATTACATCGATGTCGACCAAATAGTCAGTGTGCGTTTTTTTATTAATTAACAGCTGTGAGGCTGATTGGCAGCAGCTCGCCATTCTTCCCGTCTCTCCGCCTTCCTCTTCAGTTCACAGTATGAGCCACAACTCATATCTTCCAGTATTTGATTCATGTACTTATCTTCTTCTCAGCAGCATCTTCTCTCTCCCACTCTTCTAAAGACTTCGTCATGTGTGATCATTTCTATCCGTCTAATCCGTCTATAGCACCAGCTTTCAAATGCTAGTAGTCAACCATTTCCCTCTCTCCTATTGTCCAAGATTCGCTACCAAATAGCGCGACGCTCCATACATATGTCTTCAACATTTGTTTCCTCCAGTGGCGGCTCGTGGATGATGTTTGTGGGAGGGCTGGAAAAAATTATAATAAAAAGTATTTCTACGAGTTAAAAAAAAAACCGCATTTTCATTGACACATACAGAAACATATTGATTTTTTTAATTCAGTGACAACTTGTTAACCATGCTTCATATAAATGTTGAAATTATATTTTCGGTCATAATTATTTGAACGACTTTGTGACACTGGACAAATATTTAAATCTGGAGTTAACCGTCCTAATGATTTAATTTCATTTTTTTCTTGAAATTCCAGTCGTGCAAAGTTTATTTTTTGCAAATGCATTACTGAATTTTTTGTTTCGTTCATATCTATAAAAATGTAATTAAAATTAAATTCAAAAATAACTATCTTACTTTCTATGTGTATAGCTAAGAACTACTTTTATATTTATACTTTGTTTTAAATTGTCCACTTTTCAATTGTCCACCAATTAATTGTCCACTTAAGGTTCTTGGCCGTCGTCGAAACTCGAGTTCTTAGAAACAAACTCATAAAATGACTAAAATACAGAGTGCGGACTGCAATGTTTGCAGCCCACGATATAGATATTACAAAAACGTATATCGCGGGTGGGGGTAACCAGCTCAATACACTAACTACGCGGCGAGACTCGTTCTGCACTGACTGCAGCCCGAGATATGAATATACAACCGCACTAAATTACACAATATACACATACAGAGCGCCTAAATAAATACCTCGATTATTACCTACAATTAAAAAAATAAATATATTACGAACGGAAAAATATGTTTTTGTAAGAACTACTAAGGTAAAATAATTTGATTATAATGGAATAGTTTATAATAATTAAAACAATGTTTTTATTTTGCCGGGAGGGCTGCAGCACTGCAGCTCATATGGGCGAGCCGCCACTGGTTTCCTCACATCAAGACTTATGTTCTTTGCAGTAAATAGGTTCTTCTTTTTATAGAAAGCGTTCTTGGCTTGAGCAATCCTACTTAATATCTCTCTACTGCTTCTTCCATCATTCGTTATTTCACTTCTCAGATTTACTTCTTGTAACATTTACTTCTTGTATCATTTCATTTCTTAACTCTATTGCTGTCTGGTTTTCTCAATTTCTACTACGGACCAAAATTTTTGTTTTGTTTGTATTTATTCTCATATTAAATTCTTCCTCCATTATTTTGTCCATCTTGAGCAGGATCTTTTGGAAATCTTCTTCATTTTCTGCAATTAGCGCTATGACATTAGTAAAGCTTATCATGTCAACTTTGTCTCCATGAATATTCACTCATGTGACAAATTCTTCTCTTATTCGGTCGATCGCCTTTTGTAATTCGATCGATCGCCTTTTGTAATTCGATCGCGTTTTTATTAGTAATTTTTGCCAAAGTGGCGCGGAACCCTCTAACCTTATTGCGCCAGAGAAAAATTACATTTTTCAATATTATCGTTAAGAAATTTTTTTTTTTTTTTTTGTAGATTCAACAGTATTTTAACAAGCTTCGTAGATAAAATAATGTATGATACACGTTTGTGAAAGGCTTTTGTACACTCATTGCTATGAAAGCACCCGCCTTCGGGACGTGCTTTAAACTTCGAAACTCATGCACAAAAGCCCTTCTTCACACACTTGTATCATAAACTACTATTTTGGAAAATCTGCTTTATACTTGAATTGTTAAATAATGAATGGATCAAGTAAAAAAATCTAAGTTTGAAGTAAACATAAAAACAATACATTTTATACCTTTGAAGTCAATATAAATGAAAACAAATTAAAAAAAATCAAGGCTCCAATTCTACTTTGAAATGAAATGGTTCTCCTTAAAAATGCATTTATCACTAAACTGCATTTTTGTTTTAATTTTCTAAATTATAACTTTATTATTTATTGTTGTAATTATTTAATATTATTTTAAAGAAATGTGTTTGTTTTCAGATCTTTATTGAAACAAACCAAATTATCTGAATTCAACGAAAAATGCAAACTAGATACATGGCCTTACAAAAATGATGATTTAGGACAATCCTGGATGAAAGTGTTTATTAGAGTGTTCAGAAAATGTGAAGCCAAAGTGATACCTTTACCAAGAATACGCAACAACCGAGACGAATCTCCTCTTCTGTTTTCCCAACTTATGCAATATATTTTCCAAACAAACCAGAAGAATCTTTGGAAGGAAGCTTACAAAAAGTACAATTCTTTAGAATCGAATAAAACAACACAAGTTACTTTAACTGATTATAATGATGTGTTAAGAGAAATAATTGTAAGGACTTATGGCTGTCAAATAGTGAATACTTGGGATTCGGGGTTATCAATAGAAAGTTCTAAATATTTTGACGTTCATACAAACATTTTTCCGGCTATATGTGCAGTGGAAACACTAAACACGATTTTTTTAATTCAAAATCCCTATCTTGAACACAATTTAAATGACTGTGTTACTTTCAGTCCTTCTATTTTAGAGAAATGCTATACAAAACCTTTATTTTTAGTTTATCAGTTAATAAATATGTTAAAAGCTTTACATGAATGTAGTTTAACCATTGGTGACATTACTTTAAATGATATATATTTAACAGAAGATTTGTGGATTTACGTGTTTCCTCAATTCACGTCAAATATCTACTCTCAAGAATTACCAAAGAGTGTAAACAAAGCAAATATTGCCAGTTTAGATTGTAGAAAAAGTGGGCATAAATATGAAAACTTAAAATGTGTGAATTGTGGCATACGAACTTATGATAAAATTCAAATTAACAACGAGTGCTTAGAAAAGTTGTGTGAATTGTGGGTGAATGGACAAATCTCAAACTACACTTATTTAATGTCTTTAAATAACCTTTCTGGAAGAAAATTCGCAGATCCAAACTGCCATTATGTTTTTCCTTGGGTAACAGATTTTACTTCCCGCTGTGGCAAAAATTGGAGGGATTTAAAAAAATCTAAATTTCGTCTCAATAAAGGAGACCGTCAATTAGATCTAACTTATGAAAATGCCCAAACTCAAGCCCCTCACCATGTATCGGATGTTTTATCGTCCATAACATATTACGTGTATATGTCACGAAGAACCCCAAGAAATGTACTTTGTAAGAATGTCAGAACCCTTTGGGTACCAGCTGAATATCCTAGTTCCATCCAGCGTTTACAAGAATGGACTCCTGATGAGTGTATCCCAGAATTCTTCTCTGACCCAACTGTTTTCAAAAGTATTCATGACGATCTAGATGACTTAGAAGTTCCTAACTGGTGTTCAAGTCCAGAAGATTTTATTGATAAACATCGAGAGGCTTTAGAGAGCCAATACATTTCTGAAAGATTACATCAATGGATTGATTTAACATTTGGTTACAAGTAAGATTAAAATATGAGGAGGAATTTATTTTTTATCAAATAATTTCTTTTAGATTGTCTGGAAATGCGGCTGTGAAATCTAAAAATGTTTGTTTGCATTTGGTAGATGGACATACCAATTTGACAACGTCTGGAGTTGTTCAACTGTTTATGTATTCTCATCCTCCAAGAGCAACAAATTTACCTTTTTGGGGGAAAGTGCCTCCAAAATTATATTTACATAAACATTCCAAACAAAGTAAGTAAATTATAAATCTAACCAATATTTTCCCGGAAGTATTATACAGCTTTTTATAATTGCAATTGACGTCATTGCATATCCCAATCTTGATAATCAGAATACACATAAAACATAAACAATTTTAGAGTAGGGTTCCCGTATTTCTTTTTTCTTCTTTAAACTGGGACATTTTGATTTTACTTTAAAAAAATTACTTGCGCGGCATCTTATTGCTGAGGTTTCGATATTACGCGTTAAAGAATTACTACTAAAATTTAGAACAGCTCTGTAAAAATAATGAATAGCGCGATTTTGCTGATAGTTTATGATTTTTATTTTATTAACTTCATTGTTTTTCATTCGTCTTTCTGGGAACAAAAGCTGGACGAAAACTTATCTTTTAAATGGATTAAAGAAATGTTCATTGCATACCTATTATAATTGAGCAGTTAATTTGAAAGTTAAAGCATCATGTTATATAGGGTGCGCCAAAACAGATAGTGCAGTTTTGAGGAGCTATTACAAACGGCTCAACTGACAGAAATGGGGTTTATTTTATTTCATTCGGTACACCATGTCGTTTTATGTATCATGTTTTGAAGATGACAGCAAAAAGATGATGGCCCCCAGCAGCAATTCATTCATGAGGTCGATTTCTAAAGTTGTCGAGCTCATTTGGGCACATCCCGATGGGTATGGCGGCGATTTTATTCTTCAGGCGAGCGTGCAGGCCATTCCACATCATCCCTCACAGAAAGGAGGCGCGCGGGGAATATCTGTCGCAGTGTCTCCGTTGAAATTCGAGCAGTATGGACCGTAGGACCGTCCTGTTGAAATCAAATTTCTCCAATATCAGTTTCCTCCGTTAATTCTTCCAATTGAGATCCAACATGGAAACATAACGTTTAGCGGCCCAATTATCCCAAATTTAGAAATTGCACACCACATGGTCGCTCTAGGGGAGTGAAGACGTTTCTGCAGTTGCCTCGGGTTTTTTTCAGCGCAGTATCGAAAATTTTGTTTATTAACCACTCCACAGAGATGGAAGTGGGCCTCGTCGATACTGAAAAAAGTTAACCTCGCAAGATTCCTATTCTGGGGCAAACATAATCTTATAGGTGTGGAATGATAAATCATGATGCAAAATCCTCCTTAATTAGCAGTCAGAAATGTCTAATGCAATGCATGCTTTCGGGCAGAGTGACTGGAGCAGAGCTTCTCTCATTTCATTTTCGGGTGTCTTAGTGTGGAACCAGTTTTTTCGAATGTGTTTGTTTTTTTCGAATATGTTAGTGTGGAACCAGTTTTTTCGAATGTTTTATCACACTTAAGATTGAAGTGCAGCCGGAACGCATGCTGGGTGGTGACGAAGGAACGATCCTTTTCAAAAAAACATGCGGACGCCGAAGCACCTATGTTTCCGGACTAAACCATGGTAACGACTAAAAACGGCACTATTCTCCCGACACAATAAGACCCCTCCCACTTTCCTATCCACACCACACGGGATGTACCGGCCCTTCAAAACTGCACTATTGCTTTTGACGCACCCTATATGTTGATGTATTTTAAATAACAAACATTAATATAAATATAATCATACATATATAATTTCGCTTCCTTAAAAAATTATATAGCATAGACATTATAGCATATTATATAGCATAACAACAATATTTATTTGGATTTATAAAACAGTTCAAGAAGTTTAGTTTCTTAAAACGAAATTTCGTCCAGGAAGTTAACGTCAATATTAATTAATTATTTGTAGAATCTCGAGATCATAGTTCCTCTTCAACAACGGTATCTTTAGAAACATCCAGAAGTGAGGAAGAAGATCATTTAATGGATGAAGATTCACTATCTCAAAATCGTTCGCCTTTAGTTTTATCTAGATTGCTTTCCCGTAGCAGATCTTCTCTAAATGAAGAACAGAAGGAAAAGAAAAATTCCCGCAGTTCAAGCAACCACCGAAGTGCCAGTCTTGGGCCAAAAAATCCCTCTTTCACTTCACATGTAACTATCAAGAAAACAAGTACACCGGCCAATTGCACCAATTTAAATACTGGATTAGTTTCATTACCAAAAGAATTTAATCCAGCACAAGCTTTGAATAATTTGGAGAACATGCATAGTTTCTTCACAAAGACATTTCATCCTGAGGAAGGAAGGAAATATGGTAGTGAAGAGGTGGCGTCCCAAACAAAAGTTGAAAATGCTATACAGAATGCTTTTACTAATCGTTTATTTCAAGAAAATTACGAGGCCAGGAGTTATACTCGAACAATAAAGTCATTTACTTTTCCAATTGATAATCAAAATATTTTTCCATTTCGTTCGAGAGGCAGAAGCTTATCAACTCATAAAACAGAAAATCAAATTAGTTGTAATTATTCAGAGATTATCAACTCGAGAAGGACTAGGGAACTGCAAATTTTAGGCTGTTTGATTGTAGAAATTTTTTTGGCTAAACAACTGAGGGCACTAGGCAGTGCAACAACTAAAATAAACAAGAATATGAATTGTAGCTTAAAGAATAGATTGAAGGCTTGTTTGACTGTAATAAATAGTTGCAAGAAGGAGATACCTAGTTGCATATCTTATATTGTTGACTTACTATTGCAACCAGGTGATGGTAATTTGGATGACTTTAAATATCCTTCAGTTACTGAATTTGGGTTACCACCACCAACAGCTCATCTACTTCTGGAACCCTTATTACATTCTCTAATTCCTTTCAACAGACATTTTTTAGGTTTATATAAATTAATTTCCAACTTAAAAGAGTTTGAAAACGTTTCTGAAGAATTAAACATACTATATCACTTTGATTGCAATGGCCAAAAGTGTTTGGAATATGAAAATATTGAACGTACAAAGATCCTCTTTGTGCAAAATATAGGAGAATGTAAAGTAAAGTCTTTTTCAAAAGATTTGGATGTTCTTTTAGAAGATATGAGCATCACAAAAGATTTGGAAATAGTCAACTTGTTGTTACCACATATTAAGAAACTAATTGAAGATCCACCAACAGCTGTACTTGCAGCTTGGTACCTTTTTGATCCAATCTCAAGAGTTTTGGGTCCAAAAAAATCCGAAGATGTGTTATTAGAATCTCTATTGAAACTGTACGAAACTGAGCCAGTAGAATGCAATATACCTTACAACTCAAAAATAGCTAAACTTTATCATCACAGTTTCCTCCTGAGGTTAATTGTTCGTTTGGGTTTGCGTTGTTTCTTAGAATATTTTATAACTCCATTAGTTGAAGCTGTTGGTGGTTACAGAGATTATGAAAAAGTTGAATTTATTCTTCACACTCATGCTGAAAAGATAACCCGGAAAACTTCTCACCTAAAAACCATAGATACAGAACAAAATGAGTTATCTCCAAGTGATGATTCCAGTGAGTCAGAAAAGCAACCAGAAATAGCTGTGATCCAAGAACAAGATCTCTTTGAATTTGAGGCTGAAGAATCGATTCAACAATCAGTAATAGAACATTTAGAACTGAATATAGCTTGTGATCTTCCGTTCAATCATTCCTCAGCTGAAGAAGCCTTAGATGCAACCTTAACAGAAAATATAGATTTTAATGAAGAACTGAACTTGAATTTATCAGAAGATATAGAATACAAACCTAGTTTAATGTCACCAACTATTCCAATCCCAGGCACTTTCAAACTAAGTAATATCAGTTGTGATGTTGGAAGCAAGAAAAGTGACAGTGATTGTTATTTGGACAAAAAATCTGATTCTTGTAGTAGTTTTGAATATAGGAAATCATTAACAGACTTTCCTCCTTCCTCTTCAAGTAGCAGTACCTATCCTTCACATAGAAATAGTATAAAGCATAAGAAACATGAGGCAAAGATATCAAGTATGAGTTCTGACAGTTTGATTTGGTTATCTCATCGATTAGGACCTGTCCTGTCAGCGAGATATTTATCAAGAAATTTGTTAAAAATGTTGACACTGTGTTATGTTGGTAAAGAAAATTTGATACTTCAAGCAAATGGTTTAGAAAACTCAACTGACACTCTTGATATTATTAGTATTGCTTGTAGTGGTGTTGTAGGGGATAAAAATGCCTCAAAGGTTTTGGAATGTTTGTCTAGTATAGCTGGTATGTAAAATTGAACTAAACAATCTTGGACAATCTAATCTAAACTTTGTGTTTGTTTTAGCTTTATACGGAGAGCAGTTAATACTGTTACAATATTTGCCTCATATGAGTGAATTGATTGCATTGTGCAAGAGAAAATTAACACCAAATTTGGAAGGTGGTTTGATATCATGTTTGGCTTTGCTGAAACATATTATTCCATACATTTGTGATTCAACATTAATGGATCAATTGCAGGTAAAAATTCTATTCCAAATATTTCACGTAATAATAAATTAATAAAAATAGCCATTCCATATAAAGTTTTTTTTTTTAATGAAACTTATTACTAGATTTTATATTTTAAGAACTTTAATTTACTGATTTATAGAAATTTAATTAAACAGCTGTTAAATATAAATTGAATTATACTCTAAATCATTTAATTCTATACTCTAGTGTAGTTGTGTGGCTCTTCAACTCGTCCATAACATATATTTTAAGTTTATTGGAACAAGTAAAACTTTGATTTCTTAAAACAGAAGATACAAAAAAAGTAAATGCGATTTAAATTTAATAAAGTTGGGACAAAGCCTGAATATATAAATATATTCAACTATTTATATAATTTATATAATGTTAAAGCGACGTTTCGACGACTTTATTTTCGTCTTCTTCAGGCTACAAACAAAATATGGCATTAAGGGTGCGTTCCACTTGGCGCCCACAACGCTCACGACCGCGGTTTATCCCGTCCCACTTGCTTGAGAGCGTTACAATCGAAAACCCAAGTGGAATGGATTTTGTAGCGTTTTGAGCGTTCATTAATGACAACATTACAAATGGCGATGAAAACATTAGAAAAGGCAGTGTAAACAACACATTTGAGTTTTTATATTCAATTGCATTAATGTATATATCAATTGCAGTAAAGGATATAATCAAAATGTCGTTGATTGCGGCAGTTGAATATTGGTTGGGCAATCGCGAAGCTCAGGCCACGAATTATTGGCATTAGGTATATTAATTACACTCTTCATTTTAAAAATTGACATCCAATTTGATATCTAGATTATACTCTAAACCCTTACTCTTTTATATATAAGTAATTATACCATTTATGACTTTTATAAAATGTTTTTTTTAAACTCCGAAGCTTGGAAGAACATTGTTACAAAATGCCCAGTCCTGTCACAAAATATCCTTTCTTCGAAACTTCTATTGCAATTTTCTCCCAAACTTTTTTTTGGGATAATTTCCCACTATGGAGGGTATTCTCCATAGATTTGTACGTTTCCAGTAATAGTAATACTGAAGGCTGAGTCCATCTGTATAAAGAAGCTTAAATATGCACATATGTAACTGACACCATCGCATAATAAAAATAATAAGCAGGTTAACTATAGAATTTCCGTAGCAGATTCATATTCCGTAGCAGAAACATAAGTTTCCACTAAAATATTACTATTTGCATCATGCAAAGAAATTTTCTGCATCTCCATATTTGAATTTAAAAAAACGCGCCGAATTTCTGCAGAACGACCACTTCGACCCAGCTTTTCAGCTGGGTCGTTGTGGGCGAAAATAATGACGTCATTAGTGACGTATTCGCCGCGACCACAATGACCGCCATCGTCAAGTGGAACGGCTAAATGGATGTTTTGAGCGTTGTGGACGCCAAGTGGAACGCACCCTAAATACACAGAATTTTATGACATTGTTTGTAGCCTGAAGAAGACGAAAATAAAGTCGTCGAAACGTCGCTTTAACGACATTTTTTAAATAATTTTTTTCCCCATACCTCAAGAACATTATATAAATAATTAAAATATTGGGATATGAATAATATGATTAATATATTCAACCTTTCCGGAGCTCTGTAATATTTATTATTGTGTCTTTTTAGGACTACCAAAACAAATCTCATGTGGAATTTGCCAGTTATTTACCAGCTTTCAGTCCACTTTCATGGCACTCGACAAAAACCAGAAAAATAACATTGTATTTTTAGATCATGTCAGTTAGTAAACTTTAGTACTTTTAAGTAATTAGCCATCTGCAGACGCGTTTCGAGATTTATCTCTCATCAGTGCAGCTTTGCTTTTATAAATAATAATTTGAAAAACACTTACTTGAAACCCACTTGGATGACTAGGGGTTAGATATTTTTAATTTGACGTTTCGTGAGGGAGGCATGAACTTAGCAGGTTGTTGATTTAAATGATAATTTACTATTGTTAAAAGCATACTACATTATAGATTTCTCATATAAACTTAATAAAGTCAGCACACAGCCTGAATATATATAGTATATTTTACAGCAAGAGATGAAAGTGGCGTTTTTTTGGTGAGGTGGGAGTTTGCTCACGAGCGCCAGCGAGTTATCAATCACACCGAACCAAAAAAAAACACTTTCATCTCGAGTAGTGAATGCAATTTTTTCTACTGATTTTGGTTGTAGAACCCATAATTCGACTTTAATAAATCCAATTCGAAGCGAACTGTCAGAACTGCCAATACAAATTTAATTGTTGGTTTGGTCGTTACCATGGTAATATATTGCATTCTCATAGAAGGTGATACTGTTCAAGTCAAATGTCCTAATTTTATTTCCGTTTTTTTAATAGTTTCAGGTTCGTTTGACGTTTCTACATAAAATATTTCATTGAAATTGATGTAATTAATAAGAAAGTCTATGCAAATTTGGTTAGTTTAGTGTTTTAATCGAGAAAATCATAAACATAAAATGCTGCATTTTCGTCTCTAGATGTGAAAATATTTCATGTAGGGTAAGCCGTGGAAAAAAAGCCATTTTCACATATATCAGTAGAAAAAATATATTCAACCTTTCTGGAGCTTTATAATATTATTGGGTCTTTATAGGACTACTAGAACAAATATCATGTGAAATTTGCCAGTTATTTACTAGCTTTCAGTCCACCATCATTGTTTTTATTTGTTATTTTCTTTCATTTCATTTGTGCTAATTAAGTTAATAGAAAGACATGATCTACAAAAACAACGTTATTTTTCTGGTTTTTGTTGAGTGGTCCTAAAAAGACCCAATAATATTATAGAGCTCCAGAAAGGTTGAATATAGTTATATATTCAGGCTGTGTTTCGAATTTATTAAGTTTATGATTATCTTTAATGCAGTATGGTTTTACCAATAGTAAATGCGATTTGTTAAAATTGCATGAAAAATGTACGTTCCTGATTTCACCTTTTGTTGCATTACACATCAAGAGGTGTTGTTGTGTACGCAAACATTTCCTGTCAAGATTAAAAAAAGTAATAGACTTGGTACTAAAAATAGTCAATCCGATCGTTGCAAAAGCATTCATTAAACCATCGTTTACCTCAGAGTATTCGAAGCCCTTTGCCCTCATCATGACTGGTTACATAAATTCGATTTTGCCCTGAATTCACACAGCGCATCTTAACAATCTCAATAAGAAGTTGCGAGAAGGACGAGGCGATACTTCGCATTCACTTTTAGAAATCATACTTTTCTGAAATTCAATGATGATCCAAATGTTATTCTAAACATGAATATCCAGAATATAAAATGATGGCCTAGCAGCTCAAACACGTTAACCTTGAAAATTGTTTAAATCTAATGACCTCAAATTACGTAATTCTCTCATAAAAATCTTAGCTTGTGATTTTTTTTAGTTATTTGGGTATTTTTTACAATATGGCGAAATAAATATATAAAATAATTAAAAATATCATTAAATATACCAAACTTAGATAATACAAATATAATACAATGTTTTTTTATAATAAAATCCCTGCGGCTCTTGTATATAAGATTTGTTATTTTTTTAAGGAAAGTGGCTCTTTACTTACAACCGGTTGCCCACCCGTGGTCTTAGAGTCTCCTCATTAAACCTTAATTCAGTTAATTCATTTTAATCTGTAGCATCCAGTCTGAACTATAAACACTTAATTTAAAAGTAAGTTTATTAAGGGTTTTTAAAATTTAAACGGTTATTAAAATTAACGGTTACAGGGTTATTTAACGGTTGACGACTAGTCAAATTATATCTTGTTAGTCAACATACAGGGTGTTAGTCAACATACAGGTAAACATGCGGCAAAAATTCAAGGAGCTATTCCTTGGCCTATTCTAAGAATATTTTGTCCTATGATGATTTCTGAAAAACTCCTTGGTTTCGAAGATACAGGGTGCAACAAAATTTGCGACAATCATATTCGACATTTGTTGAAATCATTAATGTAAATGAAAGTATGGCGTGCGCCAATGAGTTTATCATTATACACGTAAGTACAAAAAAATTATTGACGATAATTTGGAACGGCTGTTTTATCAACTAACGTACAAGTGGATTTCATTTGAATACGTCTCTTCAGTGATCATCATTGAGTGCCGTTTGGCTGTTTGACGTGTCTTTAATAGTTAGTGAAGTCCTCTCCTCTACCATGTATACGAACGCCGAGATGACTGACATGCGTTTCATGTATGGACTTGCTGCTGGCAATTTATCACAAGCTAGACGATTGTACATTGAACGATTGCCTAGCCGTAATTTCTAAAATGAACATTTATCGACGTCTTCGTGAAACAGGTACAACGAAACGAAATGGAGTGCCAGGAAGATTAATGACAGCAAGTACGGTACAACTGGAACAGAATGTGCTGGACATGATAGAGGAAGATCCAAGTACTTCCACGCGACAAATTGCCAATACTTTGAATGTAAGTCATTGGACAGTTTGGAAAATTCTTAAGGGCAATTTGTTGTATCCATACCACATTCAACGTGTTCAGGCACTACTACCTGCTGATTATCGTCCACGTTTAAAAGTTTGGTTGCTCGTGATTTTTTAACAGCAACATACGGAGATCGCTAGCTTCCTGGAGGTGGGCCACATGTAGGAAGATTGAATGCTTGTATCCAGGCTGGAGGAAGTCATTTCGAACATTTATTGTAAATTGGGCAACTTTACATGTACTTTTTGATAATAAAATGTTGTTACTGTCGCAAATTGTGTTCACCCTGTATCTTTGAAACAGAGTTTTTTAGAAATCAGACAAAACGTTCTTAGAATAGGCCAATAAATAACCCCTTGAATTTTTGCCGTAAGTTTCGCTAACACCCCGTATATTAACTAAGAATAAGTAATTCACGCTTTCTAAATCTGAAAATCTTGTCACTTATCTAGAGGGCAGCTCCCAAACCAGCATATTTTATTGAAAATTAAATAAGATTGTTACTAATTACAGAGGTTAAAAGTTTCTTGCTAATTACTGAAGCTATTATTTATTTTAGGACGTCATATTGAAAAATATTCTTCATCCAACAATTCGACTTCTTGGTTCTACCAAATACACATTCCCAAATGGATCGATAGCCCGTAATGTTGTAGCCAGAAAATATTTAGACACCCTTTATGTTCTTGCTCTCCGCATGGGGGCGGATATGACCAGGACACATTTAGCAGTTCCAGCCTTACAGCGTTTCTTCTTGATATTTGACAAAATATCTGAAGGAAGCTGCTTCAAAAATACAAGCAAAGAACCAAGGGTGAGATATATATATATATATATATATATATATATATATATATATATATATATATATATATAATCAATATATTGTAAAAAGAATTTACGATTTAATGTGTAAGTGCATTTTAATATATATATATATATATATATATATATATATATATATATATATATATATATATATATATATATATATATATATATTAGGGTGGTTCACATTAACATTTGGCGGGTAGTATGACGAAAAAAAAATTACAGGTAAAAGTTACGCCACCCCGTTATTTTGGTACACATACGTAATGTCTTATCTTTTTCAAATTTCAGCCCCCTATCTTATTTACAAGGGCGTGCTCAACGAATTTTCTAAAAAAGGACGTCAGTATATTAAGAACAAAAGATCTTCTCAAAAATAGGTTGTTTTTATTCCAAAGTAGTATTTAAGAAGACAAATTATTATTAACAAAGTAGGACATAAAATATTAATGATACAGTTCCGTTTTTTCAACCTGAAACTAAGTTTGTTAACGCATTTTTGGATGTTTTAGTAGAAACGATTTTTCGGTTATATTCTACTACATCTGGTATAAATTGTTTTTCTTCCTCGTTTCTGAAAAGTATCGTATTATAATCTTCAAATAATTTTAGTCATAATCATTATCGCCGCAAATCTTAGGAGGTAATTAAAATTTTGAACAGAGAGCGTTTGCAATGTTCTAAGGTGGCTTCAGTGGATAGTTTAGCAGAACTACCTCCTACTTTTTTTCTGGCTCGTCTAATTGAGCTCCGCGAAATAGGGAGTGAAACAGAATTGCAACCAAGTGTGGCAGACAACAAAATACATGATTCTTCACTGCATCTCGATCAATTTTTTTGTAAGGTCAAGAGCGCTGGTAACATGTGTAAAAATATGAACCGAAATGTCCGAAAACGCTTCCTAACTGAGGTACAGCCCTTAAAAGGGGATGGCCTCGCACGACATTTTTGCTAATATCTCATACGCAACTAATGATAATTGATTAAAATTTTGTGTGTACTTCTTACTGATATGTACTTGTTATCGAACTACCGTTTGTGCTTATTTTCGTCTTGATAACCAACCAGTGGCGGTACATACGGGGAACGACCTTTGTATTTTTGCAATATTTTTTCCATCTGCACATTTAGCAAATTCGTGACGAGCATTATTCTGCGCATACCCCCACATTATTAAGAGCGCGCGGTGTTTAGTTGTCCGTGTTTAACTGACGCATATTTCTTAACTCAAACTAACCTGCGCGTTCCTCGCCCTTCATACCTCTCTCTCGCCGGTCCGAGTGTAGATGAAATTGTTCGCAATCAAAGACTACACTGAAAAGGTACTCTTTTGTTTCTGTCGCTCAAGATAACTTAATCTTAAAAAACCTATTTACTACAGGTGCAAATTTAAATTTAATGATAAGAAAAATGTTTAGCTGTGCAGCTTTAGGATTTGGCATTTTATGTCAGTCTGTCGTAGAAAACTGTTAGTGTCACACTTCACTCATACTCAGTAATTTTGCAATAGTTGCTTTTACTAATGCTGAGTACACAGACATGCATCTCATGTATGATCTGGCTGAGGGAAACGCAATTAAAGCAAGGCGACTTTGCCAGGAAAGGTACCCTGATAGTTGAGATCAGCATAGGACGAGTTTCTCATTCCAGATCCCATCCCGTGGGACGGATCCCTGTCACTGTCCCATCGCATCAACATACATTTTCGTCCCACTGCCCCATCCCACAAACCTAAAATTTTCGTCGCATACGATATTCTTAACGCTAATTCGTTAAAATTTAATTTTTCCGTAATTTCTTTATCTGACAGTGAGTAATCCTTTTTCATCGCAAACGGATCGTAAGACTTTTAAGGAACTACATCGTTATCACAGAAATCTCATGGGCTGGACATATGGAAAATGTGTGTATTGGCACGATAAGCAATTATTTATGCACGAACTAGATTATCAAAACTCGTCCCACTCTGTCCCATACCAATTAGTCTTCCCATCCCATCCTACGCGACGTTCATACCACTCATCCCATCCCATGGGACGATGGAATGGGATGGGTCGATGGGATCCCATGCTCATCTCTACCTGATAGAAGAATACCCTATAGAAAAACTTTTGAGGCCGTCGATAGGCGTTTTCGGGAACACGGTCGCTTGAAACCACTTTCGTTTGGGGGACAAATAGCCTGCAACCCTGATGTTGAAAAGCAGTTCCTGGAGATTGTTGAAACAAATCCAGCGACAATTACTCGAAAAGTTTCTGCTGCTATAGGAGTACCCTATACGAAAGTTTGGCCGGTTTTCCACGAACAACAGTTGCATCCATACCGCAATCAAAAAGTACAGGACTTGACTCCAGCAGATTTATTCTAATCGACAAAAATTTAGTCGATGGCTGCTGCTTCCTTCGTGCTCCTCACAGATGAGCAACCTTAGCACAAGATGGAATTATGAATTCCCATAACATGTACTGCGGGCGGACGAAAATCCTCATACTGTTATGGTGAGAGCACATCAGCAACGATTCTCCATTAATGTCTGGTGTGGTATTGTTGGCGATGTATTAATCGGTCCCCATATTATACCAGGTCGGTTGCCCGGAGAAGTTTATCGACAGTGTAGTTTTTGATTGCGAATAATTTCAGCTAGTCAAGCATTTGCTAAATATGCTGAAGGAAAAAATATTTGCAAAAATTCAAAGGCCGTTCCCCGTATATACCACCACTGGTTGGCTATCAAGACGAAAATAAGTACAAACGGTAGTTCGGCACGAGTAGCGAGTACACACAAAATTTCAATCAATCATGATTAGTTGCGTCTGGAGATATTAGCAAAAATGTTGCGTGAGGCCACCTCCTTTTAAGGGCTGTACCTCAGTTAGGAAGCGTTTTCGGACACCTCTTTATAGGGACTTTTTAGGGATTTTGGGCTCTAGAACACGGCATACAATTTCTGCTATATATATATATATATATATGTATATATATATATATATATATATATATATATATATATATATATATATATATATATATATATATATATATATGTATATATATATATATATATATATAAAAATATATATATATATATATATATATATATATATATATATATATATATATATATATATATATATATATAAAAATATATATATATATATATATATATATATATATAAATATATATATATATATATATATATATATATATATATATATATATATATATGTATATATATATATATATTATTCGTATTTCTATTTTGGAATATTCAGAGTAAGGGGAATTTACAGAAGAGCATGGAAGAATCCAATTTTGTTGAGTTGAAGAGAGATGGGACAACAACGGAATGGGCTATTGGAGGACGACCTGTGCAAATTTCCCATGTTCGATTAAAAGACTCAGATTCTACAGACAGCTTGTCACCGCCTGCTCCTAAAAATTCATCTGGAGCCGATTCTGTTGCCAATCAGGTATAGAATATACTAAATGATTGTTTTAAATGTTTCTACAAATTAGAAATTAGAGCCTACAAACTATATATCAAGTAAGAATAGTATCCAATCTTCTGTAGTCTCATCTGGTTTTTTCTATCTGTTTACAACTAGATATGTCTTTTATAGTTTTCTATGTCTATGCTAGTTTTATCTAGTCATATCTGGAATTGACTAGTTTTGTCTTGTTTAGACTTTTTTGTTTTGTTTAGAATAGTTTAGGCTTGTATTAATTAGCAAAAATTATAGTCTTGTCAGGCCTTTTATAGTATTGTCTAGTCTTTTATAGTCCTGTCCAACTAGTCTTGTTAGTCTTAGATCAGATTTAACTAGTCTTCTATAGATTTATTTAGTCTTGCCTAGCCTTGTCTAGTTTTGTTTAATATTATCTGGACTTGTCTTATCTAGTCTTGTCTTTTCTTGACCATAATCTTCTCCAAACTTGGAGGAATGTCTGGTCTTCTCTAATATCTTCTTCCTATCTAGTCTCCCCGAATCTAGTCCAGTTGTCCAGTCTTGCTCAACCTTCTATAATCTTGTCTAGTCTTGTCCAGATTTGTTGAGTCTTATCTAGTCTTTTCGAAAGTTTTCACACCAAGTTTTGTCTAGTCTTATCTGGTTTTGTCCAGCCTTGTCTGGTTTTGTTGCCTTATCTAGTCTTATCAAGTGTTTGCCATTCTTGTCTTATCTAGGCTTGTCTATACTCGAACCGGCGAGAGAATGCAGCTCTACTGACGCATCGAGTTACGCTCAGATTAGTTTGAGTTAAGAAATATGCGTCAGTTTTTCAAATACTGACAACTCACCGTGCACTCGAAATAAAGTAAGGGGTATGCGCAGAACATTGCTAAACTCGTCGAGACGAGATGCATTCTTTCGCCGGTACGAGTATAATCATATCTAGTCTTGGCTAGTTATATCATGTATAGTCGTTTGCATTCGTATCTAGAAGGCATTAAACTATTATCAGGATTTTCACTTTATCTGACTTAGTCTAGTTTAGTTAAACTCAAATTTTACTTCGTCAATATAAAATATATAGACTAATCTTGTCTAATCTAATATTGTACATCCTTGTCTATATGGAATTAATATTATATTAACAAGATTATTTTATCTTATGTCCTCTTGTCTTTATGAAACTATTGCCCTTGTCTATTCTCTAGTAATGTCTAGTCTTCTCTAACCATCTCTTGTCTGGTCTTGTCTAATATTGTTTTGTCCAGTCCAGTCATGTTTACTCTAGACTAGATAAATATTTTTGTGTGTAGTCTTGTATTCTTACCTAGTTTTGTTTAGATTGATTTAGTCTTTTGTTTAGCCTTATTTGTCTTATGTTGCCTTTTTATATTTTTTTCTCCACATTCAAATTTTCATTTTTCAACTCAAGTGTTATTTACGCTTGTCAATGTTATCTACTCTTTTTAAACTTGGTTCTTGGGGTAGTCTTCTTTATTAATCCTTGTCTGATTTTGGTGAATTCGTTCATTTAATATCTGATCTAAATTATGTTTTGAATTTCTATACTTATGACTATCATTAGTTTTCTCTAGCTTCATTACTTTTCTCTTGCTTTGACCAGTTTTCATTTTGTCTTGAATAGTTTTCTATAGCCATGACGACTTCTTTAGTTTACTTTTCTCTTAGTCTTTCTAGTCTTCTATAATCTTGTTTAAGCTTTTCCCTTATGGTCATATATGTCTAAAAATTGTGTTGTTTGTGTATATTTTTACCCATTGTGGCCATACATACATATTTAAAGCATACATATTTAATATTTATATAAAAACATTTTATTCTAGGCACTTGAGGAATTACAAACAGTTTTCACCTCTAATTTAGCCTACACTGCCTACATGCCATTCCTCAAGCAGCTAGGTTCACAATCCATGGAATCTTCCTTAAAAAATCATTCCACTGTTTATGCCTTGTGCCAAGAATATGAAGAAGAGCTAAAACAAACCTATACCAACCTCTCAAACCATATTCAACAAATCGAAGAACAAAAAATATCTACCTCGCTGAATACGGGTAGTATAGGTAGCAATGTCGCCGTTATAGGCAATAGACTAGACGTGCAAGAAGACCAAGACATGAAAAACACAGATATTTTAAGTTATATAAGTAACAAAATGGAGAATACGATGAGACACTTAAGAGGAAATTGGTTAGCGTATTGGGAACACGAGATAGGAAGATCCGATAAAGATGTCATGTTTAACTTCAAACAGATTAAATTACAAACTTTTACAGGCCATGCGAACAGTATCAAATCTCTGTACGTTTTAGACAACGAGAACAGTTTTTTAAGTGGAAGTCGAGATAAAACTGTGAAGTTGTGGTCTTTGCGCAGTCAAGGCGACGGCAGTAGCGTAACTACTTGCCAGTCCACTTACACTTCACACAAGAAAAGCGTTCTGGCGATTACGTTTTTAGAGAGTTTGCGGCTAGTCGCGTCCTGCGATAGTGTTGTACATCTATGGGACCCCTTCATGGGCGCGACCGTTGCTCAGTTGGAATCCAGCAAATTTGCACCTGTTAATGTTCTGAAACCGTTGCCTTCCCCGAGTTCTCTACTATTTGCTGCAACAACTGAGGGGACTGTTAGAGTTATAGATGCCAGAATATGCTCATATTTACATGAATTAAAAGTAAGTTTTAAAATAGATTGTATTAGAAACGATAGAACAAGTAAAGACAGGCACTATGACTAGTCTAGACTGACAACCAAAAACACAAGAATATAAAAAGAGAAGTACAAACAGACAAGAATGGATAAACAAAACTAAACAGACAAGACTAGAAAGTCAGAACTGACAGGCAAGACTAGAAAGGCAAAACTGACAGACAAGACTAGACAGACAAGGCTAGACAGACAAAACTAGACAGGCAAGACTAGACAGACAAGACTAGATGGGCAAGATCAGACAGACAAGACTAAACAGAATAGGCTAGACAGACACTAATAGACAGACAAGACTAGACAGACAGGACTAGACAGACAAGACTAGACAGACAAGACCACACAGACAAGACTAAACAGACATTACTGAACAGACAAGACTAGATAGATAAGACCAGACAAACAAGAGTAGACAGAAAAGACTAGTCAGTCAAGACTAAAATAGGCAAGCCTAGACAGATAATACTTGACAGATAGCATTAAACAGACAGGATTAGGCAAGTAAGACTATATATATATATGTATATATATATATATATATATATATATATATATATATATATATATATATTTATATATATATATATATATATATATATATATATATATATATATATATATATTAGATTTGACAGAAAAGATTATACAGACAAAAATTAGTCAGTGGTAAGACCAGACAGGAACAACTGAACTGCACAATCAATAAAAGACCAACAAAACTAAAAAGACTAAATAAAACTTGAGAGAATAGACCAGAACTAGAAAGAGGCTATGCTTGACATACGGGCTTAGACTGATCTATTCAGTGAGACAAAACAGACATTATTTGACAGCAAAAGTAGACTGAGATTGGGAAAATTGAATAAAACATTCAAGATGCGCTACACAAATTTCGGCAATCAAGACTATGCGCGATAGATAGGTCTATATTAAATACATATAGCACACCATTAAATAGGCGGTATTATAGACAGACTTACTGAACAGGTAAAACTAGTTTTGACGAGTTCAGCAAAATTAGTAATAAATAATTTTAGGTGGCTGCCGGTCCAGTAAGTTTAATCCGTTGTCTAGCTGTGGCACCAACAGGTTCTTGGATAGCCACTGGTCAATCGACCGGCCAAATAACAGTATTAGACACAAGAACTGGCCTAGTGTTAGCTACATGGAGAGCACACGAAGGCGAAGTTCTCCAATTAGTAGCCTTAAACAATGATACCTTAATCTCTAGCAGTCTAGATCAGACAGTCAGCGTTTGGAACACCAATGACGGCCGTTTCAAATTCTTCATGAAGTAAGTTCCGCTTGTGTCTTTGTGCTAGTTTTTTTCAAGTTTCTTTTTCTGAATTAGTTTATCATTACCTAGGGGAGCGTCGGAAACCGTACACTGTCTAAACATCTACAATAACGAGTTAATCTCAGGCACGACGGCGAGTCGTATTGGAGTTCACACGTCAATTCACGAGAATTCTTCGTTTTCAAGTACTAAATTACGTTCAGATACATTTAGAGGTCTTCTGACATCGATGGCTGTCCTTCCATTAAATCGATTACTTCTCCTAGGAGCCGAAAATGGTAACATTTCACTTTTATGTTAATGTTACAGATATATTTTTACAAAAATTCTTTGATAAACTCAGAGTGATATTTTCGAAATGAAAGCAAATGAGATGAACGGTAATAAGGTAAAGAAACAAACATTTATTTTATATTAGAGTATTTTTTTAAATCAAAGGAGAAGTTTATTTAAAATACTTTCTATATAATAGCATAACGTTTTGAGAAAAAGTTGAATGTGTCATATTCAGTAAAAGGAGCAGTTTATGATCTGAACTATTAATTGAAATTTGATATTATTAGGTAGTCCTCAAAACAAAAAGAAATGGAAAGAAAGCATGTATTTGGGGGAAATTATACAGGGTGATTCGGGAGGAAAGCGAAATATTTTAATGACATGTCTAGGTAGCAAAAATAAGTACGATTTTCATTTGTTACATAGATATTTTGAACAATAGTAATTTGTAAAATTAAAGCAACATGTATTACTGAACTTACAAGCAAAAAAAAAAAAGAAATAGCATTTATGCACGTTAAATTTTAGAAAACTCCACCACTCACTTTGACACACATTTTTTTTCGGAGGAAGGGGAAACCTTTTATAGGCACCCTTTAACTAGGTAGTGTAGGACTCCATTCTCATCTAGAGATAGTATACCCACTAAAAGCACCTCCCCCCTAATTTTCCACACTATACAACTCGGCACTGCAATCATGCATCACTTCAAGTTGTGGGCTCCTGTTTTACATATTTACTCCGTCGTTTATTTCCTTTTGCCATTCCCTCTCGTCTTTCTCCTTCTGTTGCATTATCTCCTTGATGATGCCGCAGACGTCATTTCAACTGTCCTCGCTTTCCAGCATCAACTCGGTTAGCGCCCGGGGATCCAGTGCCCCACCCCTTAACACTTCAAGCTTCGCCATTTGTCCTGCCCACTTGTCGCAGGTGAACAACGTATGTCCGGCCGTCTCCGGTTCCATGTTGCAGTATGGGCAGTTCTCCGCGGTGGTCTTGCCTATTCTTTTCCGGTAGCTCTGGAAACAGTCACACCATTGTCAGGTGGTAGCTCAGCTGCCAATGATTCCTTTCCAGCCAGAGCTTAACGTCTGGTATCAGCCTGTGGGTCAATTTAGTCCTATCCTTTTCCCACGACTCTTGAATCAGCCTTGTCAGTACGCGCACCGCATCAGTCCTGACGTTCTATACGCGCAGACTACCCTTATGGCGATCTTCCTTTGAGCCCCTTTCAGGGCTTCTCTATGGCTCTGGACCTTGGTGCATCTGACCCACACCGGTGCCCCATACAGTACGATGTTATTCACAACGGATGCCAGCACTCTTCTCTTATTTTCGGTCGCCCCTCCGGTTCTCGGGAGTATCCTCAGGAGGTTGTTCACTCGGGTGTGTGCTTTAGCACTTGCCTCCTCTACGTGCTTTCCGAAGGTTAGCTTCTCGTCGAAAACTATTCCCAGGTTATCCCACTATACTTCTGCGGGCGTATCGTTCTTCCTCCCAGCACGAATTGAACATTTCTTCCTTCCAATTAAGAGCACTGCTTCGGTTTTGTCCGGAGCTATTTCCAGGTGCTTTGAGCTCATCCAGTCTTGGATCGTGTCTAGTGCCGTGTTGGTTTTTTCTTCTAACTCCTCCTCTCGCTGTGCTTTGACCAGTAGGGCCAGATCGTCCGCATAGGCGACGGCTCCCGCACCGTCCGTTAAGGCCACATTCAATACTCTGTCGTACAGAAGGTTTCACAAAAGCGGTCCCAAAACGGACCCTTGGGGGACCCCGGCCGTTACTTCTATATCGTTCAGCCCCTCCACCGACAGCCGCCTATCGCAGAAATAACTCATTGTCAGGCCGACCAGGTATTCGGGCATCTTCCTGCGTTTCAACTCCTCGACTATAAACCTCCACGGTGCCGAATTGAATGCATTCTTCACGTCTATCGTCATGAGAGCGACAAGCTTCCTGGTTTTTCGAGATCTTCTTTCTTCCTCCGCCAGATTTAGAATGTGTCTTGCGGCCGTGTCTGTAGACTTTCCCTTCCTAAACCCGTGTTGTCTCGCTGAGAGTACCGCTTTCTCTGTCACTTCGTTGGAGATCCTGTTTGCCAGGATTCTCTCGAACAGTTTACCAAAATTGTCCAACATACATATCGGTCGTTGTGGTCTGCACTTGTCGGAGGTTTATTGGGTTTCGGGATGAGCACTAGTCTTGCTGCTTTCCACCTTTTCGGGAACGTTGCATATTTTAGCTCTTTGTTCAGCACGTGCTGTACGGTTTTGCGAGCGCTTTCCCACTTTGACACACTTATTTGTGCGTTTATAAATGGAAATGATAACCAATTTTAGTGAACGATGATTCGTAATAATTAACGCCGCAGCATTAAGAATGCGACCTAGTAACGCATCCCTTGTGTCTACTTTCATTGCATAAACTAAGGACTTCATCCATTCCAAAAGACAAAAATCTAGGGGAGTGAGATCCGGCGATCTCGGTGGCCAAATGTGCGGGCCTCTGCCAATTCAGCGATCTCCGAAATGGGTATTCAGAAAATTTTGTCACAATATTTGCATAATGAGGAATTGCTCCATCTTGTTGTCGAGTATTCAAAGGTTCTTCGTCCAATGTTTCCTCTAACTCTAAATGGTCTTCCAAAAATTGTAAGACGGTAAAATGTAAGAAACCCAAGTAACATGGCCATCAAATACAAAAGGACCAAACAATTGATCATTTAGAATG
The DNA here is from genome assembly GCA_944588485.1 of Phosphuga atrata. NCBI lineage: Eukaryota > Metazoa > Arthropoda > Insecta > Coleoptera > Silphidae > Phosphuga > Phosphuga atrata. Next base: position 69,324,517 of record OX155893.1, on the reverse strand, counting down.
CCGCACCATACATTAATACTAAACCGTTGTTGGAAATTGTGTTCTTGCGTTCGTCGTGCATGGGCGTTTTCGTCCGACCGTCGATTATTATTATGGCAATTGTTAATTCCATCTCGAGTAAAATAAGCTTCAGCGGTAAATAAAATGCATTTGAGTAATCTTCTACACAAAATTTTAGTCTTAATTGATAATCGCCTTCTTGGAGATTTTGTACTTTCTACAGATGAAAAGCGTTTAAACCTTGCCGTTTTAATGTTTTCCAAACCATTGGTTGTCGAATTTCAAATTGGATTGCAATGCGCCTTGTACTTATCCCTGGATTATTTTCTACAATATCTAGCATATCTTCTTTAAGTTCCAAACCAAGCCCTTGCTGAGTTTCAGAAACAATACGTGCACTTGGGAACATTTCAGTTTTTCTAGCACGTGTAAAATCAGTTTGAAACACTTGCCTATTGGGAATTTTTCGATTTGTAAATCGTCGACGATACTCTTCTACTGAACGAACAGAATTACCATTACAAAATCCATAAACAAACACATATCTGCATATTCTCTATGACTGAAAATATGAGGCATTTTTATAATCTCATAAAACAACTACAACTTTTTAGGACAGTTACCTAATTAATATTTTGTTTCAAATTGGCAATTAGTACAACGTTGTCAAATTTAACATGATTAAGTTTTTAAAAAGAAAAACCTAATTATCTCTGAAACTAATGAAAGTCGGACTTGAACATATAAGCTTATATTTATTGGGCCGATGTTGTTATCTTGGATTCATATTTAGGATCTGTTTTTGTAGCCTTCCTTCAGACACAATAATAATATTTATCAATAAAGAAATATACACACGATATGTAAAGTTAAGAACATTCAAATCTATAATTACATTGGAGGTTTAATAGAAACTGAAAAAAAAAATCCAATGCTGAAATAATTTTTTTTTAACAAATTGTTTGTTTCAAAACTAATACTTTTGACATTTGGGATGTACCCAATAGACCTTTTCATAGTTTATTTTCATAAATTTTTTCTGTGCATATTTCATGAATTTCATTCATTCATTTCATGAATGAACAAAATGTGCCCGAAACTTTCGTATTCCCGCCCTTCAAACATGTCGGACGCGCATGCGCTTAACTAACCATAAAAAGGTCTATTAGTACGTACATTATATGCAAAAACATGGCAGTGATTAGAGTATGTGGTAGCCATAGAGCCGGGCCTAACTAACTTCGTTCGGACGGATCAAGTGTTGGAGGTTGTATTCCGTTTCACTGTAACGTAAATTCAAGAAAGACAAAAATTACAAGAAATGTCAACCTTTCCATTTTTCTATTATGCAACAATTTTTATAAAATATGCTCCGACTTTTCAAAACAGTTTTCTTATTTACAATATTTTACTTAATTAACAAAAGTGAGTGCGCTTGTACCGGATGTATAAAGAAAATAAAAAGCTGAATAATACAAAACAAAGTCGTTTAAAATGAAGCATATTCATTTTCAAATCCTTAGAAAAACAAAACTATTTTTTAAGTCGAGTTCAGTACTTACGTAGCTCGTTCAGATTGACTTGTTCGTTCAGATTGACTTATTCGTTCACACAGGAAATATCACTATTGCATGGTGTCTGGAAAGTTGTTCGAAAGAAAAATGTTCGAGTGAAAATTTGTTGGAAAAAATAGACATCTATATATGAATATATATATATATATATATATATATATATATATATATATATATATATATATATTTATATATGTATATATATATATATTTTTTTTTATTTTAATTCATAATATATTTTTAATTACTCATGCGGGATAAGTAATATTTTGGCGCCCGTTTTTTAGTGCGACAAATGGCTGTTTGTCAATTCAATTATTTAATTATTTCATAAGTATAAGGTCTGAAAACAATTTTTTTTATATGTAAAAACAGATTAGTTGTTGGATGGGAATACCTATGGGATTAAGGATAATAAAGAATTGGATATCATGCTGATGTCTGTGTTGAGTAGATTATCATTATTTTTGAGCATCTAGCGCACCTTGGTTTTTTTAATTACTTTCTTTTAAAAGTATTATAAAAGAAGGTAATTTAAAAAAACCTAGATGATCTCGTGGGCAATTGGTAACTTGTCCCACTAGTTGCCCAATGTAGTTTTATTAATTGATTGAAATGACACGACATTTACTATATCAAATATTTTATTAAATCACTGAAGGGACACTTGAAACACATTATATACTATTAACGTATATACTATTATTATACGATTAACTAAAGTAACCCCTATATCTGTAACTACCAAAAAAAACTGTCGTAACTACCAAATTTTCAGGTGGGATTCTTTGGGTGGGAAATTAGAAATTTTGAAACTTACTGCTTTTTAATTTAAATAATATATCATTAGTCAGTGCAAGTAAAGTGCAAGTAAAATCATTATCATTTTTTCGAATACAGCACAAAACAAAACATTTGCAAATTTATAGTTATAAAATGGTCTACTGAACATTTTACGAAATGTCACTTACGACAGTTGTCCTCTCAGGTACAGATATAATTAGTTAGAATATTGTGTGCAATTACACGTGAATAGTCCTTGGCCTGAACATTGGGTTCGAACGAATTAACAATTCGTGTAAGTCTTTCTGTTTAACCTGTATATTGTTTTCTTCCAGGGGGTGGTTCTTGGCCAGTTATGCTCTGTTCTATTCGAAACTCGTTCAAACTTTGTTCTCGTTTGATAGCTCCAATAAATTTCCATACATTTGGATGATTGACACATACTTGTAATTGAAAACCTTTATGGTTGTTGAATTGTTCGTTTTTGGCAAACCTTGTTGAACTGCGTCAAAGCAGTTTCACATCTCACGGGGAAAACGAGGTTGCCAACCGTGCCGTCGATCTGGTCGACTCAAAGACTGCAAGTAATTGTAAATTGCGTCTTGTAGAAAATATCAAAATCCTGTCTTCTAGTGGCCCAGAATCAAACAATACAAAATATCCATGCTCAGTAGTCGTATATTTTCTTATAAATATTATATCTCTTCTATGATTAAGAATTGTTGGGCCCCAAGTTTCCTTTATTCTATGATTTCTTGTGCTTTTCATAGTGTCTACTGAAGAGAGTTTACCTTTTACTGCTTGGGTTATATTTATTGAAGCATTTGACACAATATAATTCGGAGATTTACGTGTATATATTTATAGTTCACTTTTAATTTGATTCATAATTTTATTCAGTTCAATGTTTGCACTATCACCGACGTGATTATGTTCTCGGCTTACTTTAGCTATTGTATCATTTCGTGTTACAATTCTACATGGACACGAAATTTAAGATTTCGCACTTCCAGTAAACAATAGTTTCACACTGTTTCTTTCTCATACATATATCCAGTGATGTGCTGGAACGGGCTCGCGGGTACTCGGGCGAGCCCATTGAAAAATGTTGTATAAATCCAGAACCAGAACCAAGTAATTGGCGAGCCCATTGTTAACTTTTTTATAAATTTGCGAGCCCATTGTTAGTTTTTTAAAATTAACTTTTCACAGTTTCACATATCCCAATCTATAACAAAAACATACACAAAACAGACCAAGCTTTGCTATCGTTTTTATTTAAGAATTTATATTTTGTGTTTAAATTTTCACATAAACTAAGAATAATTTACCATCGTTTCTCATAAAAAAACATAATAGAACTTATTTAAAAGATGAAATGCAGCCTGAATACAAATATATTCAACCTGTTCGTAGCTCTATAATATTATGTCTTAGTAAGACTACCAAACAAATTCCGTGTTGAAACGACTACTTCCCTTGGTAATACCACGCAGGATATTGAATTATACAACATACATTTGTATGTTATTACTAGCCCCGGTACACATTCGTGTCACTAAACAAGAATGAGATAAATAACATTGTTTTTAAGATAATTTTTTTATTTAGATTAAGTGAATAGATAGGTAGCCCTAAACTTCACTTAAACAGATGGTTAATCACTTAATCTAAATAGAAAGAAATCAAAAATAGGCGTGGAAATTATAAAAATCAGTCGCCTGTTCGGACCTAGATGTAGCGTATGCACTTGGCGGTTTGATCAAATTATCCCGCTTTATGCAAACATTTTGAATCTAATGACGAAACTTCTGGATTATTAAATCAATTTTAAATTTCTTGAGATTCAGCTTTAATGATCGATGTCTTACGGGAATTCGTTTACCTTGAAGAAGCCTTACAAATTCGTAACATTAATATTGGTAAAGCAAAGTCTTCGGACAATTGTTCAGCCTATTAACGCTTTAATTATTTGAAGGATTCTGCTGGTTGCTATAAAGCTAAAATCGAGGATATGCTTAGTCTAATGTGTTTGAAGAGTTAAAGGGTTAAAAAATTCGCTCCCCTACCCCTGGTGTCGGTCATCGGCAGCGAGCTAGTTGTTATCATTTTCCCAGTATACCGCTGCATATATCCATATCTTTAAAGGCCGGTCCAGACGTTACATTTTGCACAACCTTTTGTTTGCGCAGTCTTAGGAAGGAATGAAAATGTTGCAATTTTTAGCGCGTCTACATGGTGCAGAGATATCTGCATATTTCGCACAGTTTTAGTGACATCGTCATGGAGGAGGTACTACTATGGTCAATTTTGGCATACTGACTTGTTAAGAAAAATAACAGATTGAAATGTCTCAGAAGTACCCAGCGTTCGAAGTGGTCGCGCAAGTGTCTTCTAAAAAGGCAGCACTTTTCCCATATTAGATTACTGCGTCAATTACGTTATGAACTTAATGATGAAACTATTGGCGAAACTATTTGAGAATGGACATAGACACGAATTAGACATAGATTACTAAATTAATGGAATTAATGACATGGCATATCAAAGAAAATACTTGTATGAGAACATGAATGGCTAACAGCAACTTTAAGATTTTTGGCAACTGGCAGAAGTTAGAAAGACCTAGAATTCACAACAATTATATCGAAGCAATCGTTAAGTGAAATCATTCCCAAAACATGTGAAGCTATCTTCAAGGTGCTGAAGAATGAATATTTAAGGGTATAGACAATAGCAATATTATTGTCTATAAAAGATTTATATTTATATGAACCTTAAAAGTAACATCAGTGTTTCACAAAACTTAGGCTAAGCAGAATCAAAATGCTTGCAAGTACTTCAGATGGTTGAAATGCTGACAAGTAGTTTGCAGTGGAAGAGGGGGCAAGGACTTAATGGGCGTGTGTCTGTTGATCTTGTTCGCCTTGCTGTGGGATGATGCGTGAAACTGCCGGAATTTGCCCAATTGTTTCATACTCCTGAGTGTGTGTAAGTCGTTCTGGGACGTAGTTATGTGCCATAGGCTGCGACTGCTGCGAGACTGAGTGGTATTGTCCAACTTATGAAGAAAGATTATGAGGCATTCTCAATTGTTGGAGCACATTCTGTTGACGCCAATTCCGTCCATTCACTAAACCAAAATCATCTTGTCGCTGGCTAGTCTTATCAATAATTTGAAAATTTCTGATAAGCGTACCCAACTCCGCTTCGAATAAAACGTCGGAAATTAGTTTCTGAGCAATTGCGTTTTGTGAACTAGGGACGTCTCTGAGTTTATTAGCCACATGTTTTTCAAACACCTAAAAAGCATCCTCTGCCTGTAGCGACTCCAGTTTCTTTCCTATCAACTTCATAACGTCAGTTGTGCCATCATCATTTGGAACTTCCTTTCTCTTACGAGTTAAAGAGTGCGATCTTGATGTATTACGGGACAATGGTCTATTGCTAGAACAGGGAGTTGATGGTTCGGAAAGAAGAGTAGCAGGCGCTTCACTGGGTGCATTGTCAGCCATTGTTGCTTAAAGTAACAAACACATACAAAGAAACTAAGGAACAAAATGTATCGGAAAACGGAGCTACCGTCTACATGCGCCGACTTGTCCTCACAGTTCAAGGATATATATGTTCTCTAGCTCAGTTATCGCTGCAACTGTACCGTCTTTTCAAATCTGCGCACTACACACAACGTTTTATCTGCAACATGTTGAACTGTGCAGACAAAAGGTTGTGCAAAACGTAGCGTTTGGACCGGCCTTTGCATACATATATCCATCAACTATAAGTTTTTATTTACCTTTTGAACTTTTCAAAGCATTTTTTTCAAAGCATTTCACGCATTTTAAGTCCATTTTGAAATATTTACGTTATTAAGAAACGGAATGAAACACGACGATCTTTTCTTCCAAAAACTATTTTTTACAAATGGGGAACTAAGATTATATTACAAGTAAAATTACCCTAAAACTTTTTGAATTACTATTTTTTCAATTACCCTACAAATTTTTTTAATATTATTTCTTAGCAAGTGATATTATCCCTGTGTTTTTATTTTTTTATTTTTCAAAAACTTATTCGGTACTTTCGGAAATACGTACAGTAATTACGGTGGGATTGGGGGTAATAGGAGATTAGATACATTGGTGTTCTTTTTACTTCTAATAGCATTAAAAACATAGTTTTAAAATTTAAACAAACAAATTAAAATAGAAGATAATAGATTGGTTTGCAATCGAAAATTATTATAGGACCTAACAAGTACCGTCAAACTTTAATTAAAAAATGTTATTTATATATTTTATGTATTAAATGTTACATTTTTCTTATTTTCTAGCAATTAAAAAAGTAACGTACAAAGGAATATAGTAAGTAGGAATAGAAACAAAATTCCATTCGAACATTTTTCTTTCGAACAAATTACATTCGAACTATTGCCCTAGAACCCCGTGGCCTATAAAATAACTGACATTAACTAATTCTAGAGAATACACTAAATTTATTATTATTATGTACATAATATAGATTGAATTATTTTCAGTGTTATTGTGGATCAATAATAATCTTTATTTTCAACTGTTTAACATTTACTGTCTAGGCATGGAATTGGTAACATGGGCATGATTTCACTAAAGCGTTTGTTTTTAACGTTGTTTAATTTCAATAAACTTTGTATTTATTTCACTCCATTTCGATATCGATGCCTTAGCTCACAAATGTGGTAAGTGCAAAAAACGAAATTTTACAAGATTCAAAATAAAGTCACAAAACTAGTTTTAAAATTTGAGTTTATTAAGTGAAAATCGGTTTGTAATTTGAAAATTCGCACAAACACAAACTAATATTATGCGAATAACTCGTTTTTTCCGCTTAATAATCTCAAATGTTAATACTAGTTTTGTGACTTTATTTTGAATCCCGTAAAATTTCGTTTTTTGCACTTACCACATTTGTGAGCTAAGGCATCGATATTTGAAAAAAAGGGAATTTTACACCCTAATAAAGTAATACTACTATTATCACTTGGTCAAGAAGCTGAATTAGTGGTAAGTGTTATTAGTAAGTGGTAAACTACATAATTTTGTTTTTTTTCAAAGTGATTCAAGAATCAACTAATTTTAAAAGCAGCACTAATTTTTTTTTCGAAATTTTAATTTTCTTTTGATATTCAAATTTCAATTTTAATACACGAAATGCAGTGAATTTTGCTCTTTTGAAATAGTAATTTTTAAAATTACGCTATAAGACAGTTAATTCTAATAATCATAACAATAAACTAGAGAAGTCATAATTAAGTAACATTAATCGATTATTCGAAATCATTCAAGTGCTCGATTATTACTCATGTAGACGAATGATGAATGTAATAAATCACTCGGCCTAGAGCTGAATCATTCGAATACTCGATTATCACTTGGGTGCGTGAGTTAAGCCGGGGTTATATTAGAACCACGCCGCGTGTCGCAACGCGTGGGATTGCAATCGGTTACATACATTTAGTATGAACGTGATTACATTAGCTCAGTCCCGCTTGTCGCCGAGCGAGCTGACTCCACGCAGACCACTCGATTTCGATCGGCGTGGCATCGCTGGTGGGGGAAGTAACGCGTTGGTTGACTCGGCTCTAGTATAATCACCACGTGGCTACGCGCATTCCGGCGCGGTGTGTTGACAAGCAAGCAAGCAGGCGGCTACCACATTTTAGTACGCGCGCAAAATGTCCGCCGACGAAATTATTGAGTTAGTAAGAGAGTATACATTTATATATGATCCGAAAAATAAGGATTATTTAAAGATTAAGGATTTTTTTAAATATCTTTTTCAATCAAAGAATGTACTAAATTAAATTGTGTTTTTGTCATCCTGAAATATTGGTGAATTTCCTCTTAATACATTTACTGGGTGCACCCAGTATCTCCTCTTCTTTCTTTTCTTCTTGAGTCGGCTTAACATAAATATGTAGGCAATATCTTCTTCAAGATCCGTATCCGAGTGGGAAGAGAACATTGCAAATAAGTGCGGACGTTTACGCGGTCGCCACTGAACTGACACAAAAAATTCATCAGCACGCGCGGCGACGCGACACTGTAGTATAATCACAGCCCGTTGCGTGAGGCAGCGTTGCTCTATTATACACACGCGGCGTGGCTCTAATATAACCCTGGCTTTACGAATGATCACTCGGACTTTAATATCGGAATCGGACACTAGATGCGCAAAATCGAGTAAAAATAATCGAATGATTATTGTATATTAAATTACTCGGTAAGCTTTCGTATCGAATTATAAATGAACATTCGGACAATAATCGATTATTCTAAATCATTCGAGTACTCGATTATTACTCGTGTAGACGATTAATGAATGTAATAAATTACTCGGACTAGAGCTGAATCGCCCGATTATTTTCCATCATTCGAATACTCGAGTATCCCTCGACTGCGTGAGTTACGAATTATCACTCTTGGAAATCGGACGGTAGTAGTCGTCGGCGCTGCCGAGATGCGCATAATCCAGTAACAATACTCGAATTCAAGTATGTATGTATGTACGAATGTAAGTATGAATTACCACGTAGTAACTGTCGCAACCATCCTATTCATAATAATCGAATGATTTTAGTAACTCGAGTTTTTTAAGTAGTGATGGGTCACACTATTTAAAAACTTTGTAACTAGTTTTTTAAATTATTTGACAAAATTTAAGTTGATAAATAATAAAGCTTGTTTAACTCAAAATACGAGTATTTATTAAAAATAAGAATGGAGAATTATTATTTAGCAACATAAATTGGTTTATATTTATACTATTCAGCCTGCTCTTTCTAGCTTTTGTCAGTTCGCGGGCTTTTGAGAATACCCGTTCAGATCGTAATGACGTCGCTGGCACACACAAATATTTATATGAAAAAATTCTTTCTTTGACTCCCAAAATTGTAGGGGATTCAGTTTCCTTTCTATTAGCGGTAGCTCCAAGTATTGTTTAACTTGAATGATAGCCGAGTCGTAACTAGATGCAAAGATTGAAACAAACTATCTCTTCTTAGAGGTACTAATTAGGTACTCAGGTACTCATTTTTAGCGAAAATGCATTATTCTCGCTATACGCATTCATTTTCGCGAAAACTATCCAACAATACTTTTAATTAATAACGGAATAGACTTAATTCACATAAATTGAATTTTACAGGTAATGTTTCAGGTATAGGCAATGATAACTGATAATAATAATTTTTAGATTGAATTGAGAGTTTATTCGATAGTTAAAATCCTTCGATTACTAATTATTCGATTATCCAAATTATTCGATTACCTATGCCCGTCACTACAATATAAGCTGCGTAATGTATTCATTCACTTAATTTTATTTAAAAAGAAAATGTAAATCTTAATTTTAGTTCCTTATTTATAATAAATGGAATTTATTGCTTTGAAAATTAACTAATATATTCTTTGCTTACAAAAGTTGTTTTGTTTTGCGACTAATTTTAATACGTTCACTCTAAAAGTTTCTACGTCAGTAGAGTAACTAAACCAGCGGAATTATACCTAGCAGCTAATCAATTTATAGCTATTTTTTTATAGCTATTATTATATATTTGTAAATTTTGACCATTGATCTGGTGTGGTTTCGGTTGTAAGCATGTTGTTAAATAGTATTTGAAGGGGTATCAAAAGTATGGTAGATAGCGCTTTAAGAACTTCATTGGCAATGTTCTAGTTTCCTGGGGTCTTGTCATTTTTGCTAGATTTTATTGCGTATTCTATTTCCGAAGTGAGAATGATTGGTTGGTGCCTCTGTGTTTGTTCACTGCATTATATTTGTCCGAGTTTGTGCATAGGAAGGGGCATCACTATCTGTGGCCGTGTAGAGCTTTCTATAGAATTGTGTAGCTTCGTTTATAATATCATAACATAACTTAACATTGCATAATTCCCTTTTTATTTTTCAGTTTCCCTGTCCACTCTGACTTATCGCAAAACTTTTTATTGGCTTTGCGTAGAGCCACCGCTGTACCTATGATTTTTTCAAAAATTACTTTGTCGTATTGTTCTTTTTTTGTGTAATATTTCTGTTGATTTTTTTGCTTATTCTTGTTATTTCGCAGTTTATTTCCTTTGTTCTATTCTTTGTGTATACTTCCTCTGTTCTAAGAATTATACAAACTACTTCCTCTGTTCTAAGAGATCTTTTGTTTCTTCGTATATATAATTGTTTCTTTTACAGTGGCATCTGTTTCAGAAACTCTTGCAACACTATTTCTAACTTGTTATATTGACAGCTCCCATAAATTTGTTTTCTCAGTATCTAGCGTCATCTTCTGAAATATCCAGTGATGTACTAGTGTATTCGACAAATTTTACTTTCCTTCTTGAATTGAAGCCAAGAATAATTCACATCATCCAACAAAAATAAACACCTAATCATCCTGTGATCGAAATTGAAGTTCAGGTTTTGTTGGATGATTGATTTGTTAGAATGTTGTGAATCTCATTAAGATGTTGGCTATTTGGTGATAGCCATGTCCCTTTTTTGCATGAGAACATGCTGTTTATGAAGTAGTAATCATTTTCGACTGCAAATTCTACTAGTTTCTGACCGTGTAGGCTTCTTTTTCCGTGTGTGTATTGACCTATCTTCTTTCCCTCGTTTTTTTCTGGGCTTTTCCTATCTTGCGTTGAAATCTTCAAGTAGAATTATATTTTTTGTGTGGATAATGTCCAAGGCGAATTGTACTGATCTTACTGTTCTTTAGTGCAGTTCTCTGCGGGAGCCTATGAATGGAAAAATGCCCAGATAGAGTTGTGAGATGTTTGTATTTCTAGTATTGCCACCCGGTCTGAAAAGCTTTTAATGTTCATTATATTATTCTTTGTTTTTTCGATCAAGAATCCCACTCCATTTCTTCCTTTTGTCCCAGATCTATGAACTAAGATAAAATCGGTATATTGAACTTTGTAGACACGGAGAGAATAATAAAAAACCTAAATAACAACAAAGCACCTGGCACGGACACAATTACAGACGAACTACGGTCGATCTGTTCGTCTATCAATTGTTTCTTTCCCTCTTCTTGTTTCGTATAAACCTATAATGTCCCATTTTATTGACATAATAGCGTATCTTAATTATTCTATGACTTAAATATACGCAGGTAAATGAGTATAATTAATGGGAAGGATGGGATTTATGTTGCGATATCAATTTATGTAACTGCGGTTCAATGCTCGTGAGGTTTTAACACGTTTCTTTATGATTTCTTTGTTTTATTGCAAACTGACAAACAACACTAAACCCTCGTTCGACTAAGTATGAAGTAGGAAAAGCTATTAATAATTTCTTCTCGTCTAAACTTAATAAAGTCGGAACACAGCCTGAATATATAAATATATTCAACCTTTCCGGAGCTCTATAACATTATTGAGTCTTTTTAGGGCTACCAAAACAAGCTTTTGGTAGTCCTAAAAAGACTCAATAATGTTTTAGTTAACTAGGTTAAGTTATTTTATAGCTAGATAAATCCAGACTGAAAGACCGACACTTCTTGATTAAAAATAAGAAAAAATAATTCATTTTTAATATACGTCAGAAAATTTAAAACTATATCTATATTTTTGGTTTAATGCCGCGAGTTGTTACCATAGTAACAACAAACAGACATAGTTTAATAATGAAACTCCATTTGATTTACATAGCACTTTTATGCACGATTTGGATATTTTTACACACGATTATAATAATGGCGTCACATACAATAATTTACTTATTAATGTGTTCATTTTTGTGTTGATAAAATACTTTATAGTAGTATTGGCATATTAAATTACATTAAGCTTATATCCAACGAAAGTTGTAATTACTTAATACAAATAAAAATTCTTCTCTCTCGGAAATAGATAAGAACATAAAAAAAACATAACAATTATGAAAGCATCAAATCACAACATATTCTAAAATCATGTAATGCGCAAAAGCTATTAAAGCTTTCCACCCTTTTCAGTGAGAACCAGCCTGACACATTCCTTCATACACAAAGTTTTTAACGGCGTATCTCTTTGCATCTTCTTTATATTATAAATTGAAGTCCGTTTGATTTGAAGTTTAAACGGACTTCAATATATGTTTGTATGGTTATTCTAGAATTCTTGATGAAGAAGTTCTTTTGATTTTATACCTATACCTTTTTATACCTATACCAAACTTTTTTTGCAACGTGAATGTACATAATCTTCCAGATATATGATAACTATAATATTGAATTTGAATTGAATATATCTGTTTCAACTTTTTCTCAAAACTTTTGTTAAATACATCAACGAGCACAATAAAAATTAATTTAAAATCCAGTTTGCTCAAAAGAAACCTTCAATGTACGATCTCGTCCAATAATATGAAATTCTAAACCGACATTACATGATGTTGCAGTGCAATTATTGAAACAGTATTAACAAATTTAAATCTGTCTCAGTTTTCCTTATATACGATATAAACAAGCAACCAAAAAATAAGACTTTTTATATTATAAATACTAAACCTATGTATAAAAAAAAATCTACATTCCATCCAAATATTTCATCTCGAACTACATCTTTGATTCATAATTTTGCAGATCGCGTTTTACGCAGTAAAAGTTTAGTGCAATATTGTTAAACGTTTTACAGATTTTAACTTTTATTTATTCTTTTTACAATTGTAATTCTTATCCCAGGGTTTATTTCATATTGTAATTTTATTTTAAGTAGTTATGCTAGTCACGCTATTTGTTTTTAATAAATGAATCTATTTAATAAAAAAAAGTTATAGGCAATAGTCAAAATAAAATATTTGTTTTCATTTTCCCTACTCAAAGTTAATTAGTTATTATTGTTATTAAAACGTTGGTATTTGGTTTATATTTCCATTTGTCGTTTTTTAATTATTAAGAACAAAACAATGACAACGTATTCTTAATTAATATCATACCAAGACTAAACTTAAAAGTTAATTCAGTCAGAGAAGATCGGAAAAACAGGAGTAGATAATTGAGACTAGACAGGCAAGAGAGAGGCACAACTAGTCAGACAAGAATAAACAAACAAGATCTTGACTAGATAGACAAGATGTACAAACAAGACTAGACATACGCAAATAAAACTAAACTATACAGTAAAAAACCGAAACAACTAATACCGATATACAAGATAACACAAACAATACTAGAGACTAGACAAACAAGAATAGGCAGACTAGAATTGTCATATAAGAATACACTGACATGGTTAGACAGGCAAAACTAGACTGTGAAGAGTAGATATACAAAACTATGTAGATTTCGGTGGTGACTTGTACTGCAACCTTCCTAGATCTATTGTACCCCACCCTCTTCCTCTAATCGCTGATATACTTACCCATTTAGAGCGCCTCCTCTAGTCTTAATTTCTTTAGGAATTCTATGATCTTGGTGGGATTCAAGGACTGCAACTCCTCTGTGTTCAAGCAATGGGCCCCAAGGTCCATCTGTATCTTGGGGGTGAATGGGATGTATGGGGGTTTCCTCTGCTGAGCTGCAGAATTTGCATCTGTCATCCTCCAGTCTGAAGTGTCCCTTCCAGACTCCTGTAAAAATTCTAAGCTTGTTCCTGTTTAGTTTCAGGTAAGCTTTTGTTCTTTTCTGGTTAAAAGATCCCAGCATTACTTTGTATTGTCTTAGCTCTGAAGGTTTTTTCCTTCTTCTTATGTGGATGGTGTTCATACTAATACTGCAAAAGAGTTTCGGACATATAAACGGATTACTGTATCGCTTGTTTGCTCGGTGATGGGCTTCTTCGTTTTCATCTATACCAGTGTGTCCTGGTACCCCGTATAGTGAAATTTGCTCTGCCATGCTTCTTTATTTCCCACACAGTCACATTCAATTTTAGATTTGATGGTGTATGAGCTCTGAAATTGTGCACATCTCTCGATTGCGTGTACATCTGCTTAGAAGATACTTTGCATGTATTCAAAGTATTTGGAGCGAGGTCCAATTGCCTATTTCTTCCTTGCTACCTATTCCTTCCCTCAACGACAAGGTGCAACGGAGTCAGATCCAGCAGCAATTCTATTGCCGCTGTCGGGCATGAGCCCATCGCCCACGTGATGCAGACACACGCCAGTCTTGAATCTTCTCAAGATGCCTCTTCATAGAGACCAACAGATTCATTTGGTTCTGGTTCTACTTCCCCACGTAACTGCCCCGTAAGTGATCGCAGGTCTCACTATCATGGTGAACATCCATCGCAGGATTGTGGGGTTTCAACCCCATTTTTTCCTGTCAGATTTCTGCACACCATTAGAGCGTGTGTTTGCCTTTTCCTACCACTTCTTGAGCGTGCTTGTTCTATAGGAGTTTACTATCTAGTGTTATACCCTGATACTTTATTCCTAGTAAATGGTATCATCGTGGTTTTGCTCGGGTTGAGTTTCAGTTCCACTGTTTGACACCATCTATTAGTTACTTTGAGGCCTCTCTGTACGATTTCACAGAGCATTCCCTCAAACTTCCCTTTGGATATGATGACTATTGGCGTAACCTTGACATTTAATGTCTAGGTCGTTCAGCCTAGCCAGTAATTCATCTACCAGACTCCTATCAGTGTAGATAACACACCTCCATGTGGGTACCCTCGAGTTGTGGAGATCTTTATGGTGTCTTTTCCCACTTGTGCCTCCGCCGTTCCAGTTCTCAGCATCTCTCCCATACACTTTGCTTCTTTCAAGAGCCGATTTGACAGCCCCGCACATATCGCTACTTCCTTTGTGTCTAATGCTGCTTATATTTCATTTATCAGCTGATACAGGGTGGTCTCTGTGGATTTTCCTGCTCTGTATACATGGTGACAGTTGTGTAGTGGTGCACCTAGCTGTTGTACTAAAGTAATTGTCAATTACCTTCTCCATTGTTATTAACATGAAAAATGTTAGATTACTGGGGCTAAATTACTTCTGCTGAGTGGTGTCTTTCTTCTTCACCATTGGTTAAAGTGACCACACGTCCCGATTTTGGCGGGACAGTCCCGCTTTTTGCAGGACAGTCATGTACTGTAATATATAAAATAAGATTTTTCCACATATTCCCATAAAATCTCCTTTTTTAATGTCAACCAATGGATTTTTTTAATATACTCGAATTGAACTGTCCATTACTTAAGATATTCCAAGCAGTTATTATAAAAATTTCTGACTTCTTTCAGAAAATCTGGTCGTTTAATGGCACCTTCTTAATAGTTACCAATAATTAACCCTTTCGCTACGGGAACCGGATAAAGCCGTAAAATATTTTCGTGCCCCTTGTACGGGAACCGGATTAATACGCAAGCGTTTTTTCTGTACTTAATATAGGAAATCAACTCATCCGCTGTATTATAATTATCATATACAGTACTAAAAATGTTATAGACATATCAAAATTTGATTTCAGTGTAATCAATTTTTTCGGCCCAAACTACGGGAACCGTACAAATCCGCTGGCATCATTTCACTGCAGCCCCTAAAAAAACGCATCAACCAGGACTGTCCAGCCTTTCATTTATAATTCCGGACGTATGCTAAGCCCACCAAGAACTGAATTGCGTATTATTTTGGTTCCCCATTAAGAAAATATAATGAAACAAGTAAAACTACTACAAACAGCGGGAACCGTATTTAAACGCAAAGAGTAAGTACCTAACTACGGGAACCGTACGAATCCGCACTACCCTCAGCACCCCGTATACAGGTCACGGCTTGTAGAAAAGCACCCCGTAGCGAAAAGGTTAATAATAAATACATTTTTGTATATTTATAGACAAGTATATGAATACATACAATAATAGTAGTTTATGATACACGTGTGTGAAGAAGGGCTTTTGTGTATGAGTTGCGAAGTTTAAAGCACGAGCCGAGGGCGAGTGGTTTAATCGCAATGAGTAGATTTAATCTAGATTAGGTTATGGTTAGGTTAAATTATATAAGAGTCAGATATTTGCAGATTGAGAGGCCGAGATTTCTTGATTGAAAATAAGAAAAATTAATTCAATTTTAATATGTCAGGAAACTTATTTTCACTAAGTCGATGTTTTTCGTTTAATAATGAAACTCCATTGGACTCCGTTTTACATTGGACTTTTACGCACGATTTGGATACTTTTACACACGATTATAATAATGGCATCCTTCACATACAATAATGTATGAATGTGTTCATTTTGGTGTGTGAGTAGATAAAATACAGTTTTTTTAATTATTGGTCTGTTTTCATAACTAAATTATAATTATCATTTCATCCCATTTGTCCCGCTTTGTCTCAATGAAAATGTATGAAATGAAAAATGTATGAATACCACCTTGGCCCTTCTCCATAGCTCCGGTATGCATCCCAACGCAAAACAACTTAGGAAGGCGGGAACTAATCCGTCCACACCTAGGGCCATGAATGGCTGGAAAGTGGCTATAGTCCATCTGATTCGGTTTTCCGTACAGATGGACGCGACCCTCCTCCAGTCAGCTCGACTTGGTCTCCATGGTTGCATGAAGCCCTCGGTTTAAGAAGAAAGACATAAAAAAATATGCCCTTCCTTACCATAATGCAAGTTCTGGAGGAGACTTCTCGGTTATCCCACAGCAACTTTCATTCTCTCTTGGTTTTAGGCCTCTGATCTTACCTCCATAAGTCCAGGGTTTTTGCAGCAGCGCTAGCCCAAGTATTGTTTAGTGAACATCCTAGCCATCACAGCCGAAGCTGCTTTAGCATTGTGGATGTTCACTTAGATTATTTTTCTGCGTTTGCTGATAATTTTTGTTTTGTGACAGGAGGCGGCGAGTCCACTTCTGTCCCGGCAAGAATGACTTCTTCTTCTACCTCAGTAAACATGGCAGGACTGCTCATGTATACGAGTGTGAGGTCTAGATCGTCCTCTCGGTAATCCGAGATGACTTTCTCGTTCTCGCCCATTGTGGCTACAACAGAGGGAGTGGCCGCTGTTGCTGTCTCTTCAACCAAGCAAGTGGCCGTTATTGCGGCCGTACCTTCCAAGCGAGAGACCTCTGTAGCCGCCGCCACTACATCTGCATCTTCTTTCATCTGGTCCACTAGTTCTGTGGCGGTGAGATCCCGCACACTAGGGTTCATATTTGTGTTTCTTTTGATATGAATCCCACGAATGGCTAGGGAACTAAATGTCCGCCATTTCAAAGCCCCGCTTGACATGGCAGGGATTGATACTTTCTGAGGTCGCCAGGTATCAGAGAGGCTCCGTTTGAGGTGGCCGGTTAGGCCACCAACTGGTCCCTTCGGCAAGGGTGGCATGTCATCTTTGGATTAAGGGTTTGGAAGTTCTTAGTTGTTCGCTCTCCATTGATCGCACTGACCGGAGTCGGACTCCAGTCAGTATCGTCTAATGGTTCATTGCAAAACTAAGCCGCCGCACCGGGACAAGGTGACTTCTACATAGATGATACAAAACAATGCAGACAATACTAAACAGACAAGACTAAACAAGCAAGGCAAGGGGGGGGGGCATAGCTGGTGTTAATCAAATAACTTCTCCAGACAAGTGGACCCCCTCGAATCACCTCCGTACACTCTGGACCCGCTTATCGCATAACCTCGGAGTGAAGGAATGCATTTTTTTAAAATTAGTCTACATGTTTTTTTCCCTTTTTGGACTGCATCTCATCGTTTTCTTTATCTGTCATTATCTTTACAATTAATCCGTTTATATTGTCCCAGTTTGTTTTTCCCTTTAACATGTATGGGATTATTGTTCTGGCGCTACAGGGTTCTTCCATGACTTTTTGACTGCTTCTCTTTCAGTTTCCCACCTCCAGCAATCAAAAAAGTGTGATTTACACTATCTGTTTCCCCGCAGTAAACACATAGGTCGTCTGTTGCTCTGCCAATATTGAATAGATAATCCCTGAAGCTACCGTGGCCAGTCAGTACTTGAGTAAGGTAGTAGCTAGTTTTAGCCGAATTTTCTATTTACCCAAGACGATATATTTGGGATTAGCTTGGGATTAGCTCCCATCTATTTTATAGCTAGTAAAATATAAGCTCTTCTCTGGCCAGTTGTTTTTTCTATTTGCAGTAGTTTGCATCGTGCAGCTTTTTCCGCTCTTTTACGAGCAGGTCTATGGGGGCTATTCACGAGGAGACTTGGGCGACCTCTCCTAAGACCGTCCGGTAAGCGCTGCATGTACGTAGAGCCATTTTCCGCTGAACGGTTGCGAGTTGGTGAAGGATTCGTTTCTTGTCTAGTTCTTTGGCCCATATTGGAGCTCCGTACAACATGGTAGACTGGACTACAGAACTAAGTACTTTTCGAGAGCTGCTCTTAGGCTCCCCTACGCTTGGCATGAGCTGCTGAATGCCTGCTCATTTCCTATCCTGCCGCTTCGATAATGTGCGCCATGAAGGATAGCCTTTTATCGATCACTACTCCGAGGTATTTGAGTGTTTCTTTTGGTATTATAATTGCCTCTTCCACTTTAAATTTTACGGGGCTAAGTTGGCTTAGGCCTGTGAGGAGGACAGCCTCGGTTTTTTTTCTGGAGCTAGACTTAGGTTTGTCGACAGCGATCCACGCGCTGACCATTTTTGTTGCTTGATTTGCCGTTCGTATTAAGCCTTGCTCTGTTTTTGCTGTGACAACAAGTGCGATATCGTCTGCGAAGCCGATTACGGTGGCCCCCAATGGCAGCCTCATGGTAAGTACTTCGTCATATAGCACGTTCCACAGAGTAGGGCCTAGTATCGAACCCTGTGGGTCGCCACTGTTGATTTGTCGCACTTCTTTATAGCTTCTTAACATGCGCAACAGATACGGAGATATACCCCTTCTTGTCAGACTGTCCATGATATACTTCCAGGATGCGCTATTAAAGGCATTTCTAACATCAAATGTAAGGAGGGCACACATGCGTCTAGTTCTCTGGGTTCCGCTTTTAGCCTTTTCTGCTATCTCCAGGACAGCGGTTAAGGCATTGATGGTGGATCTACCTTGTCTAAACCCATATTGGTTTTTGGACAAACCGCCTCCCACCTCAAGCTCTCCCTTTAGCCTTAGTAGCAAGAGCTGCTCAAGTAGCTTACCAGAGGTTATTTACGGATGCTCGATTTCTTCAGAGGTCGTAATGGCATCCTAATGGATGTCCTTGATGTGTATTACAGTGTCTGTATTTTTTGTACGTACGTTTACTTCTGGCAGTTTTTAGGCTATTAGTTCACTCAGGATTGATGCATTTCCACCTTTGGTCTCGAGTAATAGATCTCCTGCTTTTGTTTGCCTCATTCCAACTATTTTCGAGCCTGAGGATTCTGGGTTTACTTCTTCTTTTACAACTTTAAGTAGTTCGGCGTAAGTTTTGTCTTGTGCTCTTATAAATACTGCTTCGTTTTTTTTTTCTCTTTTCGTTTTTTCCTGGCCTCTGTTGGTCGCCTTTTCATTTTTTATGTCTGCATTGGTATCTTGTGTTGGCTATAATAAGCCATTTCAATTCTTGGACTCTTGCATTCACCTTCCTTATTGTTCCTTCTAGGTCTTTGTCACTCTCTGGTGAACGCTCGATGTTGTGCAACCTTTTTCGTTTCGAGTTTTTTTCGGTAGGAGATATGCCATCCTGTTGGATTTTTTTCTATATTGCCGGCGGTTTCGGTGGGACCGGTGAAGGAAACTGATCTAATTCTGGTTAGTGTCTTTTATAGGTCAGCTTTCGGTAGGGCGTCATTGTTGGATCACTCGCAGTTTTTGTTGGAGTTCTTTTCAGGGCTTCTCTTCTCTGGAAAGGATTTTCCTCCTGTTTCTTCTTTCCGGATGGTTCTTTGTTGTTCATTTTAGTGACAGACAGGACTAGAGATCCAAAACTAGACAGGCAGAATTAGGCCGAGGCCGCACTGCGGTTTTTTCCCGCGAGCGGTAACGGCTATAACCGCGAAACCGCTCGAGAAAAACTTCCTATTTTCGTGTAACTTTGTTTACCACACCCCAAAAAGTTGTATACCATACGTCAATATAGGTTTTAATATTTGATTGTAGGTATAGAACCTTATTAGACAATAGATTTCTTTACATCGGTTTTCCAAGGTGATATGTGCTTTTTAGCGAGCTTTACATCGAGAATCATACCAAGATACTTTGCAGTATTTGCGTAAGGTAATTGCTGAATAGTTCTTTATTTGTGAAATTCACATGGACTGATTTGGATTAATTTAATTTAATTCGCCATTTTTTGTGCACTTGTTGATATAATTCATGCAAGTTTGTATTTTTTCTGTTGCTGCTTGGTGAGCTTCTCCAATAGCTAGTATAGCAGTATTGTCGACAAAGTTGTGGGATGTTACAAGTGTAAAGTAAACAGGGCCCAAAACGCTTCCTTGTGGTATGATGACTTTTAGAGCTCAGGAAAATATTTTTTTTTTGACAACATTTTGTAGATGTAATTAATTGGAATCTTAAAGATAACTTAATTATAACATTCGTATATACTCTGATTTGAAAAAATCAGCACTAATTTACCACTTTTTACAGGGTATTTACCACTAATTTTGTAAAAAGATTATATAATTTGTGAGTTATATAGATATTAATAAGATAGTAATATACATTTAAACACTTAATTAATAATAATTTTTAAGTGGATTACATATTGAAATTATACTAAATAATTTTTGTGGGGAGGTGCCTGTCTGCAGTTAGCGACTTATCTGGAGATGTGCGTGAAATTAAAGAGTTGCGAAAAAAATAAGTCGGGTCGCTCGTTATGGAGATTTACTGATGGATTACGGCTTTGTTTGAAGATTTATAACGACTTTAGGAAATTAAAATACTGGCCTTTGTTGCAATTATGCAAGATTTTAAGATTAACTATTTCGGACAATATATGATTACATTCTAGACAATGCTTAGAAAATAATCCAAATTGTCATTGATCAATTTCTAAATTTAACATTTATCTCAAAATAAAATTAACTCTCCAGGAAGAAAACAATGATTAAATAATTTTTTTGGGACCTAAATTTCATTCATAAAAATATTACCATTTCTAAACATTCTATTAGAGTACATACAAGAGATAATATATCTGGGTGTAACACAATATAGCAAACTCCCATGGAATAGGCACGCTGAGAAAGTGATAGGTAAAGCCAAACGCGCTCTGATAGAGTGCAGAAATCTTGCAGAACAAAGTGCCGTTGCAACTCTACAATTCTGCGACGGATGTACACCATGATATTGAGACCTGCGATCACTTAAGGGGCAGTTGCGTGGGTAAGCAGAAATAAGCTAGTCAAAACCAAGCTTTGAAGAAGCAATTTGAGAAGGCTCAAAGCATGTGTCTTCATCACTGGGGCGATGGTGTCCGACAACATCAATGGAACTTCTTCTGGGTCTGACTCCGTTGCACCTTGTCTTGGAGGGGACCACCAGTTCGGCGATTGTAAGGTTCGGCAAGGAAGGAATTGCCAATCACGTGGCTAGAAGTGCCAAAATACTGAATGGTATGCATATACCATTTCGATAAAAACTACACAGCAATGTGTAGCAGTAAAGCAGAATGGAGCGACGAATCTTCGGCATACCACATTTAGCAAAGTGCCATCAAGTGGTATACATATGGTTCGAAGACGAGGGAAGGTATTGGTGCTGGAGTATTTGGACCACGTACCTATCATTTAATAGTGCATTGAAAGCTGTAATTGCTGTTAGTTTCATCTCTAGAATGCACAGTATCATTAGTGATAAGAGTCTAGTCAGCTGATCGCAGACAAGTCTTCGGTGTCTCCCAATATGCCCCCAGCCATCAAGGTGTAAATACGTCCTTTTCACAAGTGTATAGTCACTTTTACTAACCCATATGTCATATGTTATAACTTATTTGTCCACCTCAATACATGTCTACCCAAGGGAATCGACCAAAATATTTTCCAAGCAGAGGTACATACAATCGAAAGATGTACAGTTTAACCTTGACAGGAACCATCACAAAAAGCAAAGGATTGGGGTGCATTGTTCCGTAAGAGACAGATGTCCCTTGGAGTCTACTGCTTGAACGAAGAGGAGTTACAATTCTTGAATCCTACCCAGATCCTACAATTACTAAAGGAATCAGGACCAGAGAAGGCTCTTTAAATAGGTAAGTATACAAACTATTTGAGGAAGAGGGTGGGGTACAATAGATCTATAACAGTTGCAGTACTAGTCACCATCGAAATCTGCAATCTATAATATTGCTTTAATTTGTCTAGTTAGAAAAAAAAGTCGAGAAATTGATAGGAAACTCTCACTAGACAAGTTTAGAATGGCCAGCTTAAACATCTACAGATATTCATATGAGATTAAACCTTTTTTCAGCGAAATCTGGAATTTTAGATTTCATTTGTATATTTTATTTGTTGCTGCTATATTTTTGATTACAATTGCAAACAGGAATAAATAAAACAATACAATTACATTTATCACATTTATTGTGGAACCATATGGGATAATGGTTTGTACTTAAAAGCGATTTCCAATAAATAAATAAATATTTTCCCAAAAAAAATAAATTGGCGCAGTCTGTAAATCAATTAAAAGAGAGTTAAGCTTACATTGAAAACAATTCAACGTCCCCCAAAATAATTTTAAATAAATAATTCCCTTACTATATAATAAATTACTAAATCATCTAAACTAAATAATAATTACTTATAATATATAAAGTTACCTTATTTATATTGTGTATAAAAAACTGTTTGAAGTTAAGTAACATGTATGTGATTAAATTAACGTGAAGAGTTTTATTGTGAATTGTATCTGGAGAGGATTTGTATGAAATGTGCATTAGTTGCAGGTACACTGGTTCTTGTTTAAAAATACGTTATTGAATTAGATGGTTTATGGGACTTTCGGTGGTGGTTGGAGCATAGATCTGGCTGCTGAGGCCAATTTTCTCGAGACAACTGACGCAATGTGCGAACTGCGTCTCCACATATATTCCTTAGTTTTCTCGTGATTGTCAGCACTATCTACTCTCACCTAAAATTAAAACATACAATTGTTTTTTTTTTTTAATCACGAAAGAAAATATACATTAGTGATTAGTTGCTTTTATTAATCGCTTTAAAGAAATATGTACGACGAATTTGTACCATTCTTTCTTACGTGTCACAAGAAAGGTAAAAAATAAATAATTTGAAATATACAATTATTAAAAGCATTCGGTTATTATCCTAAATATAAACCTTTGTGACAAAAAATCAAAAATAATTTTTCAAAAATATTTTTCCAAATAATTTTAGGAAGTTTGATAATTTTTAATTGTGGTAAATTTAAACTCTCATTTTATAGGATAAACGATTAGAGGATAATATAAGCCTTCTCTTGTTAAGAGAGCCTTTATCAAATTTAATTTTAGCTTATGATAATAACGATAATTTAACAAGTACGTCTTTGAATTACCTGTTTTGGTTGTAAGACTTTAATGGAATGTAAAGTGGCGGCACCACCGTGTACAATTTTCAAGCTCAATTTTCCCAACATTTCTGCTGTTGTGGCCGTCGCACTTTTCAATTCCCTCCTAGATCCCCTTCCAAACTGTAAGAAAAATGTTAGTTTTAATTAATTGTTGCACAATAACTAATTCAAGTTTTATTATCAATTAAATCGTATTATTGCAAAATCGAACGTGCGCACCTCTCGTAATACATAAGAACTAAATACATTTTAATTTAATGAAACTTGATAACTTTTCTCAAACTAATTGTCTAAATAATCCTGACTCTTGTGTTTTACAGTTATATTTAAAGATTCATTTA
This sequence comes from Phosphuga atrata, assembly GCA_944588485.1. NCBI lineage: Eukaryota > Metazoa > Arthropoda > Insecta > Coleoptera > Silphidae > Phosphuga > Phosphuga atrata. The sequence continues at coordinate 69,300,373 of OX155893.1, read as the reverse complement.
CATAACGACTCTGGACAGATAAGACAAGCAAACAAGACAAGCAGACAAGACTAGACAGAGAAAGACAATTTACTTGACTGATACGTCAAGATTGTTTCTCTTAATTACATAATTAGGTGTGTAGTTTTATTTATTATTGTTAGTTAATTAATAGTTAGTTAAAAATTATTGTAAATATTGCAACTTACTTCTTTCTCAACCCTTAAAGTCAGTGGGCCCAAAATGAAGTTAGTCTTAACAGTAGTAAATTCGCTCATCATATTGACAACGACATCTCCTTCCCTCCTTATTGAACTCAAGCCAAACAACGTAGCCCTCGCCTTAGTAGTTTGTTTACTATTCCCCTTCTTGGTGTTACTAGGCTTAGTACCATTCTTCCTATTACTACTCTTCTTCCTGTTACTATTGTGTGGACTAGCTCTTACTTCCAAGGTAACGTTCTTAATCGGACTGATTCTCTTAACGTCGCTGGTTTTGGAAATTAGAATGAAAGCTGGTTCGCGTGCTTCACTCTCTGTGGCCCTAGCTACTTCAACGTTTCCCATTTTGTTGGTTGCTGGTGTTTGACGAACTTTGTTGGAGCTCTTCCTCTTCTTGTTGGGTTTTCTTTTGGTCGTCTTCTTTTTGGTTTTTGTGTCGGAAGATTGGAGTTTGACGCGGACGGGGTCGTAGGATTTACCCAGGATACGATTGATGCGGCCGAGAATGTTGTCGACGAATCGGTTGTATTTGGCGATGTAGACTTGAGGCATGCGTGTTTGGGTCGTTTGGGAATTAGATTGTAAAGCACCTAGATTTATAAATCATAACATCAGTTTCAGCTTGCAAGTCATTTTAAAATTGTGGTTTGTTAATTTGTGTGCATTTGAATGTCATAAGATTTTTCCCAGTTGTTTTTTTAATTGCAAATTTTCTTATTCAATTATAATTCATTTTTTTACAATTTAGTACCATATAAACAATATAGGAGTATTATTTACCTGATAATAATATACTATAATATATTCCACGTGTATAATATTCTATTTGATTTGAATTGATTCTGAATTATAAATTCGAGTAAAATAAACAGTTACATCCTATAAAGCAAGTCAACAATATTTGATCAAATTCGTATTTGTCTGTAATAACATTATTCCTCACATATTATCTATAATTCTGTTGAATAAAAAATATCTTATGAGTATGACTATTTTAAAGAGTAGTAACATTTAAAGAGTAATAACATTATAAATATTATAATAATAATAATGAATTATCTTTATTGTTATAAATAAATACAAATATAACAATTTGCCATCGACCCGCGGTCTTTTAACCAGAAGTTAACTAAATATGTATAGAAAATATTCAAAATTTTTGTTTAAAAATTATTTATAAATCTTTGTTTTAATTTTTTCATTGCTTTTTCTATATTTTTAATTGTTAATAAGTTCTTATGGCCTTTAAACGACATTTATGGTTGTATTAAACGTATGTTTAAAGAAAGTACATAAATATAAGGATACTAATTGAATTAAGCTTGTTCTAATATATAATCTTCGATATTTATGAAACAAGTTTAATTATTTTCTGAAAAAATATGAGATACAAAAAACAAATGACATAAACAAAAAATTTAAAAATCTTTGAGAATGTTTGAATATTGTCAATTCCATTTTGTCATAAAAGATTCCTAATATTATTCGTAATAAATCTAATAAATAGTTTTCTTAAAAAAATAATATTACATATGTTCAATTTTCTTTTGATCTAATACTCGAATGAATTTTCATAAATTTTATCAAATGAATTTCATATACGTCGGATTTTTTAAGGGGGTCGATTTTGTCTTTAGCATTAAACAATATGTGGGACATCTTTGTGGAGGGTTTATGATACATAGAGCCTTTTCAATCCTCCTTACTCCGGCAAAAAGAATCAAAGAGTTCAATACCATCATTTCAATTGCTAGGGAGAATGGTTTCCCAACAAAACTCATCCAAAATTTAATCAATAACAAACGAACTCAAATAAAAATGGCTCAAATATATCAAATATACCCGAAAACCCCAAATTCAAATAAAACTTTCATCTCCCTGACATATTTTGTCAAATGAGCGAACAAATCGCAAACGTCCTTCGAAAGCAATATCTTCAAGTAGCATTTAAACACTACTCCAGATAGCCCCATAAGAAATAATCCATGAGGTTTAAATATGGGGATCGAGCTGGCCCTGCGTGTGGCCCACCTCGATCAATCCAGCGACCTCCGTATGTTGCTGTTAAAAAATCACGAGCAACCAAACTGAAGTATGGTGGAGCACTATCGTACATAAACAACTTTGCAGTTATTGTCGCATATGGTACATCTTGCTGAAACTCTGGCAGTGTTTCTTCAAAAAGTTGCGACACATCTCGCCAGTAAATCTTGCTGGTAGAAATACCGTCCCAATTAGAGTGTCACCCACAAATTGATTTTTTCGATATCGATCTTCACATACCTCATGAGGATTTTCATCTGCCCACACATGGTTGTTATGAAAATTCCTTTTTGCATTTCTTGAGAAACTGGCTTCATCGTTGAAAAGAATCTGTGTCAGGAATTGAGGGAATAGAATTAATTATTGCAAAAGCAATATGTGGACGATAATCAGCAGGTAGTGGTGCTTGACAAATTTATATAGTGAATGTATATTTGAAGAGGCATTGTCAGAAGAGATTCGAGGCATCGTCATAAATGGCGAGACAATTAACAACATACGATATGCAGATGACACTACATTATAACCGACAACATAGAAGACCTACAGCGCCTAGTCGATTCAGTGAACACCCACTGTAAATGGTACGGACTGGACATAAACACAAAGAAGATAAAGCTATGGCTACTACAAAGTACAAACAACTACTAACAACGAAACTATAGAATGTGTATCCTCCTACAAGTACTTGGAAACATGGGTAATAGATAATGCAGAGCAAACCAAGGAAATGAACTGCAGAATAGAACTCGCCAATAGTGCCCATTATTATGATTAGAAACCGAATGCTAAAGTACTACATCTTTCTAACCCTGCGGTATGGAATGCAGGCCTGGATATGAAAGGCAGAAAACATTAAAAAAATTGAGGTTTTCAAAATTTGGTGTTACAGGAGAATCTTTAAAATTTCATGCACCGACAAAATTACCAACGAAGTAGTACTGCACAGAGTGGATAAAACCAGAGAGATCTATAAAACCATTAAAAAAGAAAACTTGTGTACCTGAAACACATTCTAATAGGAGGAAGATATAACAATTATCCAGGGTAACATTAGAGGAAAAGAACTGTTGGCAGAAGGAGAATATCGTGGCTTCGCAACCTGAGAGAGTAGTTTGAGTGTATGTCTGCCGAGCTTTCAGGGCGGTTGTCAACAAGATACGTGATGGTTTCCAACCTCCGATAGAAGGGAACTCAAAGAAGAAGAAGAAGAAAAAGAAGTGGTGCCTGAACACGTTGAATGTGGTTTGGATACAACAAATTGCCTTTAAAAAATTTCCTAACTGTCCAATGACTTACATTCATTGCCAAGTTTTGGTAATTTATACCGTAGAAGGACTTGGACCTTCCTCTATCACATCCAGCACATTCTGTTCCAGTTGTACCGTTCTCACTGTCATCAATCCTCCTGGCCCTCTGGCCATTTTATTTCAATGTGTCAATGTTTCACGCAGACGTCAATGAATGTTTTCGAAGATTTTTCGGTCGGGGATATTACGGCTAGGAAACCGTTCAATGTACAATCTGTTAAATGTTCAATGTACAGTCTAGCTTGTAATGAATTGCCATCAGCAAGTCCATACACGAAATGCATCAGTCATCTCGGCGTTCGTATACATGGTAAAGGACTTCACTAGCTATTAAAGACACGTCAAACAACCAAATCTTACTCAATGTAAACAAGTGCGACCGATACAGGTGATGATCAACGACGAGACGTATTCAAATGAAATCCACTTGTACGTTAGTAGATAAAACATCCGTTCCAAGTTTTCTTCAACAATTTTTTGTACTTGATAAACTCATTTGCGTACGTCATAGTTTTTTTTTACATTAATGATTTCAACAAATATCGAAAATATAGTAGTCGCAAATTTTGTTCGAAAAAATCTTCGAAGTAAAGGGGTTTTTCAGAAATCATCATAAGACAAAATATTCTTAGAATAGGCCCAGGAGTAACCCCTTCAATTTTTGCCAGGATGTTTACCTAACAATATTATTTGTTGATTAACAATAATAAAATCAGTTTAAAAAATATTAGGAATATTTAAATTTGCAATATGCAACCTTGTTTTAACAACATTTAAAACAGTTTTTTTAATGGTTATTTTCTGATATAACCAATAATGGACCTCAATCATATAAAGTTTTAAAATAAATCAAATTTATTTTTATCTGATAATAATAGTTTTGTTTTATTTTTGAAACGTAATTATCACATTCTTTCTTATTTCCCTATTCACTGATTCATTCCTTAAAGAAAATTTGATGATTTTTTTTTTACTTAAAACTGAAACTGAATACAAAATTTTCCGAAATTATTTCCACAATCTACTAGGCTATCGTATTACCCTCATTTCCCAAAAAGAATTTTTCAAAAAGTAGTAAAAGTATTATTCATTTAAAATAGCATTTTTCTCAAAAGTAGTAAAAGGGTAATAAATAAATATTTTTTTCACATATCACTAGAGTATGAATCCGCTCATCAACAAAGAAAAATATTCTCATATGTTCCAAAAGTTGCTCGCGACACTTCAAACTGTGCAGACGTAACGCGAGCGAGTACAACTATCGCCGATAACGTTATCGTACTTTTTCAATTTATTCTCGTGAATCTTTTTATATACAGTGCGTCCAAAATCTAGTTTAATAGTAAAGGGACGCAAGAGCAACAAATGGTGTAAAAGCCATGGAAATTGGCTTGTTAGCTAATAGACCACCCAATTTAACACCTAATGTAACCCCATCAGTGACAACCATGAGCGATCTACGTGTAACCCTAACAAGAAACCCAACTAAACCCAGCAACGACGAACCACATGTGTGATGACGAGCAACATGGCAAATTGTCCATAACAAAAAAAGACGTAGGTATTCAAACACATCTGCGACCAGCGTCGAAGAAGGTACCAAAATCTCGACTAAAAACAAATTTTCTCCTCTCGGAAACAATCATCAAGATAATCAAGCCATGGACGTAGCGGCTAGCGTGATAATCCCAAAACCGCCGCCAATATTTATACCGGATGTGAAATCTATTACGGAGCTGGAGAAATGCTTCGAAAATGTTGTCAACAATAGCGACTACACTCACAAAACTATCAACACCGACGGACATATCAAAATAATAGCCAGGGACTCTGAATCTTATAGAAAAATAATACACATATTAGACGATGTAAAGGCATCGTACCATACTTATCAACAGAAACAAAACCGTGCCTACAGAGTGGTACTAAGGTCTCTCCATCCCACAACTCCCGTCGAGGATATAAAAAGCGCTATCGACGACCATGGACATCAAGTGCGAAACGTAATAAACATACGCCATGGAAAAGCCAAAGAGCCGCTACCTCTGTTCTTCGTAGACCTAGAACCGATGTCAACCAATAAGGATATCTACAAAGATGATCGCATATTAAACGCCAGAATCGACATTGAACCGCCGAAAAAAAACTCGACGATTATACAATGTACAAGATGCCAGCGGTACGGACACACCAGGACTTACTGCCGCCGACAATTTAGATGTGTCAAATGCAGTGGCGAACACAACTCAACGTCTTGCGTAAAATCCGGAGATACCCCTGCTAAATGTGTCCACTGCGGGGATAACCGCCCAGCCAACCACAAGGGTTGTCGCGTGTATCAAAACATACTCAACAAAAGAGCCTCCTCCACACAGAATCCCCACTGGCATAGATCAGGACCACAACGCGTAAACCACACCAGCGAGGACGAATCCAACCAAACCAGCCTAATACTACGCCTGCGAAAGATGCACGCAATCTGAGCTATGTACAAGCGGCCGGAGCAAACACAAGCTCTCACACTAACAACCCCAACGAAAACTCAAAAATTATAAACATTCTCGACAAATCATTCAACGAATTTAGGACAGCAATTATGCAGCAAAACGAGCTCTTAAAAACTATGTTAAACTTACTGACAGCAGTATTGACAAAGTTTGCGGACAAATAAATCACGTCCTACCGATTAGCATTATGGAATGCCAACGGCCTAGTCCAACACCGCCAGGAGCTGTATTCTTAAACACAAAGAAAATAGACATCCTGCTGGTGGTAGAAACTCACTTCACTGAAAGAAGCCATATAAAAATTCACGGGTATAAACTTTATAGCACTGAACACCCGGATGAAACGGTACATGAAGGTACGGCGATTCTCGTAAAAACATCCATCAAACACCACGTGTTACCGCCTTCGGCCAAGGACTACCAACAGGTGACTAGTATAGCCATCGAAGATGCGAAATTCGGATCTATTGTAGTAGCTGTAGTTTACTGTCCTCCACGACATAATATAAAAGACAACAAGTTCACTGAGTTCTTCCACAGCCAGGGTCCTCGATTTTTAGCTGGAGGAGATTACAACGCCAAACATCCCCTATGGGGATCTAGGTTGAGTACAACTAGAAGCCTACAACTACTAAAATCATTGACTTCACTAAATTGTAACCAACTTTCAACAGGAAAACCAACCTACTGGCCAACGGGCAGAAATAAAATTCCGGACGTACTCGACTTCTTCGTAACCAAGGAAATAGCTAAACCCTTCACACACACCGAAACAAGTTTCGATCTCTCATCGGACCACACCCCACACACGATGGAGATATAGAAGACTTCCTAGATAGTCCCCTCCTTGTAGGCCTACCCATCAGGCATATTTCTCCTGTGGAAGTAAACAGCATGATACACAAAGAAGTCAATGCGAATAAATCTCCTGGATACGACCTGATCACAGGCACCATCCACAAGAAGCTACCAAGGAAGGGCATAGTATACCTGACCAATCTATTTAATGCTATAATTCGTACATCACACATACCTAGCCAATGGAAAGTCGCCCAAATCATAATGATCCAGAAACCTGGCAAACCACTAAATGATATTAAATCGTATCGCCCCATAAGCCTCCTGCCCATAACATCAAAGTTATTTGAAAGACTACTGCTTAGAAGAATACAACAATTGATCGACAAGCTTGACATTGTCCCAGAACATCAATTCGGATTTAGATCCAAGCATTCAACGATAGAGCAAGTCAATCGGGTCTTTAACACCATAGCTAACACGCTGAAGGAATACCGCTTTGCAGCATTCCTCGACATAGAACAGGCCTTTGACAAAGTGTGGCACTCAGGTGTACACTACAAAATCAAAAGGCTTTTACCGCAATACTACTTGCTTCTAAAATCCTATCTAAGCAACCGACAATTCCAAGTACAGTATGGCACGGAGCTATCAGCTCTTTACCTGATTCGAGCAGCAGTACCCCAAGGTAGCGTTTTGGGACCAATCCTCTATACACTGTTCACGGCTGACCTGCCTGTAGCCCACAACACTATGGTTGCTGCATTTGCCGACGACAGCGCTATCTTGGCAACTCATGAAAATCCAGACGCATCTTCAAGATCACTGCAAAGCGGACTCAACAAGATCCAAAAATGGCTCAAAAGGTGGCGAATGAAGGCTAGTAATACAAAGTCTATCCACATTACCTTCACTATGAAGAAAAAGGACTGCCCAACGGTTTCACTCAACAACGAACCACTCCCGAAAGTAGAAGAAATAAAATATCTAGGCATGCTCCTGGACCGCAGGCTAACCTGGGTGAAACATATTAGGAACAAGAGGAAACAACTGGATGTAAGGCTGAAAAAAATGTACTGGCTCATAAGAAGGAGATCTAAGCTATCCCTCCATAATAAAGTCATCATATACAAGACCATACTAATGCCAATCTGGACCTACGGTATTCAGCTCTGGGGTAAGGCCAGCAACTCCAACATAGAGATCCTACAGCGATTCCAATCCAAAACGCTGAGAACCCTAGCGAATGCTCTATATTACGTGACCAATGCCACGCTACACAAAGACCTTGGTATTGACACGGTTAAGAATATAGCTCAAAAGCTATGCACCAACTACGAGAAGCGACTCGAAGACCACCCAAACCCGCTGGCACACAGCTAGCTAGATCAAGGATAAATCATAAGGAGATTGAAGAAATTCAAACCGGTGGATCTGCAAGCACGGTTCCGCACAACCTAACTGTCCAAAACTAAAAAACCCCAATGGAGAAACATAGAGCAGCGTGTGTCATAGGATGCACTCTCTACTTCCACACTTCCTACCAGTCATCAAAACTAATAACTGTTGCTTAATGTAACAGCTTGTAGTTCAATGTAATATTGTGAAAATAAAAAAAAAATATGTTCCAAAAAACTATTTACCCAGCCCGAAACATAAAATGCATCTCTACTTTGTAGCACTCTTTTATTGCCAGGTAGACAAATTGCAGTAAATATTAACTTTCCTCAAATGTTCTTGCGTATATCACTAGATAATGGAAGAAATTAGATATGTCAGCAAGCATTCTATAAAATTCGCAAATTTGAAGATATTTTTATCCCATCTTCTCGGGCAATTACCGTTTCTTTGACAGATAGAACAAATGCAGTAAAATTTAATATTTTTCACTTTTGATAAAAAATCCTAATAGGAGATGAAATTCTGTTACATTCAATAAAGTTAATTCAAAAACTTCATAGAAATAATGAATTAGACAATATTTTATGGATTACCTTTTATTTCTCATATTAATGAACGCAGGATTTGTTACAATAACTGTTACAAAAGTTATAGACATATATTTTGTATAATTAAAAACTTTGCTTACTAATCAATGCCCGATGGATGGATAATGAAAGAACCTTTTGTGACTTTTTTTTAATATAAGTATTGGAATATAGAACATTTACGCACAATACAGAAGTAAGAAAACACAATAGAATCCAGAGAAATTTAAAATCGAGAGAAATTTAGATAGATCAATTTTGGAATTCCAAAAATGATAATATAGTAAGTTGATGCAAATCAGTATAATTTTTAGCTTTTCGTATAGTCATGTAAATAACGAAATTGGAACTAATGACATCATATTTATCTATTGCTTTATACCCTAGTACAGGGTCGGCAACCTTATGAAACGAAAGAGCCAAAAGTTAAAATTTCCCAATGTTTAAAGAGCCACTAAGAGATTCTTTTCTATATCATAGCATTTGCTTACTTACAGATTAGTAATATCAATGGGAGCTTTGGCTTAGCATGAAATTTTGAAAGTTTGGTTCAATCTGGCTGATAACTAGTTGTTTTAAGATTTAAGCACGACTCTAGAATGTTATTTGTTAGTTGACTTCTTAATTTACTTTTTATTATATACTTGCAAGAAAACGCTTGCTCGCACGAATAAATCGACCCGGATTTTTGTTTTGAATTGCTCGAATCTCTTAACAAATATATCCTTAAATTTTTATAGCTACGCTGAAGTAACTCGTTTATATAGTTGCATTGGTTTTTCGCGATATTGCTTCAGATTTTTAAAATGAAGTAATATACCGCTCTCCATGTCTTCAACAAGAGGAAGTAATTGGTTTCCAAACAAACCACTTCTTCCATCAAGGCATAGGCTGGGTTTCCTTTTCCTTGCGGTTTTAGATTTAGCTCATTTACTTTCATTGTGATATCTACAAGTTAAATTTTTGAAGCCATTTGTCTTTCTCCAAATAGGGGTGTACAAGCACAAAGCAAAACGTTTCAATACGTTACCTCTGGAAAATCATCGCATATTATTGTGCAGAAGTAGGCCGGAATTCTGGCTCCCTACGTCTTCAAGGAATTCTTTAAATTGGCGATGGTAGAGTGCTTTTGCAAAGATGATGTTAATAATCCTAATTACCAAGTTCATGACCTCAGGTATCTCGCACGGAAATATTTTGGCACAAAACGTCTCTTGATGAAGTATGCAGTAAACCGTTAGAATGTCGTGGTTTATTTTTTTCTGAACAATCAATGTTAACCCACTCTTTATTCCTGCCATACTACTGGCTCCATCAGCTGCAATGGAAACGATTTTATTTAAATAGATTCCATTGTCTTCCAGGTATTTGTGCACAGCATTTTGTATCTTCCCCACGAGTTTGCTCTGAAAGCGGTAGCAATCCCACCAGTTCTTCTTTTGGACCAAGCGGCGACTTATACCGTGTCTTTTATGCCGCAAGACTCATCTATAGCAAGTATTAAGACTAATAGGGCAGAAGCCAGTTGAGTATTTTCCACTTGCATATGTGTTACATTTGAAGACATTTGAGCAGCTCTACCTTGTACTATTTTAGCAGATAATGGAAAATCTTTGATTTTTCCATCATTTTGGCTTTCTTTTTGAAATAACGAAACAGTTCTTTAGATGCACGTATGAAACTATCTTTGACGTACTCACCAGCCTTGAATGATTTCCCCATTTTTTGCAGTTTCTAGTGATACTCAAAGCTTCCCAGATTTATATTATTTGGATTGTTTGGATTGCGCCCAGTTACTTAGCAACTTGACGGTTATTTTTGTTTTTGAAGTCCTTCGGCAGCTTTTTTTCGTGCTTCACTGGCTGAATATTTACCAGCTAACTGGGAATATGTATTGTATTGAAGTGTCTCTCCAAATTTGACTTCTCTTTGTGTGCGAGTTTCTCGTGGTAAATGAGACAAGTCGGAAGCCTATCTGAGTTGCATATGAACGCAAACGACTTCGTCCAACCCCGATTGTCTTCTTCGCAAGAGAATGAGCAATTAAATGAGTATGTACTTTCATACAGTATGATTTGTAACAGACAATGTGAAGAAAAGTAGCAGGTGCAATAAACGAAATTAGTTTCATATGATCGATTGCACGATTTTAGGGTTTCGATAATAAAATAATTAATTCTTGCATATGGAACTGGAGAGCCACAGTTTTAAATCGAAAGAGACGCATGTGGCTCGCGAGCTGCAGGTTGCCGAACCCTGCCCTCGTATTGTTGGACGTAATTTTATCGAAAGAGTCATGTTGTATATTTTGTTGTATACATTGAGATTAAAGCAACATAAACTGCTCGTAATAATTAATTTAATGAAAACGCTGAAAGAGTTGAAAAGCTCTGATAATCAGAAGGATCGTGGACGTGCTTCAGCTAAAGACAAAAATAATTTAAGAATCATTATTGAAGCGGACTTGTAGATAAACGAGAGCTTTCAGAAAAGCTCCTTATTGATTCAATACAATCCGAAAATTAAAATAAACTGAATGACTGGCGTATAAAATAAACGAATATTCGACGATGAGAAATTTGCTCTGCACTTATTTTGAACAAAACTTATTCCTTCTATAAGTATGTGATGAAAAGTGTATTTCTTACAAAAATCGTTTACTAACTTTACGAAAAAAGATATGGTCAACGCTGTTTGGTCGGCAAGTGGCATTAAACATTCTACAACTTCTTAAATCTTGGTGAAACAATAATCACGAAAAAATATTGTCGGAATAATAAAAAATAGTATATTGTACAACTAGGGCGGTAGGTAAGTTGTCAATTGTCCACGAGAGCAAAATTGGCCGCACGAATGAAATGAGTGCGCTCATTCGCTCGAGAGGGCGCGAAGATAGTACTTATCCCGCATGAGTAATAAAAAAGGACATTAATCGATCGAAGAACATCGATTGGCTTACATATTCAATGAATTAGATTGAATGGGACCTGACTCCAGTAGATTATTAGTGATTTAACATTTGAGTAATTTCCTAACAAAGAAGGATAAAGCTCAAAACGGTTTCGATCAATTTCCTAATTACAGAACTACGAATCTTATAGGTAAAAGAAACAAACAAATATGTATTCCGTTGGAAGAAATTGCGTACAGACCAATGGTATTTATTTTTCTGTATTAAATATAATTCGTAACTGGTAAATGCTTCTCTATAGTCATAATTTAAAACTCGCAATTATTTTTCCACCGACCTATAATCTAAATTACAAATTGTAGGAAAAACATTTTGCATTCAAACATTTTATTAGTCTTTTACAGTGGGGGTTTAATTCCTACCAAATTTATATATACTCTACATTCTTTATGCAAATTTATATACACATACTTTATAACACACTTTATGAAATGCGAATTATTTAATATTTGTCATAGCATTCGTTTGTATGTGCATGCAGGTATTTCTCTTGCGTTCTGTTTGGATGCGTTGAAAACCGATATAAGAGGATATGGTTTGTTAAGAGGCCAATCACGTCTCGTTAAACAGTTGCAGGAAGTAGGTCACCTATTGACCTTGATACATGACTTTCTTGTTGTGACGAGGTCATCATCTTTACACCTGCTGCATCGTCAACTCATTTCTTTTTTATTTATTAATAGAACAAAAATCTCAATGTAATTTATAAATATAATATGTTGTTTTATGTTTGCAGTTATTTTATACATATATTTGGTTTTATTGTGTTTGCGTTTGGAGAAGAAATATTATTGTTTGTTTGGAGAAAACGAGGTTTTATTTGTTTGAGAGAAATTTATTGTCGTTGACCTCTAAAATAGATTGACCCTATTACGAGAGGATCGCCTTGAACCTGACCGACGGATTAGAAAATTGTATTCAATTATTTTAGTTTTTTGTTTCATTTAGAAGTAGTTTCATTATAACGACTTGTTTTTTGATGTTCATGATTAAAAAATAATTTAATTATTTTGTTTATAGTTTCAAATATACAGTTTACAAAGATAACAATACAAATGTAAGTAAATATAGTTATAGTTAATCATTTATTTTAATATCAAAGATTCGTATAGATTCTAATTATAGAATATTCGTAAAGTTTTGAAATAAATTGTAATGATTAATAAATTTTTAATTTTGAATATAATATTCGTAAAACATATTTTTTATCAATTTTGTAAAAAGTCGAACCCTCTATAGATAAAGTTTATTGATTAATTAACATTATAAGCAGAGCGCTTTCGGCTTAAAGTATGCCATCTTCAGTGCTGGATTCTCAGAGAAATAACTATTTATTTGCCGGCGAAACTGAAATAGTTGTTCATAATTTGTTAAAAGGCTTGTAGAAAAATCCTGTAGATAATGAAATACAAAATAAAAATAACACAGAAACCAAATTAAAATAGGAGAGAGGTACCAATATTGGTAGCAATCCTATTAGCAAATTATGAAAAAGTACTATTTCTATCCAGGTTTAGCCGGCATATAAATAGTTATTTCACTGAGAATCCAGCACTGAAGATGGGTTATTTTAAGCCGAAAGCGCTCTGCTTATAATGGTAATTATTCAATAAACTTTATCTATAGTGGGTTCGACTTTATAATTTTTAAAAATTTAACCAAAAAACCCACTTTGAGTTATGGATCGATTCTCTTTCTTATTTTTTTTATCATATTTTTTAAAATGCAATTTATAATCTCAGTGATTTTTAATAAAAAATGGATTTTTCATATTCTAACGACTTAAAAAGTACACTGCTCAAAACAATTAGCTGGTCACTATTTTGTGCCTACATAAAATTCAAACGGAAAATTACATGCAAATAAAATTAAGTTAATTAATTAACATCTGAAAGGAATATATGAACATATGGAAGTGTCAACATCACGTACTTTTAAAGTCCCCGTAATAATTAACAACTACCAAAACCAAAGTGCAAAACAAATTTAAGTTAATTGTTAATGTAAACTTTTGTACATAAAGTGGTAATTTAATAACGAGTATATATTCCCATAGCACGAATAACGGCATTACACCGCCATGGCATGCTTTGCAAAAGTCTTCGAAGGTCTTCTAGTGGTATACTGTCCCATTTGTCAATAAGAGCCGCCGTTAGCTGCTGGATGGTCTAAGGAGGATACCCACGAACACGTCTGTCGAGCATATCCAAAACATGTTCTATGGGATTTAAATCAGGACTTAACGGAGGCCACACCATCGTTTGAATTTCCAGTTCTTCTAGGAAATCTAAAGTGACTCACGCAGTATGTGGTCTTGTGTTATACTGCATTAACAAAACATTTTGACCGATTCCATATGCCACAGGGACAACCTGTTCTCTTAACACAATGTCAACATAGAGATTAGCGTTAAGATTTCCTGGAATTACAACAAGGTCGGTTCCACTGTCGATACTAATCCCACTCCAAACCATAACTGAACCACCCCAAATGTTTCGAGTTCCTGGACAGTAGCAGCTGCGTAGCGTTCTCCTGGGCGTCTGAAAACACATACTAGGCTATCGCAACGAAAAATACGGAACCTTGATTCATCTGTGAAGAGCACAGACTTCCACCGTCGAAGCTGCCATGCGACATGTTCATGACCAAAATTAATCCATGCTATTCTGTGGCGTCGTGCCAAAGGGGGTTTCCAACGGGTCGTCTTGCCCCCAAATTTGATTCCCTCAACCTATTCCTATTTGTCTGGTCTGATATAGTGACTCCATGCGTCGTCCTGGGGGAGATTAAGAAGTCTTTCGCCGTAGTAACTCTATTGCGATGACTCAAAATCAGTAAAAATCGGTCTTGATTTTGAGTTGTTTTTTTTGCGACCTTGCCCACCGCCTGCGATATATTGACCTATATCCAACAATCCTGTAACTGTTCCACAATCGCTGTACAAATGAAACAGACAGACTTACGTTCAAGTTTCTTGAAACTTGTTGAAGGTTTTCGCCATTTTGAATTATAGCACCAACTTCCGCTTCGTTGAGAAGTCAAACTGTCAGTTGCAACCATTTTTGTCTGTATATTGATTTGATCAAGGCTTTCCTAGGTTCCTAGCTCTTTGAATCATATTTGGGATACATTATTTCATTTTAGTTTTGGTAGTTCTTGTTAATTATTACGGATATTTCGGAAGTATGCGATGGTGATCGCATATGTGTAAATCCCTATGTGTCATTTAAAACAATTAAAAAGGGCGTCTTTCAGATGTTCTTATTTTTATTTGCATGTAATTTCCCGTTTGAATTTTATGGAGATTCAAATTAGTGACCCGTTTTGAGCAGTGTTCATATTTGAATACAAACATTGTTTTATTTTATTCTAATAAAAAAAAAATGTGACTATTCTGTGAATTGTGAATGTAGGTTCTCCTCACTTAACCTTGGAGTTTCGTTCCTACGACTAGGTCGTTACCCGAATTAGTTGATAAGCAAGGGCCCTTTCATTTTATTTATTTTGAATTATGATGTACAGAATGAATTACGTAACATAAAAATACAATCTAATTACAAGCTTTACAGAATATATAAACTAAAAAATAATGTTACCGATTTAACCGGAATTATTATGTGAATAAAACGTTTTCGGCGTTAAACTTTATTTTATTCTTAAACGTGATCCGGTTTTGAAGAGATTGCTATTGCTAAGAGTTTGCTAAAAAAAATTATCTGAACGGTTGTTAAGCAGGTAGGGCGCTAGTTTCAAAAAATCTTTCGACAAGGTCCAGTATGAACCATCAGTAACACTCGACATAGCGGCATACAAATCATTGAAAATCTTTTTTGGAATCAAACGGCAGAGGTGCGAGTAGTTGGTGACTACCACAGAAAACATCAATGTCCAGATAGGAGTTAGGCAGGGGTGCATTTTGTCTACGATGGTATTCAATTTGTGCTCAGAGGCATTATTCCAGAAAGCAATCCCTGAGGAAGAGCAAGCAGGGCTGATTACAAACCTACGACCGATCAATAAAATAAGATACGCGGATGACCCGGTGATACTGGCAGTTAATATAGAATAATTCCAAAGAATAGCAAAAAGAATGTCATTAACATACACTCCGCATCATTTCAAAAACAGATACACTTAATTCTAACCTTATTATTGACAATATCGGATCGAGAAGGAAATACAAGTCCCTTGGTACCTAGATAACAAGCGACAACATTCAGACAAAATATAACCAAATACAGAATTGAATTACCCAGAGCTGCTCTTTTTAAAATGAAAGACCTCCCGCGCAATCGTTATCTAAAGCTAGCACTGAGTGAGAATGGTGAGGTGCTAGTTGTTTCCCATATTAATGTACGGTGTGGAAGCATGGACACTAAATCAACAGCTTATAAATAAACTGCAAGCTTTCGAAATGTGCGTGTACAGGAGTCCTCTATCAGCGACACGAACAATATAACACTGATACTCAAATTCCTCCCATACTCGGGCAAGCATGTCCTTCGTCACTGATGTTATGGTGGTACGGTTCCGGTTCTTCAACTCTACCAGGTTCTGTGGTTGTCGTGGTACATAAACGTCGTCTTTAACGAAACCCTACAGGAAGAAGTCGCAGGGTGTCAAATCCGGTGACCGTGGAGCCCAGCTGAGACATGCTAAGTTGTCAGTTTCTTGACGACCAATCCAAGTGTTCGGTAGAGTTTCATTCAGATGTTCACGCACTTGGCGACTCCACTGAGGAGGTCGAAGACATCTTCATTTTTCAACAAAACGGGGCTTGTTGAAAAATTAAAGTGTCTTCGTGCAGCCCTGGAAACAACGAGTTTTGTAACATAGCGAATTACTGCTGACCGTTAACCGTGTTACCATCAAAGAAGAATTGAACAAAACACATTGATTTTCGGCGAATCTCGTTGATATTCAATGACTGCATGTGGATTCTGTAGGCCCCAAATTCGAACATTGTGTTTGTTTACCTGACCACTAACATGGAAAGTCGCTCCATCACTGAACTCGATGCGCTTTGCGAAAGTGTTATCAATGTCAATAGCATCATGATCTCGTTGCAAAATGCTACACGTTTGTCATCAGGACGCAGAGTTTGTAACAGCTGTAATGCACTACGGCTAAACCGACTCGGATTTTAATCGATTGACTTTGTGACTCAAGTAAGCGGCCTCACTTGCGGTTTTTTTCTTGCGACTGATTTTTTCCATAGCGTAGTGTGTGAGCGGTTTCGCGGTTATAGAGGTTCCCGCTTGCGGCAATAAACCGTAGTGCGGCTTAGGCCTTACTTCTATAAAAACACACGCCTAATTGTTGTTGTAGTCAGTTGTAACTTCCGACTTGCACGACGAGTTGATTTTGAAGAACTATGTTGGAAAGCAGTTTGAATTCGTGCAACATTTTCTTCACTAACACGAAGGCGGCCAGGACTCTTCCATTTATATACACATCCTGTAACTACAAATTGTCGATACCATCTGCGAATGTTCCACCCATTCGTAGGATCAATTTAGTACCTCAACCTGAAACGTCTTTGTAGTGTAATCACGGAATTGCACTTCGCAAACTGGAGAACACAAAATGATTTCTGCTGCGGAGTAGCCATTTTAAACATATGACGGTTACCAAGCAAAACAGAAACAACTGACATCTAGCGGCTATTAATATAAACTAGAGTAAGTATTCATTTCTTCAATAGCCGAGCAGCGATCGATAGTTTGGACAAAATAATACTTTTTGAAACACCCTGCACTATGAGAGGAGAAAGATATGAAATACTACAGCTCACAATTTGGCATTTGGCATTCCATATCTTTCAAAAGTGTCCATGCTTCCACGCCGATCATTATTATGGTAAACACATAGCACCTCACCATTCAAATTCGGTTCCAACTTTAGATCTCGATTGCTAAATATCAATGGTATCTCATTTTATTAAGGGCAGCTCTCGCTAGTTCAATTCTGTATTTGATTTCTTTTGTCCGTACGTTGTCCCTTGTTATCCAAGTACCAAGGTACTTGTATTTGGTTACCTTCTCGATGCGGATATTGGTGATGAAAGTTAGCATTGGGATTGCTGCTTTTTAAATGGGCATATGTTTAGTTTTTTTAAGATTCACTTTCAACCAGTGCCTATTGCAAGCTAATGGCATCCGTTCTTTCTTCCATTCTTTGCAAGTCTTCAATAGTATCTGCCAGTATCATGTGTCACCCGCGTACCTTATTCTATTGATCGGTCGTCCGTTTAAAATTAGCCCTGCTTGCTCTTTCTGTAATATTGCCTCTGAGTACAAATTGAATACCATCGGAAACAAAATGCACCCCTATATAACTCCTCTCTAGACATTGATGTTTTCTCTCGAATCACCCTTTACGTACTCTCACCTCTGTCGTTTGATTTCAATGCAGTTTTTCTGATTCGTAAGTCCGATGTGTCGATGTTTTGGGTTTTCAGGAGTGTTGCTAATAGTTCCTACTGAACCTTGTCGAAAGCTTTCTCATAGTCTATGAAGCAAGCATGTACCTCTACGTTTACATCCATACATATTTGTTTCAATACGCTAATGCCACATAGCGCTTCACGAATGCCCATGCCATTCCTGAATCCTCTGGCATTTGGTTTCTCTGGCATCGTGATAAATGTTTACCCCTTAGCTACTCGTTTGGCAATATTCCTGTTTCATATATGGTGTTTTACAGGTGCGTAATGAGATAAATTTGTTCGTGTCTAACCGTCTAACGTCGTTCACTAAGTGTATAAAGTATTAACATATTTCATTAAGCCATCCAGTAATAGAGTTCTGAGCTATGTTTAAAGTTTCTCCAAAAAAGTTGTATAAAAGCTGTTTAAAGTTGCCTAAAGTTTTCTCTAGCTCGTTGGAAAATTATTTTGAAAACGATTGGGATTGCCTACAATGCGAACACATATAAATTAATTAAAACCACTTAGTAAACGTAGAAATAAGTATTAAAATTAGTCGTACGGTAAACCAATTCTGAGCTATGTTTAAAGTTTCAAATCTCTAGCTTATCGGTAAGTTACTTTAAAGTCGATTCCCAAAATCCCTCCGAACAGACAAGAAACGGACAATAGAACGAACACGATATCGTGTTAATAAAAACGTGTTAACAAATACGCGCTCGGCGTAAAGTTATTTTCTGGTTCATAAGTAAAATGATTTATAAAACAAAACACGGTATGAGAAAATTTAAATAAAATGTAGAAGTCAAAAGCCTACAGATTCGTCAGAGAAAGTAAAATTTAATCTCGTTCTATAACTTTGTAATATCTTTACATTTTATTTGTACATATTTTGTGAATCATATTATCTAATACTCTATTTAGAGAGAAAATATTAAATGTATGCGGGCGTTTTTGCAACATCCCCAGACAAAATGCGGGAAAATCAATGGTATCACCACATGTTGCAAAAACTAGTCAGAATTATTAGTTCTAGCCCAGGAGTTAAATAACTAAAAGAAATTGTTTACATAATTATAAATGAAAGCGCCATCAGGATTTTACATCTACTTAATTTGATAGATGCTGCTATAGATGCACATGCTTAATTTTTGTTAATCTGGCGGATGATTAAGTTTTGTTTTATCTGTCCATCAAAACTGAAATCTTAAATCAAATCTTCTTTCTAAAACTCTTTAAGTAAATTACTTTGAGTAAATTATGGAATCAACATTTAAATATTTATTACAATAGAATTAAAACAAGAGTGTGTTAAAATAGGAGTCGTCCAAAATAAAATTTGGCTAGTTTTAGTGAAACTGAGCCAAAATATTAGACATATTGAACACCATATTGACACCATAAAGACACCATATTGAACACCATATAAAATACCAATTTTACAATTTTTACAAAATTGAATGTTTTTTATCACAGAACCGCCATAAAATAGGGCTCAGTTGTGAGGGCATAAAATAGGGCTCATCATGTTCCTGCTGAACACGATGCTATCACCCGGGGTTCTCAAACTGTATAACAGTACAACGTATGAACGTATGCCAGAGGTGCGCTGCAATAATCAAGTGCCAACAAGCACACGAGCAAAGTTTCTTAGTTTAGTTAAGTGATTTGAGAGTAAAATTAACTACACTCCCCATAAACAGAAAGGAAATAATGAAAAATTCATCCGAATTAAAGTTTCATTCATCGCATTAATGACAAATGAGACGTCTATGAACTATCGCGATATGGATATACTGACAAAGACGATTAATATTTGGTACTGTGCCGGATGAGTGCATATGAGTCAATAAAAAATCATTGAAATAATATGTCTTTTCACTGATACGGACGAAATATTGTGGAACTGAGCAGATGTGGTACTAGCGTGTCCGAATAAATCTTAAGTGTTGAAAATATGCATAAAAATGCTGTTTCAATTACATTGCGATGTAGTCCAAATATGGTTGCTATCTGGTCTCTTTTAAAGAGAACATGTTCTCTTTTGTTACAATTATTTCTTGTTCTCTATCTTTTTTACATATACCCGAATTGTTCTCTCTTTAGATAATTTTATCAGGGATAACGAATTATTAATTTGAAATTATTATTTATATTATTTACATTTATTCGTTTGAAATTTAATTTTCATCATTTATTGCATATGTTTATGGGAATGGTAGAGAGCTATTTTGATTTGTTTTGAAGGATTCTGTCCAAAGATGAGTTCCATTATTTAGCTAACAGAGCAATACTGCTATCCAAAATATGAATTATTGAACTAAATAGCAAATACCGAGTGACAATAAATTATTGAAGCAAGTACATTGACAACACTGAGCAGGTTGGTAGTAGTTTTCTGTGTTGGTTGTGCAACCTGTCAGTTGTCAATCGTCTTTATTTAGGTTATGTCACGAATGTAGTGCATTGTAAAAACTATTCCAAAATAATTGACGAACTTTATAAGATAACGAATTATTACATATGAATCTGAAGTTGTTCGAAGTGATGAACCTCCTTGCTGTAAGCAACACTGAACTTTGTTTAATAAATTATTGGAAACATTAATTAACATTTCAATTATCATTAACTGTCAATTTTTTTTTTACGTTTGTATTGAATTTTGTAAATTGTGTGTGACATGCCAACGATGTTGTCAACTAAAGAATTCAAATAAATATCTTACCAATGTAACAAAATAATTCTCAATCATTTATACACTTGGTATATTGAAATGTTATATTGAAAATATATAAATTATTGTATATATAAATAAATAAATAAAAAATATTGTATATTGAAATAAATAAATAAAAGTAACCCTCTTTAAACGAGTTCGTTTAACACATTTCAATAAATGTTCTCTAGAATGTTTAATGTTCAAATGTTACCACATGTCATAAAATATGTAATCTAATGAGCCCATATTTGCATCAATTGGAATGAAGGTCATTTGTGGTACATTATCATGGAAACTTTATGACATAAAACTTTTACTATTTACTACTTTTTTACCATTTTTTTTTTCATTTAGATAGCTAAAGTTATAGCCTTGGCATATAGAAAGAGAACATTTTAGCTACCTTGTATAAAAAACATTTTAAGTTTGTACTTAAAATGTTCTATTTTTTGTTTATAAAATGTTCTCTTTTTTCCAAGTCCAAACAATTTCGATAATTCTTGCAAATACGGATTCGACGTACAATTTTATTTATTAATTGTATTAATGGTATGTGGGAAAACTTTGAGGAGGTTTTAAACGCCAGTTGAAGATTTTGCTTTCGAAGGACGTTTGCGATTTGTTCATTTGTTTGGCCAAAATATGTCAGGGAGATGAAAGTTTTGTCCGAATTTTAGGTTTTCGGATATATTTGGGCCATTGTTAATTGGGTTCCTTTATTATTGATTAAATTATGAAAGAGTTTTGTTGGGAAACCATTCTCTATAGCTATTTGATTCTTTTTTCCGGGGTAAGGGATTGAAAAGGCTCTATATATCATCATTGAATGATAGGCAGATAATTTTTGTGCTATCGGGCGAAATGATGAGAACGGGATTTTAGAAATAACATTGTTGGGTTTTCTATATATACAGGGTGTTAAGTAAGCAGGCGGCGGAAATTCAAGGGGTTATTCCTTGGCCTATTTTATGAATATTTTGTTCTATGATGATTTCTGAGAAACCCCTTTGTTTCGAGGATACAGGGTGAACAAAATTTGCGACAACCATATTCGATATATGTTGAAATCATTAATCTAAATAAAAGTATGGCGTACGCCAATGAGTTTATCAAGTATAAAAAATTGTTAACGATAACTTGGAACGGCTAACAATAACTTGGCGAGGAGCAGCAATTTTTCCAAAAAAGTGCAGCGAAAATGTGATGGTTACCAAGATTAGATTTCAGATTTCTAAGGAAATTACAACTGCTCGAAATCATTTACCGAAGGCGCGTTTGTAAAGAAGTTGATTGCTGTGTTTCAATTGTGTCCTGAAAAAATACAATTATTTCAGAATATCAGTTTATCAAGAATGATAGTGCAATGAAGTTTAACAATGAAGATTTCCAGCAACTTTCAAAGTCGAATAATACAGAACGCTTGTAAATTCTGCTTTTATTCTCTCGCTGTGGATGAAAGTAAAGATGCAACAGATATCGCTCAACTTCTCATCTTCATTAGAGGTGTTGCCGAAAATTTTGAAATTACCGGAGAACTCGCTGGATTGTGTTTAATGTCAGGTCGTACAACCGGAAAAGATATTTCCAGTAAACTGATATAGTACTTGAAAGATATGTTGAAATTAGATTTTACAAACTTATTGGCTATTTGTACCGACGGTGCTCGGAATATGACCGGAATTAATAACGGAGCAGATGCGCTTCTTGATATTTAATAATTTTATTGAGAAAAAAAAAGGAAATATTACTGTATTATACATCTCCAAGCTTTGTGTAGCAAAGTTTTACAATTAGAACATGTAATGTTGGTAGTTGTTGAAATAGTAAATTACATCCGATCCAGAGCCCTCAAACAAAAGAGGTTGATGCCGATGTTGGACACCTATTATACCATGGAGAAGTGAGGAAATATCAAGATTCCTTGAAGATGATGATGATCTTAAAAATGAGACCTGAAATTATGACCTCTTCTTCTTTTGTGATTTAACAACGCGTTTAAATGGCCTTAACGTTTACCTTCAGGGAAAAATCAGTATGTATTTGAAATGTTTGCTGCATTGAAATATTTTCAAATAAAAATGAAACTTTTCAAAACTCAGTTGATGAAATGTGAAATGATATCAATGATTCTTCTCTACATGTGCACAATATATTCCTCGTAACAAGCACGTTATATTAGGGAAAAATTTGAAAAATCAAATTAATCTTTTGATTGAAGAATTTGAAAGAAGATTTACTCTGTCTAAAGAAGAAGACATTCAGTTAAAATTAATTGAAGCTCCTTTTTCTGTAAATCCAGAAGAAAATCTGGACCGTAAAAAGTACAAGAATCTTATCGAAGTTGCATTGAAAACATTCTGTATTTTTGGAACAACTTTTATATGCGAACAGACATTCTCAATTATGAACATTAATAAAAACAACCAACGCTCGTGTTTGAGTGACGATCATTTTGAAGATACCTTAAAAACAACTACTTCAAATATGTCTCCTGAATACGACAAACTAGTTGACGAAAAACGATGCATGTTTCTCATTAAATTCATTTCATAATAAACAAAATATTGTATATTTTTTATTTTTCGTAAAAGCGTTTTAGGAAAACGTATCCTATTTTTTTACGGCCCGCGGTTTTTTTCCGTAAAGTATTATGACCGTCATCTCAGTTTGAGATGTGCACCCATAATCTAGACTGATAAAATATAGACACAATTAGATTAACACGAGTAAATATTCCAATTATGGACACACGAAAGACAGTAAAAAAGCTAAATGAACTAGACAAGGAATACTCAAATAATCGAGTCAACACGAAAAATCAAGCAGATGAGACAAATAAAACTACACAGTAAGACTATACAAAACTAGATGAATAAGACTAGACAACGTAAACAAAACAGCCTAAACCAAACAGATTATATTACTACTAGAAAGGGTGCTACTCCCCGATAGTGTATTGATGCTTGGCTGTTTGACGTGTCTTTAATAGTTAGTGAAGTCCTCTACAATGTATACGAAGGCCGAGATAATGCATTTCAAGTATGGACTATTGTACATTGAACGGTTTTCTAGCCGTAATATCCCCGACCAAAAATCTTCGAAAACATTCATCGACGTCTTCGTGGAAGAAACACTGTCCGAATTTCTGCAGGATATACCATTAACGACAAGAATTGCAATGTGGTTTATGCACGATAGTGCACCATCGTATTTCAGTTTGGTTGCTCGTGATTTTTTAACAGTAACAAACGGAGATCGCTGGATTGGTCCAGGTGGACCACACGCATGGTCTGCTCGATCCCCAGACTTAAACGCCCTGTATTATTTCTTATGGGGCTATCTGAAGTCATTAGTTTACGCTACTCCAGTGGATAATTTGGACGAATTGCGACATCGGATAATTGTTGTGTGTAACTTAATTAGAAACAACCCTGGTGTGTTTGAAAGAGTTCGGCACTCAATGACGAGAAGATTGTATGTTTCTGAATGATAATAAAATGTTGTTACTCTCGCGAATTTTGTTCACCTTGATTTTTCAGAAATCATCATACGACAAAATATTCTTAGAGGCCAAGGAATAACCCCTTGAATTTTTGCCGCATGTTTACCTAACACCCTGTATATGTATCAAATTTTATTTTGTTCTTTTTATGAATCAGAGTAAGGTCTAAAGAGTTCATTTTGTTGTCGGTTTATACCTCGATGGTGTATTTAATATAGGGATCGATGAACGTTGTTTATTTGATTTAGATTTTTTTCTAATTGACTTGCTCTGAAACACGCTATTACATCATTTCCATATCTATATATCAAATATATTTACATCAAAATGAAATATGTTTTTTGGAGAAATCTTGTTTAATTTTTTTCGATAGTTGACATGAATAGTATTGCTAATAGTATGAGTTATTAAATTTGAAGTAATTTTGATTAGCACATGTTTCAAGAGCCTTTTAAAGTTCTGATTTTATAAAATAGTGTTAATTATTTTTAACAATTAAAATTCTTATGATTTCGAAGCAATCTTTAGTAGGTACCTATATTAGAAAACATACTACTAACATCAAAAAATACAAGTTTATAGTTTATTGGGGTTGTTAATAATTTCAGGAGTTCTGATAGAGCAAGTGAGTTTTTTACAGAATATGTTGAGGTAAATTTGGTGTATTGTTTGAAAATTGAAAATAGTATTCCGTTTTATTGCTAAAACTCTTACTGCACTATTAATATAAGAGACAACTAGTCTAATGTGAAACTCTGGTTTGTGAGTTTTATGAAACCATAGAGCCTGGGAGCTGTGGGATTCTGATTGATAATTTTCCTTGTTCCTTGGGATCCTTGTGTGACCCTCCGTGTGATTGAAACATAATGAATTTATCAATTCAATGTAAGTATATATTATCACGTAGTGACGGTCGAAACCATCCTATTCATATACATTTTTATTTCTAACATTCTCTTATTTAATTTATTATTTACTGAAAAATCTTAGAAACAATTTTTAGTTCTTATAAACTGAAACTTTCTATCCGTTGATGGATCAAAAATATAATACGAGTAATTATTAACAGATATATATATATATATATATATATATATATATATATATATATATATATATATATATATATATATCTTTCTTTTGTATTATCTTCTTTAAATAGTATATATACAATGTATTGCAAGTAATACATTGCATACAAACTATTTAAAGAAGATAATACATGTTTTAAAATGACAGAGCATAATTATAGAAGATTAATTGCTCCGGAGACTTATCCGTCAAACGTCAAAATGTCGACTTAATCTACTAATAATTACAAGCCACACATAATTTATAGCTCCACATTCTAGTTTTTGTTGTGCCTGTTGTAAAGTTCCCATATGATATTGGCAAATGATTTACCGTCTCATTTGGTGCATAAAATTTCTACACAGACGATGAATGCGTTTAACTGGCAATTACTAATTAATGATGTGTGGTATTCGTACGGTTAACGGTACAGGTTTTCTCGATCGGGTCACTGGCCATTCCAGGTCAGGGTCAGAGACAACACCTTTCTATAAATCTCCATAATATCATAAACATAAACACAATGTTTGCTAGAATAATGAGAAGAAGATCTCTCACTGCGATATTGTTATACTCGCTGGGTGATTAGGGTGACAGGAAAACCGCAATTTTCACAGGAGTAATTGCTGACTGATAATATCTTTGTAGTGGTTGTTCGTTGCAATTTAATTTTTCTTTATTAGTCTAGATCGTGTTGTAATTAATTATCTTTCCATTTAGGAATATAATTTATCAAGATAACAGGCTCTTGTAAATTCTATTTACCTCTCAAGATGTATATCTATATATATATATATATATATATATATATATATATATATATATATATATATATATATATATATATATATATATATAGATATACATCTTGAGAGGTAAATAGAATTTACAAGAGCCTGTTATCTTGATAAATTATATTCCTAAATGAAAAGATAATTAATTACAACACGATGTAGACTAATTAAGAAAAATTTATATATATATATATATATATATTTGTATATTTACTAGAATATACCATGTAATTGTATCATAATATGATTTAGTTGTTTTTTATACATATATTTTGTCGCACCTTAAACCCCATCTCAACAGTTCAAAAATATTTATGATTTATTGATTTAGGGGGCATAAACATGTTTGAAGAGGAATCTTCACCGCTGGAACTTTCACCGCTGAACAGTTTCGCCTCCCCAGGTTTCACCGTCCGGCAATTTCACCGCATCCAATTCAAAAAATACATAAACAAAAATATTTTAAAAGAAATTGATAGTGAAATTCTCCTTTTTAAATTTCTTTCTTTACTACTAATTTTTATTTTACTGAAATTAAAGGAATGAATTTTAAGATTGCTTTAAATAGGCGCATTGTATTTATATTTCATATTCCACCCAGTAATAATTTATTTTTATTAAGCTACAATCAATTACCGTACCAATTGTTCCAGGTAATCTCTCTGCAATATACTGTTTCTTCTATCAAGAAAGGTTATAACACTATTCACGAACATCTGTGCCACCAAATCCACTGCTTCCATAGTATCCACTATCAGAACCACTTCCCAACCAACTGGGTACTTCTTGCCCTGCTTGTTTTAAAATCTTAGCTAATGCTCCAGCATTGCTATAAGCACCATCTTTCTCTCCATCATAAAAACTAGTAGCTTTACCGCGATTTCCCAATATTCCAGTGCTTCCAATCATATGTACATATTCATTAATACTATTTGGTAGGTCATAGTTTATTAAGTGTTTCACGTCGTTAATATCAAGCACTCTGGCTGCTACACCGGTAATCTAATGCATATTCTCGTTCCCTTTGCACACGATCGCCGGCGACAACCACTTTTCCACACGATACGTGCTATCTACACGACACGGTGTTGGATGGTTTTCCCAAGAGCAATAGCTCTGTGGAAGGTTGGCACAGAGATTTTGAAGAGGTAGTGTCAGCTCTTCATCCACAAACATATGGAAATTTAGTATGTCTCATTCGCATTTTAATTTTTCAACAAGCAAATCTGTATTCTCTTTGCAAATATTAGTCATATTTTCAAATTTCACTCAATCATAAATACCATCATTTCAATTGCTACGGAGAATGGTTTTCCAAAAAAATTTAATCAATATTAACATTAATCAACATTTTTTTATATGATTTTCTACGGCTGTCGGGGCCTTTTAATCCCCAGTTTCAATATTCTCCTATCAAGAGATTGTTCATCGGTTAGGTCTCTTGTTTCCATCGCTTCATATATTCCATCCCTCCAGTTTCTTTTAGGTCTTCCTCTCTTTCTATACTCCATTTCAACATTGGCGGTATCCATTTCAACACTTTCCTAGGCCATCTATTCTCATCCATTCTTTTCGTGTGACTGCACCAAGTCAATTGTTTTTTCTCAACTTCGTCTGAAATATTCTTTTTCCTGTCCATTCTATTTCGGATGTCCTCGTCTCTCACTTTATCTCTCCGTGACACTCCACAGCTTCTTCTTAAAAAATCCATTTCAGTTGCAAGTAGTTTTTTCTTCAGTGTTTCTGTTATATCCCATACTTCAGCTCTATACGTTATCACACTTTGAACAATACTTTCATATAGTCGCTTTTTTGTTGTTCTCCTTATATTCTTTTCCCAACGGATTGAATGTAGGGCTCCTATGATTTTTCTGCCTTTATTAATTCCTTCTATTATCTCATCCCTGCTATTATATTTGGACTTTTCTATTCCTTTCATGGATTCGTTTTCTAAGAGAAGATAATTCTGGTTGTTTGTGCCTATTGCCAGGTATTCGCATTTACTCATGATCATCGATAGACCAGTTTTCTCGTATCCCTCTTTCAGTTTTCTGACCATATACCCCAAATCGTCTTTATCTTCTGCTGTCACAACCTGATCGTCAGCAAGTAGAAACCTTAGAGCGTGTCACCTCCCACTCTCAGTCCCATTTGTGCACACTTTCTTGTCCACTCTCTAAGGGATCTGTCAATGTAAATTTTAAAAAGATTCTTAAAACTCTCTATCAGACCTGTACCTAGCTGCACCCTCGCTGAATTGTATTAGCCTATATTAGTTTTTAGTGCCCTGTTTTAGAGTCGGTCTTAACTCTAGTTTTTCCATTCTTTCCCATAGTTGTGATATCGCGACGCTATCGTAAGCCTTTACTAGAGCAATAAGGGCTATATGTAATCTCCAAGGCTATTGTAAGGGTGAAAAGGTTTTCGATTGTTGAGCGACCCGCTGGAAATCCAGCCTGTCCTTCAGGTTGTTTATCTTTAATATAGTCTTCAATTAGGGTCTTCAGTATACGAGAATATACTCTGCCTATTGTAGGAATGACAGCGATTTCCCAGAAATTATTTGGGTCATTTCGTGATCCCATTTTATTTATGGCTGTGATATATGACGTTCGCCAGGCTTTTGGAATATCTGCACCATTTAGACACCGGTCAAATAAATTCTTCAACATAACCTTCAGTTTTTCGGGACCAAATCATACAAATTCCGGGTGCATTCCTCCAAGTTCTGGAGATCTTCTGAGTTTAGAAGTTTTGATTGCTTCTTTTGCGAGGGACATATCTAGTTTCAAGGTTTCCCCATCGATGTGGTTTGGTTGATTTTCTTCTACATACTGTGGTCTTGTTTCTGTTAACAATTTTATAAAATAATCTATCCATCCTTCCTTGTAGATGTTATTAATTGTGAATCCAGTTCTTTATGAGGTTCTTAGCGATTTGACGGCCTTCCATGCCTCTGAACTCCTAGTACCGCCTATATTTTGGTCGACGTATTCGCACTTTTTGAGCCACGAGCTGTTTTTCTTGTTTATGACTTTTTGTTTCACTTTCCTATTTAGGTTGCTTGTATCTCTCTTTGATCTCAGAGTCTCCGGTTTGGATAAGCTTTTGATATATTTGTTTCTTTTCTGTTATTCGTTCCTATATTTCTCTATCCCACCAATATGGTTTGGTCTTCAGATCCGTCGTCCGTAAAGATTCCATCGCAGCTTCCTTTATACATTGTGTAATATGTTCACTTTCGGTTTCTGTACTCCTTTGTTGTTGCGCCAATTTCTATTCTAATCGTCTTACGATTGACGATCAATAACAAACGAACTCAAATAACAGTGGCTAAATATATTCGAAAACTCCAAATTCAGATAAAACTATCATATCTCTGACATAGTTGGCAAATGAAACGAACAAATCGCAAACGTCCTTCGAAATCAAAAACTTTAAGCACCATTTAAACCCTCCTCAAAGCTGTTCCACATATTGTTTAATGCTAATCGACTCTCTAAAAAATCTATGAAATTCATATGTATATGAAATTCATTGTTCCGAATACAGTCACGTATACATAGGTCAGACAGGACAAAGTTTTTTAACTCGGTTTTCAGAAGATTCTCCCGCTTTTCGTCTTGGAAAACACACTCGTTCTTTTTCAAACCACAGTCGGGAATTTAATCAAATCCCTTGTAGGTAACCCTTCCGTGAGTTGTAACCCTTCCGTTTATCTCTTTAACGATCAAACCGATTTAATCTTATCTCAAAGTTTTAATCTTGCACAATCATCTCCAGGTAATTGCCTAATTGCGAAAAGGCACTTCCCCACGTAAAACACCCTTAGTACAAATACAATCAATCATCAATTTGAAAACCACTTGAAAATGACCTACGCCAATCCAAACTCATTTCGTGTTAAATGTTTATACTTATATAACTGTGAATAACAAGTTATACAATATTTTTACATATTAAGTGTGGTTAAAACATAGTGAATTTATCAATTCAGTGTGACTATTTATATATTATGAGTTTATATGGTCAAGTTTATATGGAGAAATTTACTAGAAAGATTGATTGTTTTAATGAAACAAGTATTTAAACGAGATATTTTCTAAATTTTTTTTTATTTAAATCTGACACGTCAAACAGATATAAATCAATTTCAGTTGACTTCAGATTTAACCATAACTGTGGAATCCATATTAGATAAATTTTATCTATTTAATATTGTCTATCAAAGTTTGCACAATTTTTTTTGTCCATCTGTTTTTGTCTATCAAGGTTCACGCAACTCAATGTTCAATTGTTCATTCAATTTTCTCAATCTAATTTTGTGCAACATTTAAGGTGTAAAATATGAGATCTCTTATATTCAGGCTAAAAGTGCAGTCAAACTATGTAAGTGAAAGCGCCTTCAGAAAGCATTTCCTACCAACAGAGTTTTTGAAAGTGCTTTCACGAGCAGTCAGACTAGGTTTTAAGTTTTACTTTCAAAATGTAAATGCATAGCCTAACTGCACCTTTATACGTTAAGTGATTTTCAGAATCAGCAATATTTTTGTAGTAAAATCCCATCTATTATATCTATTCATTTAAATGACACATAGTGACACATCTGAAAGCGCTTGCATAGTCTAACTGCACCTTTATACGGTAACTGATTTTCAGAATCAGCAATATTTTTATAGTAAAATCCCATCTATTATATCTATTCATTTAAATGACACATAGTCTATTACAATTTATACATAATGATGTACTTGGAAGATTATTCTTTATAAATTATTTATTTAAATTATTTTTAAATACCTTATTTAAACAAGCCATATTATGAATAAAAAAACTTACCATTTCATGCTAAACATTCAAAATGCAAATTATTCGTGCAAATGTTAAACTTAAAATTAAAACCGCCTAGTACGGTTGTAACTACAACCTACTAACATTTTTTTGCAACATTTAAAAAAATTTAAAACGCAATGTTGGTTAAAAATATGTTATTAGGTTTAATATTTAGTCTACTACTAATACTACTATCACTAAATTATATATTATTTGTCCAGTCTTTTTGTCAGTTTTATTTAGCTGAACGGAATCCGTTGACTGCATGCCTGTCATGCTGTTATCCTAAAAATCTACGAGGTCTCATTCCAACACATCACCATTTATTATATATAAGAAAACCATAAAATACAACTGACAATGTAAATAATTAGTAATTAATTATGTTAAGATGAAATATTATCTTGATAATTTTATGAAATTAAATTACCACAAAAAAAGGACTATTGTTATATTTTCAAAGATAATGAATTCTATTTAAATTGATCTTATATTAGTCTAGACCTGTTATGAATTTATCGTTCCAAATTTAACGTAATTTACAATCATTGCCAAACGTCTGGATGCTAAATTAGATTTTAATCAATCAAGGGATCGGGCCGACTTTAAGAAAGGTTACGGGACAAATGACAATCTCCCAGTAATTGAAGTATTGATAGAAAAGTTTGTAGAATACAATAGATGGTCTTTATCGATTTCCATAAAGCATTCGACATAGTAGAACTAACATCAATTATAGCATTATGAATCTAGTGAGGTTTGCCTAACAATATATTTGGGCATAATGAGGCCTTCCGACCTATGACAAGCTTTGATAGAATAGTTTTCGTAATAAGACCCTTAGCCTTGGTATTTATCGATTTCCATGAAGCATTCGACATGGTACAACTAACATCAATAACAGCAGCACTGTCCGGCTAGGAATATAGTGAGGCATGCCTAACAATCTATTCGGGTTTAATAAGGCCTTCGGAACTGTGGCAAGGAAAGCATAATTAAGAAAGCCTAACTTAGGCAAGTCCCAACATCTATCTAATGAGGCCTTCCGAACTATTACGGAACGGTGGTAAGCCTAATTCGTGTTGTCTTGTCGCGTCTTAATTAGGAAAGCATAACTTCGGAATATCTTTGAAACTCCTAACTTCCACCTAATTAGGCCTTCCGAAGTATTACCGAACTGTTTTATTAGTTTCATTACGCGCGTACGTCCACACACTTACTCATTCAAAAAGTCTATTTCTATACTTGACCAAGATATACTTCAGTTACTTATTATTCTTTCAAATACTTTATAGTGCATCAAACAACTTCGTATTTTTTTTCAATTTACTTTGATTCGGTTGATTCCTTTATAATTGCAATAAATTAATGTAGTTGTTAATATCCAACAATTTTATTTTTATTTGGTCTTAAAATCATTTTCTTTGTGTGCTTCTAAAAGTAGGTAATATTAAATTACATTAAGATTATGTTAAACCGACCAGTAGATTGCAACATCTGGTCGTTAGGGTAGTGGATATTTGTTGAATGCGTTGAAAGCTGTTTATGGCCGCTACGCATCTGGAAGACCATTTATAATCACTAATCGTTTGTAAATACGCTTTGGAGGCTGTTTATGATCGCTAATGATTTTTGGATGCTTGGTGGTCGTAAACAATTGCAAATACAATGTAATGTTTATAATTAAAGGTTCTTAGTATAAGTATTTAAATTTTGGGTAGTTGTAAAGATTAGCCATAGAAATTACCACGTGCACTTCGGGTTAAAATTCTTTTTGGTTCAGTGGGGGCAGGCAAATGGGAGGTAGGATTTGAGTTTTCCTGTTTTTAACAATATGTAATCATATTCAGTTGAATTGTAACCCTCTTGCCACAAACATACCAAGAAGGTTCTAAACTCCGACAGTGCATGTCGTCATAAGTGTCTTAAGGTAGAGTTAAATAATAAATACATGTTTATCGAGGCGTACGTTTTATTTAGCCCTAACATCTAAATTCCAGTGCCGATCGAATCTATTGGCAACTCTGAATTAATCGCCTTAGATTTGATAACGCGAACGTTTTTTTCCAAAGATAAACAGCCTCAACAGACTCAACAGTAGTTATGTGTAAAAAATAGAAAACAAACTATCAACTAAAACAGTATGGATTCTACATTTTATTCGTACAATTGTAATTAAATCTATTTGAATTTGCAACAAAGACAAAATGAAAATTTGGACCACATTTAGTTACAGTTGACGCATACAAGTATGGCTTCGGAATTTTTGTTCTGAATCAGGCTTCCTAATTAGGAACGACGCCGGACGTGCTTTACAAATGTGATGACGGCCTAATGTGGTTGCCTCATTTGAACGAATATGGAGTTCCACATGCCTAATTCGTTTCTAATAAGAAACGAACTGAAATTCCAAGTTCGGGGCAAGTGTGGCTTCCGAATGTATGAATTAGATTTTCTAATTAGGAACCCTCCATTACGTGCATTACAAATACGTGCAGACCGGACGTGCATTACAAATGTGACGACGTAATAATGAGTTTGCCTCATTTGGAACGAAAGAGTTCTAATTTGTTGGTTCCAATAATAGGGTTTTGTATTAGAAGTGTGTCTAAATCTATCCTGATAAGAATAACCCGCTTTATTCTTTACCCTATGGGTTTTAAGGACGGTCGAAATCACCATTCTCGAGAATCTCGCGCTATCACGAGCACGTATTGAAAATTCACTCCGCTTGAAGTGCATGTAACTTTTTTCAAGGTGAGTGTATTAAAATTTGTGAAATGTCAGATGATACTGAAGCTATGTAGAATATTTTCTAATTGTGTTAAAGTGTCAAAACATTGCAAAACATCGCCCGTGCATACTACTTTTCCTTGCATCAAAATTTAAAAAATCATGGAAATGAAAAAACGCCCACTATTGCCGAGACACTTTTTGACACATTTGCCATTCTGGATCAGCCATTTTGTTTTTGAAATAAATTGATAACGGATTTGTCATTTCGTCCTCTAAAACCCCCATATGCCAAATTTGTTGAAGATTGGTCACAACTTCTATTTATGATCAGGTTTTTATGATTTTGGCCCACTGTGCGCTAGTGCTGGGGCGATAATATAAAGAGAATCGAGGAGGATTCCTATGTTCAGCAGTGGACAACGACAGCTACACGATGATGATGATGGCGATGTTCCAAATTTATATACAGGGCCGTTCCTGAGTCATTAGCCACTCAAATACTAGACAATATTGTCGCCCTATTTAATATGTAACCGTCTCTTAAAACACATACTTTTTTTGTGCCACTGGTGCTGTGCTACTGTCTGACGACACATCAACGAGTTAAAATGGAATAACTTTGTGAAATATTTTAAATCTTGTATACGAGTCAAATTACGATTAAATTAAGATTAGGTACATGAAATTTATTCACATTTAATAGTAATTTAATTAGTTTGACCACCAAAGTGCAATAATCCGTTTCACATAAATTATATGTAAACAATTTGCTAAATTTGTTCTTATTAAATCGCAAAATAATTGTTTCTATAAATTAAATAAATTAAATAAATTAATGAATTTGTGTTAGAGAATATTTTTTTTAAGAATTTTTAAGGAAAAAGTTTAATTGTAATTATTGAATTGATTTATACAATTTATCTGTACATAATGTTAAGTATTACAAATGTAATAAATTAGTGGCAAAGATAAAAATTGTCAGTCGTTTTTTATGGTTCAATTGAATTTTAATTTGTATAAAAATAATTAAACAAAATCACTTACCATTGTTAGAAACCACCAAAACAACAAAATTCAAGAACATTCGCTGTAAATAATATTTCATTAAGGACAATCATTCGTGCAATAAGAGATTTAGTTAAGGAACCCAAATATGAAAGTAAATAACACCAGAAAAACGAGAAAAAAACATAAAAACAAACAAGGCTAGCCAACCAAGAAATGCCATGCAACACAAACATAAATTGATTATTTTTGTGTTAGTATAAAGAAAATAATAAATAGTATTATAAATGCATTAGCTAGATAAATGTCACAATGTAAATGTTATTTACAGAATCAGAAAGTAAAACAAAAAAATGTGAAAATAAATAAAACAAGTTTTTTTCATTTCAAATAAATAAATCTATTTTCATTTAAATAGTTTGTACAATTTTTGTTTCATACAAATTACATATTTTTGATTAAATTTAAGTCCAAAACATATTTTTGTTTAAGTGTTTTGCCACTATTGATGTGACATGTACCTAGTTTAATGCAACTAGAAATCAAATAAATAAATAATTAAATAAATAAATTAAAGTTGATCTCGCGAATTATCAAAATCAGGATGAGAACGGTTAACTAAGGCCATTTTGTAATGTTTTCCTATTAAGCTAGAAAACGTTGGAGAGAAAAATAAATAAATTTAGTTTTGTGCTTAATGGCCACAAAAAAGATATTAAAAAGTCTGTGTTTTTTCTTTTTTTTTTTTAGTTTTTGAAGCAAATTAAACAAATCATATCGAAAACAATATGTTTTCTGCAAATTTTAGATTTGCTTTTTTTGGTTTCAAACTAAAAGAATATATATATATATATATATATATATATATATATATATATATATATATATATATATATTAAGCGCACTTATTCACATTCTATCTCACTTTATTAGATTTTCTCGACTTGTGTTGGTGGTTACGTGATTTGTTTTTCTTGTGATGTGTTTTACTGGATTTCGACTCACGTGATCTTTTAGCTTCGATGACGTCTTCAATATCCGTATCATCATCGTCGTCGTCATCATCGTCATCGGAAGCAGTGGCATCGTCATCATCATCGTCGTCGTCGTCATCGTCGCCAGTAATGTCACCTAAATCGTCACCGTCATCATCATCATCGTCGTCGTCGTCTTCGTCAGCCGGTACAGGTTGTACAACTACTTGTTGAACAGAGTTTTGTGACGCGGCCGTTTCAGTCGGGTCTTTGTCAATAAGAGTATCACTGTCGGCGCCTAATGGGTTGTCTGTCTCACCGGTGCCTTCTTCAACGGCTTGTTCAACATCACTTTCAACTGGAGTTTCGGGAATGCTTTCTACGGGTTGGGTTAGACCGGTGGAGGGTGATGCATCATCATCGTCGTCATCATCATCATCCTCTGTGAACAAAAGTGACATGTAATTTCAATAATCATTACAATAAGTGTGTTACATATTTAAAACTTGCGAAAATAATTGCTGCTACCTTTACATTAAAAAAAAAATAATCAAGGTCAAATTTTTGTGCATTGAAAATATTTAATATTTAATAACTGTTTTGTGGCTTGTAATAAAATTCTTCACTAATTACATTTCCGCAATCGATATCCATATTATAAGTTAACTCACCTCCTAAGATGTCATCAAAGAATCTGTCAAAGTAATCATCAGAGTCGTCGTCATCATCGTCATCCGATGCAGGTGAATCGTCATCATCATCATCGTCGTCGTCGTCATCATCATCGACACCTAAATCTAAATCATCGTCGTCATCATCATCATCATCATCATCTGATGAAGATGAGGTACTTTGTCTACCGGTCGCCTTAGCCTTCTCGGCGCTTTCTACTACTTTCTCGCCTTCTTTTACTTCTGGGACTGGGGTTACAAATACTCCTGTGGTTTCTTCCTGCTTTTTGCCTTCATCTTCGATAACGGCCTCAGACGGGGTGTCTTGTTTTTGGATTGGACCAGCATGCACGTAGATCATGCTAAGGCAGACCGCTGCCGCAAATATCAATATCCTCATTATGATTCTGCAAAATAAAATAATATTATAATTAGATAATCAATTATTATTAGATTTTTGTTATTAGACATTTTCCAGAATTTTGTCTAAGTTTACCTATACCAAATAAAAAATAAGAAATTCTTTTTTTTTATATTTTTTTTTTAAATTTTTTAACAAAAACAAACTATAGTCATAAGTCATAATATATTCAAGTTTTATATTTAAGTATGTTGATGAAATGAATTTATATTGCACATTTTTTTTCTAATCAATCGTTATTAGTCCTACCTACGTTATTGAGATATTCATAAAATGATATTTCTCCTTAAGCAATTGTCGAATATTGAAGAATAGTTGTTTACATTAGAGTGCGGAAAAGTTGATTTTACAAATATCATTTACGCACGAAATTTGTATAAAATTTTTTGGCCGACAATTATTATTTAAGAAACAAATAGATTTAAATTATTTGCAATGTTGAAAATTATATATATATATATATATATATATATATATATATATATATATTTATATATATATAATGTAGTAGTTTGGAAGTTCAGCAAAATTTCCTCTTTAATAGCCTAAGCAAAAAAAAAAGTTTTTCTATTAATATATGTGAAAATGGCATTTTTTACACGGCTTGGCCTACATGAAAGTGACATTTTTTCATTCTAGAGATGAAAATGAGCATTTTGATTTTCTCGATTAAAACGATTAAATTTATATTGACAGTTCCGATAGTTCGCTTCGAATTGGTTTTATTAAAGTCGAATTATGGATTCTCCGAATCCGAATATCGGTAGAAAAATTGCATTTACTACTCGAGATGAAAGCGTTTTTTTTGGTTCGGTGTGATTGCTAACTCGCTGGCCTTCGTGACCAAACTCTCACCTCACCAAAAAAACGCCATCTCTCGTAAAATATACTATTTTCTTTATTTTCTTATTTCATTTTTTTTTCTCCATGAATAATATTGATGACTTCGACAAATAATATCTTCTATTATCGTTTTTAAATAACTTTTTGTGATCTGCTAAATACTGAAAATAAGTTTATTTCAATTACAAGTAGCTAGTTTGTTATTACAGGAAATGTAAATTCATAATAGTTTATAGAATTTATATATTTATAATAAGTGCATTGTTTTAACAGTGAATATAGGAGGTGAATATAAAAGGAGATTTCTAGTATATATATATATATATATATATATATATATATATATATATATATATATATATATATATATATATATATATATATATATATATATATATATATATATATAATTTCACTTTTAATTTCACAACTAAGAATTCATTAATACAAATTCGTCACAATAACTTTCACAAGATATTATAAGATCAGTTCGAATGTCGGTCATCTGAGGGATAATATCTTTGAAATTTGAAGGTTCATTTAAACTTAATGATTTATAAAATTCACATAGTAATAAGGTATATGCATGTATTTTATTTTTAATTCACTGTTTACACCGTAATAACATAGTAAAAATATAAATACTGTATAAAAATGCAAATTTAAAAATTAAAGCATTTTAGTTTAAATTAAGTTTATAATAATTTTGAGCTCCTTAAACTCGCTCTAATTTTCTCGCGCTCTGTTGAAGACGTCAAATACTATGTCCAGTGACAGTCCAGTCCATTGTTTACTACACTACTGCTACTGCGTTCTCGTTCTTAACTCATTTCAACATGAAAAAAGCTCAAAAGCCTGTTTATAAGTGTTGAATTGTGCCTGAATGCAAGA
Organism: Phosphuga atrata; assembly: GCA_944588485.1. Classification (NCBI taxonomy): domain Eukaryota; kingdom Metazoa; phylum Arthropoda; class Insecta; order Coleoptera; family Silphidae; genus Phosphuga; species Phosphuga atrata. Next base: position 69,261,669 of record OX155893.1, on the reverse strand, counting down.
GCACTATCAGAAGTGCACCTGATCAAGTGTTTTCTCACGTCCCGATAGGTGCAAAGATGCATAAAGAATGGTGTAAGGCTATCAAAAGAGATTACGTATCTGCAACAACTTGTTTACATTGTCGTGAAGACCACTTTAATGTAAGTATGACGTATTTCTATACCTAATATGATTTCAGTTAATCAGAAGTAAGTTTTGTATTGAAAATCAATCACACATGCTGTAAATAACTGTATCTATATCCTTAATAAACTCGGAGCTCACATTGAATTGAAAAATTCACTATGTTTTTACCACACTTATAATATGTAAAAATGTTATATAACTTATTATTCATAATTACATAAATTTCTACACATATCCTCGGGAATTTTTCAATTCAATTTAAGTATGAATTACCACGCAGTAACTGTCGCAACCATCCTATTTCCGGAGCTCTATAACATTATCTTGTCTTTTTGGGAATACCAAAACAAATCTCATGTGAAATTTTACAGTTCTTTACAAATTTCACAAGAGATTTGTTTTAGTAGTTCCAAGAAAACTCAATAATGTTATAGAGCTCCGGAAATGCTGTGTTCCTACTTTATTAAGTTTATACCATTATCTATAATGTAGTATGGTTTTACATATTTAAAGTATCTAATTCCAGTTATAAAAGTTTTGTGAACAATAGACGTAGTTTTTAACGTTAACAAAAAATAAAACATTAACTATTTAGCTGTGTTCCTAAATTATACCACAGCAGAAACGAGTGATCCCTTCAGACAGGTTCATCCCTTGACTTTTACATTTATTATACCTACTTAAATGTTTTGTTTTTATATTTACAATATATCTTTAATTACAGATAGAGAAGGGTACAGAAAATTATTTTCAATCAACATAATGAAACAAGAAGATGAAAATGTGAAACAACGAATAAATAAAGAAGTTCTTCCTCACATATTCCATTGCCAAAATCGAAATATGCCACCCCACCCGTTATAAGAATGGGAGTTATCAAAAGAAAACGGTTAGTACTGATAGAAGAAGCTCTTCTATCAGTATCAGATAGAAATATGAATTTGAAGGAAAATAAGACGACATCATAAATGGATCTATTCTCCGATTGGCTTTTACAATACCACTTTCAGTCATCGTCTTAAATTATTTCTACGCTCACTAGGATGCGCAAATTTTACTTAAACAATAAATGAATTCACCATAAACACATTATTACTATGTTTTCTATTCAAATGTTGACATATTATTTGAAGTCACGTTTCGTTTAAGCCAATGATGTTTTACAAATTTGAATTTCCCTCACTTAATTCGCACTTTTCTTTATTAATTGTAAGTAATTAAAAATATATTAATTACTAAAATAAATGTTTAGTTCAAATATTAGGCCAATAAATATTCAGAATAAAAATATTTTAAATTACATGCATATTTGCACATACCTATTGCTCATACCATAAAACGTTTTTCTTCGTCAAATTTGAAGAATATATTAAATTTTGTGTTATGTTCGTAAAGGAGTTCATTACAGCACGCTAATATTTAACTTTATGTTTTTTAAAACCATTAGCTCGTAAGGTCCGTATTCAGTATAACTGAGATAGATACTACATATTGCCTCTATTGATCTAGAAAAGGTTTAAGATTCCCGATATCACAAGTATAGGAAAGAATGGAGGAACTAGAGTTCAGAACGACTCTACTACGGGCCACTAAAAACTACTATAGGGACAATTCTGCAAGATTGAAGTTAGGAACAGGTCTGACAGAGAGTTTTAAGACCTCCAAGGGACTCAGACAAAGGATGCTGTCTATCTCCTACACTATTTAAAATTTACCTTGACCGATCCCTTAGAGGGTGAACAAAAAGTGTGCACAAATGGGACTGAGAGTGGGAGATGACACGCTCTATAGTTTATACTTTGCTGACGATCAGGTTGTGATAGCAGATGATGAAGACGATTTGGGGTATATAGTTAGATAACTGGGAAAGGGATACGAAAAAGCTGGTCTATCGATGAACATGAGCAAATGCGAATAGCTGGCAATAGGCACAAAACATTCAGAATAATCTTCTCTTAGAAAACGAATTAATAAATGGAGTAGAAAAGTCCAAATACCTAGGGGTTGTATTCAACAGAGGGCAATAGCAGGGATGAGATAGCAGAAAGTAATAATAAAGGTAGAAAAATCATAGGAGCCCCAAATTCAATCCTTTGGGAAAAGAATATAAGGAGAACAACAAAATGCGACTATATAAAAGTATTGTTCAAAGTGTGATAACAGAAAGTAAGAGCAGAAGTATGGGATATAGCAGAAACACTGAAGAGAAAACTACTTGCAACTGAAATGGATTTTTTAAGAAGCAGCTGTTGAGTGTCACGGAGGGATAGCGTGAGAAACGGGGATATCTGAAATAGAATGGGCAGGGAAAAGAATATTTCAGACGAAGTTGAGAAAAACAACTTACTTGGTTCGGTCACATGAGAATGGATGAGAATAGATGGCCTTGGAAAGTGTTGAAATGGATATCGCCGGAGAGGAGAAAGATAGGAAGACTTAGAAGACTTAGAAGGGATGGAATAGATGAAGCGATGGAAACAAGAAACCTAACCGAGGAACAATCTCTTGATAGGAGAATATGGAAACTGGGGACGCAGAGGCGGCGAAGGTCGTATAAATCCGTGTAAAAAAATATATATACTACATTACAAGTCGTTTGAGTCGTTTCATTTTTGTACGTTCATATGATCTGTTTTTAATATACCATACAATTTAAACTAGTAATTTAATTGAATATTGGCGAAATCTTACTAATTATAGATAGAATCATATAAACGTATTAAAGCGAAATATAGCTTGAATATAGAAATATATTCAACCTGTTCGAAGCTCTTTGATATTAAGTCATATTAAGGACTATGAACAAAGTTAGTTCTATTGGTGGCATAAAAATGGACTGGGACTAGTGGTAACATGCAAGTGTCTGTTGTATAATTGAATATCCTGTGAGATATTAACTAGGAAGTCGTTATTTTAACATGAGATTTGGACATGAGTTTTAATAAGACCTAATATTATAGATCTACGAACAGGTTGAATATAATTATATATTCAAGCTATATTTTACTTTAATAAGTTTGTTTTATAATAAGTTTGTATCTATAATTAGTATGGTTTCACCAATAATTAATTATCATTTAAATCAATAACCGAAACTAAGTTCATGTCTTTCTACGCAAAAGTCAAATCAAAATCTAACCTCGCCAGTCATGCACGAGGTGTCCAGGCTAATGTAAGTGTAATCCAATTTTTAATTCAAAAAAGCAAAGCTGCACTGATGACATATAGATCTCGAAGTGCGTCTGCACATGACTATTCACTTAATTTAAATACAAAGAAATCATCTTAAAAACAATGTGATTTTTCTAGTTCTGTTAGTGACATGGAAATAGACTGGGACTAGTGGTAACATTAAAGTGACCACATTTTCATTGAGACAAAGCGGGACAAGTGGGAAGAAATGAGAATTATAGTTTAGTTATGAAAACAGACCAATAAAATAAACAAAATAAAAACTTATTGTATACATTCAAACATTAAAATTTTATTGTGTACTTTCATATTATTGTCTATAAATATACAAAAATGTATTTATTATTAATTACTGGTAACAAATTAGGGGGGATTTACAGTTTTTACCGTCATGCACAGGAAGACGGTGGCTTATTTTTATTTGCGTCCCAGGATTTGAACCCGGGACCAATGGCTTAGTAATCCGATATCTTGTCTGCTATGCCATCACCGCCTGGGTAACTATACAAATATTTGTAAAAAACAATAATTTGAACATTATGATTTTTTTAAATTTTTTATAAAAAAAATTACGATTTTCTTTCACGGTCAAATTTAAGATGCGGATGATACTTGGATCATTTATTAAAATGTCATGAAATTTCTCACATGAATTGGTAAAATTATTTTTTATCCTTAATATAGATTTTTATTACTCATGCGCGATAGGTACTTCTTGACGTACATTTTTTAATGCGAGAAATGTCAACTCTCATTGGGTGACACTAAAAAAGGAGATTTTATGGGAATATGTGATAAAATATTGTGAATTCATGTGAGAAATTTCATGACATTTTAATATGTGATTATATACAATGATCCTAGTATTATCCGGATTAAAAATGTTACCGTGAAATAAAATCGTAATTCTTTTGAATATATTAGTAACCATTTTCCGAAAAATAATATTTGCGATAATGTTGAGAAAATAGAGCTTTATTGGTAAAAAGATACATTGCTGATGAAAAAATTAAATGTTGATTTTATATATTACAGTACATTTAAAATAAGAAATGCAGATATTTTCTAAAGAGCGGGACATTTTAAAAAATCAGCGGGAAGCGGGACAGTCCTCCAAAAAGCGGGACTGTCCCGCCAAAATCGGGATGTGTGGTCACTTTAGGTAACATGCAAGTGTCTGTTGTATAATTCAATATCCTGTGTGATATTAACCAGGAAGTAGTTGTTGCAACATGAGTAATAGTCTTAATAAGACATAATATTATAGAGCCTGGAATATGTGGAATATATTTATATTTGCAAGCTATATTTCGCTTTAATAAGTTTCTAGTAATTTAATAATTCATTGTTGTAGCGGTATTGTCTAGTTTGACAAGATTAAAAATTTTATTGGTATTAATAAATATCATATTTTTCTTTATTCTATTCAAATACCATGTTTATGAATATTTGATAAGAAATTTAAAAAATTATAATAAATTATAATATATTTACAATATATAATATATAATTATATATTTATATAAAAATTAAATATAAAAATCTTAATTATATTTACAACAAAAAATATTTGTTAAAACTAACTACTTCTACACTAACTCAATATAAATTACCTAACCCGTATACCTCACTATTTATTACAGTTGAAACAAATTGTTTTTCTTGTCTTTTATTATTATTCCCGCTATTTTTCACCTATTTTTTCTTTCTATCTATTTTACCGTTCTTCTTCCGTTCCGTGTTGTTTGCCGGTGTGAACGATATTGGACACAAGCAACACAACAACAAAAATGCATTGAATTGTTTAGTTGCAATTGAGGATGCACTTTATCGAGCGTCGAACGATTTAAAATTCAATTTAGTCGGCAGTGTAGTCAATCATCATTTGTATTACTGCAACGGTTTTCCAACTGTGGATTGACTTGTTTCTTGCGTTTGGTATCATTGTCAACGGTTTACATTGAAATTTTGTATTTGTTTAAGTATTTTATTTATTATTTCTTTGTTTAGATGTTTGGTGAATATTTAACAGGTATAAAACAGTTATATTGGAAATATCACAATCATATGTCAATTGATTTTATTTGAAATAAATTTATTAATTCAATATTTTCTACATATAACATTTGCAACATTAAATGTCTTTTATAATTTACCCAAATTTTAACCAATAAAATGTTATTATATAAACAATAATCTTAATATCCAAATAACTTTTGACCGATCAAAGTGATATTATTTGACAATTTAAATATTATACTTGACAAGTAAATATTTGACAAGTAAAAAATGATACGATATTAAACGTTTTAATAGTATTTTTTGTTTATTAAGTTTTTTCGTAATTATTTGTATATTTAACACCATATATTTTTTCTATAATTTGCTCTATTGACAAATAACTGTGCCGTTTCAGATCAGTTTTAGTGTCGCTTTACGTTCCGGTAACAGCTACGATTATGCAGATTTCTTTTATTTATTTTGGTATTGAATATATAATACAATACCGAATGAATTGTATAAGTTGTATACATAAATTGGTAATATATAAACTCAAATGAGAAGCATTAATAAAAAATATTATGGAAAGAACACTGACGGCTACTACAAGTACGGAATTATTCCCAGTATAGATGATTCGATTATAATCAATATAAAATATCACAATTTTTTATCTTAAATGGTTTTTTATGAAATTTATAAAAATGCCTTTTTATCAATATAAAATAATTTTATACAATTTTGCCTTATAAAATCTGTTTCTCTACTCGCTAACTAAAGTGAACTAAGCAAATTATTGTAAATGAAGGATGCCATTATTAAGATCGCGTGTAAAAGTATCCAAATCATGCGTAAAAATCGAATATAAATCAAGTGGAGATTTATTCTTAAACGATTTCTGTTTGTTGTTACTATGACAACAACTCGTGTCACTGAACAAAAAAACATAGACTTAGTGAAAATAAATTTTCTGGCGTATATTAATTGAATTAATTCTTCTTGTTTTGAATCGAAATATCCGGCCCCTTAGTATGGATTTATCTGGCTCCAATATAACTTAACCGAACCATAAACTAATCTAGATTAAATCTAATTTAACCTAGATTACATCGACAACTACCAAATAGTGTTCCCGTCACTGTGTGTTTTTACTAGATAGCAATTTTTACCATGGAGGCGCTGAAGGTTCTAACCTTATTGTGTCTGTGATTTGAAGTATTTTAACTGTTAAATTAAAAAATTCTAATATTATCGGTAAAAAAGAATTACAATATTTTGCTGTATATTCAAAAGTATTTTAACATGCTTCGTAGATAAAATAATGTATGATACACGTTTGTGAAAGGCTTTTGTGCACAGTTCTATTATGAAGTACTATTAATTCGTTGGTTACGGATCAATAAAGCAGTGGTTTATTCACTAGTAAAATAAAAAAAATTATTTCACTAGTGAAATAAAAGTAACCTTGGCAATGTATCAAAATAACTCACTTTTGGGCTCCCTAGATGTTGAATGCTGATTTCATTTTTTGATCGCCAATCACAAAACTTATTATACATTTGTTATTATAAATCTCTCATTTCTGCGGGAGTAATGTTTCCGCAAATGCGTCACCATCTAACAGTCGATTTGATCAGTTTGGATTTATAATTAATAAAACATAAATCAATTAATCACAATACTCTAAACAACATTTTGACATATGAATTAACAATTTTTTCGGTGTCAACACAATCATAGCCGGACATATCAATCATATTTTATAACTAGAGCGGTAAGTGGTCAATATCGCGCAAGAACGAAATTGGGCGCATGAAGGAAGTGTGTGCGTACATTCGCTGGGGAGGTCAATTGACAATACCGCCCGGGTTTCAAACAAGTTTGGGATCCAGGGGCCATACAAAAATGGAACGAAAAATGAGGAATTTGCTTTTTCAATGAACTCCGCTGGTGTGGATTCATTGAAACTCCCCTCAGCCTCCGGTATCACCATAGAATGTGCACTCATTTTAAAACGTTTTCCTTCATTTTAATTATTATTTTGTAATGAAAAAAAATTCTGACACTTTACGTCACTTTTTTAATATCGAGTTGATATCATTAAGGTCTTGATTGTGTTCATCTTAGTTTTATTGACTTGTTTTTTGAATGTAACATTGCGATATTGAATATTTACGTGCGTTACCAAGCTTATGTTGGAATACAACGAGACGTGACATTTCTCTTATTAAATAATGTATGTCAACAAGTACTTTTCGCGCATGAGTAATAAAATATATAAAATGGAACTTTTCTTTGAACTTTTGAAACTTGTTAAATCAAAAACAAAATGACAAAAAAAGTTTGTAAGTTACATAAATTTAAACACTTAACACTATCGTTCATTTCAGTAATTTTCAAATATCCAATGTAAATGGTTTTGTTGTTTTTTTTTCAACAGTCGAAGCTCGTGTCGTATTAATTGTGGTTTATTTATATAATTTCAAAAGTTATATAAGTACTATTTTTACAAAATTAGTGTTAAAAACATAGTGAATTTTTCAATTCAGATTAGGTAGGTACCACGTAGTAACGGTCGCAACCATTCTCTTCATCAAAATATTTATGTCATATTGATATTCGAACATAATGACATCGCTATTTAATTATTATTAGAAACATTTTTGAGACTAAAAAATGGTAATTTTCAAAAGAAATATTTTTGATTTTAAAATTTTTGATGAGTAATATATTTGATAGGTTTAATAATGAATGAAATTAAAAATTATACTTTTGTTAATTCAAGTTTTGTTTTAATATAAAATTTCTACAATGATCTACATTGTTTTTGTTAACCTATCGCGTTGTAGGTTGTAGTACACTAGGTATTTAAATACCCAAAAGCACAATGCTTTAAACACCAACGGATAAGAGATACTTCTACAATTTATTAGATGTAACGATGATAGAACTGTGAACTATTTTAGAAAATAAATTCAAATTCCTTCGATTTCCTATGCTATTCCTAGTTTCCTAGTCTATTTTAGCTATTTTCAAAAACTGACACGAAATTTACAAAAAATTTGCTGAACATATATTATATTCAAATTCTCCAACAATTTGTCAGAATTGGGTTACTTGGGTCAATTCATCTCTTCTTAAGCAATTAATATCCCAAACACGCGCAATTAAAAAAATATATAGGAATATTCTCATAAAGAATGTCCAGGAAATATACTGGGAATACAATATTGCCTATATGAATGTGTGATAGAACCAAGAATGTGTGCAAACACCAAGTGGGTATTTAAAAACCCATTCCATATCTTGGCTATAGAAATAAATACAAATAATAAATTTTGCAGCATTTTTGCAACATCCTTTGTTTAATACTATGTTAAATATTTTCGAAAATATTAAAGTGGATGCAAAAAACAATTAAATAAAAACTGTCGAAATTTTAGTTTACATAAAATGTAGTGTTTGTAGTTCAACGGCAACGCGAATCGCATGAAATGCAAATTCGATCGTGTCCAGTTTTAGAAATAAATGTGCATTGTAAAAAAGAACGTGGAAATTTAAATTTTGTAAATTTAGAAACAGTATTTTGTATTATCACAGTATACTCATATTATTTAACATAATACAGTATAATCTTGATTATTAAGATTATAACAAAATTCCGGATTATCAGGATTAAAACAAATGAATAACAATATCACGTATTTTAAACGCGTCACCGTTTGCTACAGTTCGCCGAGTTCAAACATTCAAGTCATCGTTAGCGTCGTCATCATCCCGAAGACAATTAAAGAATTAGCTTGATCAGAATCGCGAATCAAGTGTTCACAGTTTAAGGGTGTCCTTTTTGACTTTATTTCAGCTGTGCGCGAGGTTTATATCCGACGTGGGACAGCGAAAAGATGTCTTATCTTTCCGCTGTGTGTTTCCCTGGAGCGCCGGATTACGGAACGTGCTGGATTAATCACCGCCGGATTATCAAGATTATAGGTACTTTCTTAAGTTTACCGCTGATGCGTGAATTAAAGATACAATAAAGGTACATCGTACAAAGGAACAATTTACAATTTAAAGTTCGTAGATTTAGTTGAAATTAATTCTCTTAAGTTTAACATTTCTAAAAATTATCAAGTACAGAAGTGCATATTGTTTGATATTTTGCTTAAAAAATTGATTTATAATTAAAAAATATTCGTTGCGTTTCTGTAAGCGTTCAAAGCTAAATCAAAATACGCTAGCGGCGACATTTTTCTATTTCCGCTAACAATACAAATAAATAAATAAACTAATAGAAATACTGGTAGAGACTTAGTATCTTTAGAAGAAGAAATGTTTATTTAAACCAAACGTTTACAAAAGGCTATCGACGACTAGGTCTTTCCGCTCAGGAGTTAACATTTTAATATTCTAAATAATTTCATACAAACAAAAAACTGTTGAATTTACATATTATGGAGGGTTTAGTCGTAAGTCGTACATTATTTCTTGGAGTGTTTTGAGTGGGTGTCTATGGTAGAGTCGCGTCTGATACATAGGGGATGGTGTCATGGTCCAGTAAGTATTAGTCGCTTTGTATTTGGTCAGTAGTCGTTTGTGTCTGTCGAAGAGTCTCGGGATTTGGGTGAGTCTGTAAAGGAGTTCATTGGAAGGGTTATGGAGGATGTTTTGGGGAGTCTTAGTTTGGAAATAATGTTTGTTCTGCTGTTTCTAGTATGTTGTATGTTTTTCTTATAGTAGCAGTTAGTAATATGTGTCTGTAGCCGAGGATAGGTCTGCAGATGGTTTTGTAAATCTTGGCGGCCGTTGAAATAGAGATACCTTGGTTCCCTTGTCAAGCAGCGGAAATGTTTACTTCTTTGAGTTGTTTTGGTCTTCCGTATTTTAGCGTCGGTGTTAAATTTTAGTTTATGGTCGAATGTCATGCCTAGGTATTTTATATTAGTTATCGGTGACACGTCAATGGTATCTAGGTGGATATGTGGGGAATTGGGGGAAATTATGTGATTACGGATAAGGAGTTGGTATTTGGAAGGGTTTGCAGTAAGTCGCCAGAGGTTAAACCAAATTAGGGTGCTGTCCCTGAGTGCTTGAAGTTCGTCGGTCGTTTTCTTAACATTTTTATTGTGGGATATGAGAGCGGTGTCAGCGTATTGTAGGATATAGGAGGAGAGGTTGATTTGGAATTTGTCGGCCAGGCTATTGGTGTAGATGTCATGGCAGTGTAAATTGTATTGTAAGGGAGAGAGGGGAGAGCTTTAGGTTAGACCTTGGAGAGGGGTAAATTCAGCGGTGAGGGTGCTGTTTATTTTATTTTGGAGGGATTAGTGTCTCTATTTTTTGTTTATTTATTTTTAGTATTTTTATTAAATTGGCGGAAATAAAGACATTTTAACGGCGTCTTTTCAATTAACTTTTAACGTTGCTCTTACTTAATTGGCCCTATTGTTATTATTTATATTACATAACATTTTTTATGTTATTGACATTTTGCAAAAACAATTGTTTAAACAAATCAAATTATAGATAATCATTAACATAATTCCTAGAATAATAGAACTATAATTAAATTGACATTAATAGATTTATGGATATGTTATCGATATTTGTAATAAATGAACAATTAATGTGAAAAATATGTGCAATAAAGAGGTCCCCACATTTTTTAGGGACGGTCACTTCAAGAGTTTCTCGACTTTTTCCACACCACTCCACTACTCTTATTCTACTTAATAAAAGGAGGCCCCCTAAGGAGGCACTACATATTTTTCATTCTTTTACGTTACATCGTTGCATTATCACTTGTTTTATTAAAAACCAAGTCAAATTTGGACATTATGTGTCCACCATATGTGCCATATCAGCCATATGTGTCCACTGTTGGATATAGGCCTGCCTTAGATTTCTCCATTTCTTCCTATCTTGTGCCTCTCGAATCCAGTTTCCAGTGATGCAGGGATTGCACTTAATATCTGCTTCTGAATGCAAGTTGTCTGGGGCGCCATTCTACTATCAGTCTCGTCCACCTATCCGCTATCCTGCCAATGTGGCCGGTGCAGTTCCAGTTCAGTGTTAAATCCACTCGATCTGTGACGCCTGTTCTTTGTCGTATTGTTAGATTTGGGACTTAATCTCGTAGTGATATTCCTAACATCGGCCTTTGGCAGGCTTGTATTTTTCTGATTGGCTTTCGTGTTAGTGTCAGCGTTTCTGCCCCATACGTCATTACGGGCAATACACATTGGTTGTATACGTTCCGTTTAAGGCATATCGGAAGGTCGTATTTAAAGATATTTTTCAGTTTGCCAAACGCGGCTCAGGTTAAACTAATTCTTCTGGTGATCTCTGACGTTTCTCAACATTCAGACATCTATTCTACATTCCGCGAGTCTTACAGAGACTTTTTCATTATTCTATATTTTTATTTCTACATTTTTTAATCAACCACAGTCGACTCCAGAGCCCGAATTGACCCATAATATTGTGATATCGGCTTTACGGGTCTACACCACTTTCACTTTCAGAGAATCTATGGTGTAATACAAATTTGAATTCGTTTTGAACCATCATTTATATTAGATGTAAATTTTACTATGTAAAATAATTAATTCATTAATGAAAACTCATGCTTCCAAATTTATTATTGAAATTTATAAATTAAACTAATCAGATTCTATGTTTTTCGTAAGCTTAAATTATTATACAAAATACTGAAATCAAAAAAAAAGTCAAATAATTCATAATCTTGTACTAAATTAGATTTGTCAAATCTTATCTGGTTATACCTGATCCTTATCTATTATTTCTTATCTCTCGTCTTGTCTAGTATTGGCTAGGCCTATATAGTCTTGCCGAGTCTTGTCTAATCTTGTCTAGTCTTATGTAACCTGTACTAGACTTATTTAGTCTGGGCTAACTAACAGGGAACAATTTGAATTTTTGATACGGAAATTATACTAGTATATTTTTTGAGTAAAATAATTAGGGGAACCAAAAAGTTTTGTCGTTTCTGCGCATGTCGATATTCGTCATTTATCAGCTCACTGTGTACTTCCGAGTCGTGCCAAAGATATTTTAAGGTAAAAGCAAAAGGAATACAGTTCACTGTGTACTTCAAAGTCGTGCAAAAGATATTATAAGGTTCGAGTGACTTCTTTACTCGTAAATAATTAAATGTATTTTTTTGTAATGTATGGCAAATTGGCAGTCCAAATACCAGAATATATTCGGCATTGTATCCTTTTTTAATTCCACAAGGGTAGTAACGCAACAGTTTTCTAAGTTCAAATCCTGTAATTTTGATCTTTCCGACTCGTATCGAGGAAAACCAACAACTTGTTACTTCTTAGACAATGACATGTTAAGTTCGGAAGTGGAAGCCAATCTGTGTCAGACAATCGAGGAGCTGCAAACACTCTTAGCCAACCACATGCAGCAGATTTGTAAGTAAGCAGAGCATGTGTTTGGGTCCCGCTTAAACTGTCCAAATAAAAAATGTCTGTCCAAAGCTGAAATTTATTGCTTCAGCGGCACAGTATAGAAGCATTTTTTGATCGCTTAATCATTGGAGATGAGAATGGGTCCTGTATGAGAATCCAAAACGCAAAAGGCAGTTGCTCTCTCCGAATTAATAGCCACAAAGTACAGCTAAGCCAGATTTATATCCCAAAAAGGTGCTTTTGTGTGTTGGATGGAGTATTGATTGATTAGAGAACAATTAGATCGAGTGAATCCATTTTTAATGGAAAAGTGGCCAGTGTTTTTCATAGGCGTTATTCTGCAACACGATAATGGAAGACTGGATTGCGCAAGACGAATCCTGTAAAAAAAATAATGAATTGGGGCGAGGGGTATTATACCTCGTCCTCCTTACTCGACCGATATGCGTCATCGTATTTCCATTTATTCCGATCGCTGCAACATTTTCGTGCCATAAAATTTGAAGATTTGGATGATGTCCAAAATGCCATTTCCAGATATTTTGCACAGAAACGATTGATTCCGGCATTGAAAATTTACAGATTATATGGCAAATAGCGGTCATTGATTAAAAATAAAAACTTGTTAAAAACTTATCGACTTTAAAAAAGCGACATTACTTCCCGGTCCCCCTTATATTTGTTATTAGAATGTGGACATAGATAAATTGAATATTTTTAAATTATTATTTTCTATTTTGCGTCTATAATGAAGTCATTACAGCACTCATATGGGTTCGTTAATGGCTCGCCGAGTGCGATACAATTTTCTCGATATGTATCGGAGATTTCTTTATTTAGATATGGCATAAAAGGGCGCAAAACAGAAAAAATAGTTTTGAAAACTCGTTCATAAGGCTTTTTTCGCACAAACATGAACGCGTGCTGAAAAAATCGCGCTTATTGAACTCGTTTTTTAATATACTATTTTAAAATTACAAACTGTTAATATTTACTGTTTATAATTCCATGATAGTTTATAATTAATAATGAATCCTGATAGGAAATTAAAAGAAACATTATATTAAATAAATTACCCAAATTTTCGGATTAATCAAATTGAAATATGTTTTTATATAGAGAAGATAAATATATAACAGTATAACTTCTAAACGATTTGTTTAACCTTAATTTTATCCGCGAGTAAAATACAACCTTTTATTCAATTTTGCTTTAAACTCAAAGATAAGTGCGGTTTACTTTAAAGAAATCCAGAACGATTCTGTAAGAGAAACTTTAAAAGTTAATTGAATTTTTTTATTAACATATATCTATTTCCACTAATAATAAAAATAATTAAATGAAATAATAATGATACTAGTGGAGACTAGTAACTTTATTATATTATTTATTTATTTGTCATAGTTTTATTAAATTAGCGAAAATTAAAAAAAAACGGCGTCTTTTCAATTAACTATTAATGTTTTTTTACAGGATCGGCAATTTGATCATGTGTCTTAAAAACGAGGCAAATTTTGGTTTTGGTGTATAAATGAATCATAAGTCAAAATTTTGCCTAGAGTATTGTTTGAACCAGTTATTTGGATGCGTTGCCATGCGGTTGTGCTAGAAGACGCAATTTGTTTGATATTTTTAACCGCTAACAGAATAAAACTCATCAAACTATTAAAAAGGATTATTTCTAGATGTGTCTACTTATTAAATTTTGTACCCTAATATTTTGAAACATTTTCACGAAATTAAAAAAAAACTAGAATATTGGGGTGAAACCAAACTAATTATAGATACAATCATACCAACTTATTAAAGCGGATTATAGCTTGAATATATAAATATATTCAACCCTTCCGTATCTCTATAATATTATTAAGTCTTTTTAGGACTACAAAACAAATCTCATGTTGAAACTCAAGTTATCAAGGAAAAAGACAATAATATTATATAACTACGGAAAGGTTGAATTATATTTATATATTCAAGCTATATTCCGGTTTAATAAGTTATCTAAACTAAACTATTTATCTAAAATGTTTTTTTTTAATCTTCGTGATTCAAAAGTTTTTTTTTTTTAAATTTAAAACAAAAAAGATATTTACACATTTTAGATAGATATTTTGAACATTTATTTAATTAAGAATGTAGCAAATATCATTAACATGAAAGAAAATAAAATTTTCATTGAATATTAAAACTCATTGCAAATACTCTAAACTCAAAAATACAAATGTAGTAATTTAAATAGTTTTAACGACAAAATTCACTACAATCGATTTATAATTTTTACAAATAATTATAATTTTCACAAAATTATAATTTTCATATAAGTTTTCACAAAAAAAAAATAGTAATTTATTCCTGATCAATTTTTGCAATATAAGCAATATTATTTTATTAAATTCACAATGTTATAAATTGATTATAAAATAATTGAAATACACAACAATTCACATCATCCTTATCTTTAATTTATCATATTTTATAACCAATTTAAACAATTATCCTTATAATTTGTTCGACAAAGAAAATATATCAAACACTTTGTATTTATGAAATATTTATGTTAGAAAAAACTCACCGTTTGTAGAAAAATCTAGGTAACACAGAAATACAACACTTGGCACTAATTTGTATTGGTCTTTTATATGAAAATGATATAAAGAGCTATTGACCGGTGCTGACCGCTCCGGAGCGGATTCGACTAACAGGTCGTATGTAGAAAATACTCTTCTTATACCAACACTGACGTCACATGGAGGAAACTATCGTGACATCCACCGTTTCGTATGTACACCTTTATGTATACATAATATTATATACACTCCTACTAAATTCTATATAGTGTTTGATCGGTACTGTATGAATTTATTTTTTTGTTTCAAGTTTTGGTACTAAACTAGTTTTCTTTTCACTTTATTCTATTATACACGTAATTAAAGTGTTTAATTAGATCACATAAAATTTAAATTTTGCGATTTGCGATATTACTAAAATGAAGAACAAAACTATAAATGCTTAAAACAGATTAACAAAGAATTGTGAAAATCAGAATACCGAATTTGTGAAATCTAGATATAATAATCATATAAGAATTTTTAAAATTACATGATTTAATAGATCGTAGCAGAGCAAAAATCGGTTGATACTGGCAATAACTTCCTTTACAAAATTTTCTCTACAAAACTGATGCATAGTAAGTCACCTCATAAATTATGTAAACAAATTTTACAAACATACGCATACATACGCATAACAAACATACGCATATCAAATATTTAAAGAATCTATAAATACTCGCTTTTACTCACTTTTGACGCGCCGAACAGCAAAGTTAATTTCTACCATCTATTAGGCCAGAGGTGGCCAAACTTTTTGCAGCGAGAGCCAAATTTACTTCCCTGAAAATCTTTGGAGCCGCACCTCCCAAAAGACCTTTTTTTCTACATCAATAATATTCCTAAATAATAGTTGATTTGCTGCTTTAAACAATTAACTATTCTTATCTTCTCTTGTCCCAGCTAACTTCCGCGTGCCCTTTTAAGAGTATATTCCAAATTTTTAGATGTTTAGTTTAATCAAGAATGTTAGATTTTATCAAAGGAAAACTTTGCAACAATATATAAACAAATGTGTACGCAATTAGTTTAGCACTTGATGAGTTATCAGATATTACAGATCAACCGCAGATAGCAATTTTTATTCGATTCGTGTTTAAAGATGGAGTAACTCGAGAAGAATTATTAGATTTGATTGCATTTAAAAAGACTACTCGTGGCGTAGATATAAAGGAAGCTTTTGATTGCGCCCTTAAAAATGTTCCTAAAGAAAAATTAATAAGTGTTACTAATAATAACTGGCCTTCATTCAACAGAGGAAGGCATGGCAGGCAAATGCTGAGTGTATGGATTCTTAAAAAGAAATCCTGGGATAGCTTTACGACTTCCGGAGCCAGCAAGCATGAAAAGCCGGGAAAATGGGATTCATATGCTATCTTTGCCTTCACACATATCCTATAGTATGCAGCCGCTAGATGTTACTTTCTACGGTACATTGAAGACAGCTTATGATAGAGAGTGTGGCATATATGAAAAACCATCCATATGAAAAAATTACACATGAAGTTTTGGCTTCCAATTTCAACAAAGCCTATTTGAGAGTAGCTTCGATTGACAAATCAGTAAATGATTTCGAAGTGACTGGCATTCATCCCATAAACGCCAAAGTGTTTAGTAATGACGACTTTATATCAGATCCAATTGTTGAAGACTTAACCACTCGAAATCAAAATTCAATCAACAATGACAAAGCAACAGACCTCTCTCTTTACACATCTGATAAATGAAACCGAACCAACTGCTCGAATCTCGCATAGTAATATTTTGGTATTAAGTTCAGTGCCTCAAAAAAATCAGAAAATCAGAAGACGCTCAAAGAAACAACACTCCGCCACACCTCTCCATCGTATTGTGCATCGGGAACATCTTATCACAAAAAAATTATTATAAATAATTTTGAGCATGTGTTTTCACCGGTCATTGAAATTGTAAATTTTAATTCGAACCATCGCAAAAAATCACCAAAATTTTCTTGAATAACTTGATTTAAACGCCTTTGCCTTTCTAGACGAAAAAAGCAATCATATCCGCAATTTAAAGATAAAAACTGAATTTATGACATAATGTTTTTCGCCGATACACTTAAATATTACAAAAATTGAATTTACCACTGCAAGCTAAAAACAAGGATATTTCCAAATAAAGTTAGAACATAATCAGTTTTAATACAAAGCTACAACTTTTACAAAGGGATATAAGGGAAAAGACTTTCCTTTCTTAAGACAAGCAATTTCAGAATCGGATATTCGGATATAATTAGAATACCTGTTAAACGAATTTAGTAGCATTAAAACCAACAATTGCATTTTTATTAAATCTAAATTTATAAAAAAAATCCTTTGAAATCGATGTTATTAATAATGGTTTTAAAATAGATACATGTTTAGTTCCTGAAACGGCAGCAGAAGAATTAGAATTAATAGAGTTGCAAGAGGACTAAACTCTTCAAATGTTCCATAAACCGGCAAAATCTATTTGAATTTCGGAAATGTGTAGTATTTATAATTAATATATAAATATTATTTAATGTGTATATTTCAAGAGCTAGATTGTAGATTTGGTGGTGACGACTTGAACTGCGACCTTTCATATATCTATTGTACCCCACCCTCTTCCTCTAAACGTTGGTATACTTACCGATTTAGAGCGGCTCCTCTAGTCCTCATTCCTTTAGGAATTTCAGGATCTGGGTAGAATTCAAGGACTGCAACTCCTCTGCGTTCAAGCAGTGGGCTCCAAGGCACATTTGAGTTTGCGGAGCAGTCTTTGAGCAGATGTATGGAGGTTTCCTCTGCTGTACCACAGAATCTGCATCTGTCATCTTCCTCTAGGCTTATGGTCTTGAGGTGTTTTCTAAGTCCGCAGTGTCCCGTCAGGTCTCCTGTTAGAATTCTAAGCTTTTTCCTGTTTAGTTTCAGGCCAGCTTTTGTTCTTTTCTGGTTAAAAGATCCCAGCATTACTTTGGATTGTCTACCAAGAGCTGAGTACAAAAATTTAATTAACGCAGCCAATGTTCCCGTTAAGCTATTAAGTATAATTAATATATTAAGTATAGAAATAGATTATTTATTAAAAAGACATATTATTCAAAAACAGCATAGAGAAGCTGTTAATAAACCGTTAAAATATTGAAAAAATGTAGAAATGTTAATGGAAACACCTGAAGAACGTCACGGAAAAAAGAGTCAGAAGGAAAAAAAGTCAAAATTATGCTTTTGAATCCGAAAGTTTTGAATACCGAATGTGTAAACAATATCTTGGAAAAAAATGTTTTTAAAGAAATGAAAAATCAACCTTCCATACATTAATTGTAGACGAAAGCACCGATATTTCGGTACAAAAGAACTAATTTTGGATTTCAAATATCGTAATAATGTTATAAATTATAAAACTGTATTTCTTGGTATTTTGAAAGACGAACTTTGTGACAAAAGCATTTATAACAAAAAATTAAAAAAAATATGTTGAACATAACTTAAACATAATATCATAATTAAAGATAATTTTTACTGGAGATAATGTCACGCTTGGAAAGAAAATCAATCCGATCGAATGTGAAAAGCGAAAATTTGAGGATATAGCTCAAGTAACTGCACATTTAAACTAATCAATGATGTAAGGTAGTTTACTAGATATTTCGCAGGTACTGCAAAAATTACGATGTTCTAATTAACCATTGTTAAGTTATGGAACGAAATGGTCCTATCTGTAAATATTGTGCAAAAATTCTGACGGATTCTCAATATCGGGCAGCAATTTTTGATCTCAAAATCATATTAGAATACAAATACCCACAGAAAAGTTGTTTTCTTAAACTATTATTAATGCACATCAGTATGTTTAGACGAAAATAAGAAAATTTAAATTTCAATACCTGTGAGACAAAATAATTTGGGGCAGTCATGTAAAAAACTATTATCAGAAGATCAAAATAATATTGATTCTTCAAATATATATACACACACACATATATATATATATATATATATATATATATATATATATATATATATATATATATATATATATATATATATATATAAAATATACAAAACCAATGGTATGCACTTGATAATGAGATTATTATAAATTCTGGAAAAAATTAAAAGTTAGGAAAACAGAATATAATTAATCTTTCCGAAAAATTTTCTATAACTATGATAAATAGGTATATCACAGCATTGACATTGATAAAATATGAGATAAATATTCTGAAATGAAATTTACAATACTGAAGAAGAGTAAACTTGGATTGTTCAAAACATTCGTCGATACGTTAACTTTGTTACTAACCCATTCATAATTTTCTAATCTTGCTATTGTTTACAATATTACGGGTACCTTCAAAGCATCCATAGCGGAAAGCGAACGGGGATTTTCAGTCATGAATTCCATATACCTAGGCGATCTAATGAGATTAAAATTACATTTATTAAACGGGCAAATAATTAAAATCGAGTTTAAAAACAATTAGTACGAAAGACAGAAGACAACAAAATAATAAATTTTCATTGGAAATATTCATAAAACAGTGGACCAAACATAATACTGGCATATGCAGATGATAAAGACCTTGTCAGTAAAACAATCATTAAAACCAAAGAGTTGTTTGGAAAAATAGAAAAGGAGGCAGGATATAGTAGGATTACGAATTAATGAAGTCAAAACAAAATATATGTATAACTCCCGGAGACAGGGAAGAGATCGACTAGGGCAAAACATAACCATTGGCACCTTTTTTCAAATTCAAATATCTCGGCGCAGTCATCATAGCAGACAACATGAATAAAGAAATGAAGGCCCGCATACAGAGCGGTACTATTACCTATAATAACATCTATATGTTATTATGCACTAAGAGAACTGTTCCAATCGAGAATAATGTCGCGAGCCTCAAAACTAAAATTGTACCATGCTACTATAAGACCTTTAGTCACATACGGATGTGAAGCGTGGACCCTAACTAAAGCAAACGAAGACACCCTGCGAAGGTTCGAGCGAAAAATACTTAGAAAAATATATGGACCAGCCCAGGATTCGATGTCAGGGCAATATCGAATAAGAACAAACGCGGAGTTAGAACAATTGTACCAGGGAGATATTGTGAGAGAAGCAAAGTCACAAAGATTGAGATGGGCAGGACACATATGCAGAGCACCAGATGACAGAATGCTGAAAATAGCGTGGCAGAAGGCACCGACGAGCAGAAGACCACCCTGAAGACCTAGAATGAGATGGATAGACAATGTTCGAACGGATATGCGAAAGATGGACATCGAAAATGAACAGGAAGCAATGCTAGATAGAAGTCGTTGGAGAAAATTGTGCTTGCATAGGGTTGCAACACTTAGGGTTGTAGTGCTACTTGAAGAAGTAGTTGAACAATATTCAAAAGTATTACTTTGCTATTTGATGTTATAGTTTGTATAATGAAAGTATAAAAAAATTGCTCAATTTATTTTTAGTTTAATTTTTTTTTTTTTGCTCACACTCGACTGGACCGAGCAGCTCTAACAAAAATTGGAGGGAACACTGAACGCAGCGTATCGTTTGCTGTCGATTCTTGGATCGATATACGATGTTGAATCATTATACTCAGCGATGAAATATATTAAATCGAAGTTCCGATCACATTTTAACAACCTAAAAGAATTAATCAGATGTTCCATTTCCAATTATCAACCTAATTATACAAAATTAATTTCAACATTACAAATTCATACACCTTCAACAAGCAATGAGCAAATACAAAACTGTATTTTTTTTACCCAAGAGTAGACTTTTCTTTTTTTTAGGTAGGTACATCTTTTAAAAACATTTTTTATAAATAAATGATGTTTTTATAAATAAATATTTGTACTTCTTGAGGTGAGCCACAATAAACCACTTTAAGAGTCGCATGTGGCTCGCGACCGTCACCATTTGGCCACCTGTGTACCTCATGCCCTCATTTGCCAGAAAAAACAGTGATTATTTAAAAAAGGGAATTTCAAGCAATTTATTTTTTGGACTGTGACCTAATAAATGACAGAAATCATCTTGGATGATCTACTATTTTACGTAAAATATTTATTGTTGGATTACTTATTGCTCGAAGTTATGGTCAGTTTCAGTCCGTTCATATAAGATGGAAAGAAAATTAGGCAAACAATAAAAACAAACCAAGCTAGAACCAATATCGTGACAATAAATAAATATCACATTTGTGAATAATTAATACATTTAAAAGCAAATTATAACGAAGAAATAGTAACATATTTATAATTAAATAAGGAATTTTATAAATTAAACAGTTATATTAGATATTCATAAAAGTCTGGTATTATTACAATTTACGATCTGTTCATAAAAAATAAATAATGATATTTATTGCAACATTAAAAAAGGGACAAAGCGGACAAAGCTTCTGGCGGGAATAATACAATTTGGTAGGTAATTTGAGAATTATAAAAAAAATACACACACACACACATATATATATATATATATATATATATATATATATATATATATATATATATATATATATATATATATATATATATATGAGGTGAAATGGGATCATAGTATGGGACGAATATGGGACGGAGTGGGACGAGTTTTGATAATGTAGTAAATCATGCCAATACGCACATTTTTCATAGTATGTCCAGCCAAGGAGACTTCTGTGATAACTATGTAGTTCCTAAAAAGTCTTACGATCGGATTGCGGCGAAAAGAATTACTCATTACGATAAATAAAGAAATTACGGAAAAATTAAATTCGAACGAATAATCGTTAAGAGAGTGTGAACCGAAAGAAAAAGAAAGTGCTGTATGGGAAAAATGGGATGAATGGGACGGGCCGCACCACCGGGATGGTATGGATTGAATGGGATGGTATGGGATGAATGGGACGGGGTGGGACGAAAATTTTAGGTTTGTGGGATGGGACAGTGGGACGAAAATGTGGTGGGATGGGACAGTGACAGGGATCCGTTCCACGGGATGGGATCTGGCACAAGAATGTCGTCCCATGCACATCTCTAGTGTAGAGTTTCCCAAGTCCCGTTTTAAAAAAGTGTTGATTATAGTCCGATTAATGTATCTGTCTTTAAATTTACCTAGTAGCTGTTTGCGTCTGCCTGAGATATATGGAATCTTGGTCAGTCTGTATAATAGGTCGTTAGTAGGATTGTGGAGGGGGTTCCCTGGGTGCCTTAATTTCGTTATAACGCGTAATACAGTAGTTTCGGCTACATTCAATTTCATCTTTTTTGTTGAGTTACGTGGGTTGGTCCGGATTACGTGTCCACAGTATAAGATAGGTCGGCATATGGCTTTGTAGATTTTAGAGGCACTCTTTGTTGAAATTCCCTATTTTCCGTGGACAGACAATATTTGCCCCTTTGCACTGTGTTTTTCTTACGCAACGTTGCGTCAGTCTTTAAGTTGAGTTTGTGGTCGAAAGTAGGCCTTAGGTATTTTATGTGTGGTGTCGGCGTAATGTCCATGGTGCCTAGGTGGAGGTGGGGAGAGTTTGGGGAAATTCTATGGTTGGGAAATAAAGAAGGGAGGGATTTGCGGAGAGTCTCCAACGGTTGAACCATTGTCTGTGGGATGTCTTGATGTCAGGATTTGTAGTTCGTCTATCGTCTGTTTAAGTTTGTTATTATGGGATATGCTGTATCGTCGGCATATTGAAGCATGTAAGAGTGGAGGTTGATTTGGGACTTGTCGTTTAAATGGAGTTGTAAATGTCGTGGCAAAATATATAATAAAATAGGGGAGACATGGGAGAGCCTTGAGGATGCCCTTGAAGGGATGCAAATTCTGTGGTAAGGTATTGTTTAATCTAATTAGAAGAGATCTATTTTGGAGGAAATTCATGACTGTTTGGAGTAGGTAAGGGAGGGCGTTGAGGAGGTGCATTTTATATAACAATCCTGCATGCCAGATACTTTCGAGCGCTTTATTGATATCAAGGAAAAGGACAGCAGAGGATTTTTTTATAGATAGGAAGTTTGGCAATTGCTTGTGATAATGACTAGTATATAGTAATGATAAAGTTTGGCAATTGCTGGTGATAATGACTAGTGAGTGGATAGTAGATTGAAAGGGCTTAAAACCGAATTGGTATTTAGGAATGTGGTGCATGACGATATTCCACAGTCTGGACTTTAGGATTTGTTCCAGGATTTCACCAAGAACAGGGAGAAGTGTAATATGGCGCTGTAACTACTTCAGAGGTAATGGTCTTGACCGGGTTTTGGAATAGTTATGATTACTCCTTTTTTCCAGCATTTTGGAAAGTGTCTTTTTTTTAGGCTGAGGTTATATACTTTAAGGATATGAGAGTGGACATTGAGAGATTTCTCACAAGGTCAGAACTGGGTGATGTATTTTTCCCATGTACTGCGGCATGGTATTCGTCTTTGGTTACTTCGTCGAAGTTTAGTGTCGCCGTGTTGGAAAAGTTATTAAATCATAGATTGGCAATGTTCAACTTGGTTTGATCATAGGAAGGGGAGGTATATGGCGTGAAACACTTCTCAAAATGCTTGGAGAAGATTAGGGCTTTGTCAGAGTTGGTTGTAAATGTTTCATTGTTTATTGGAATGTCCGGGATCTCAAAGAGTGGGCGGTATTTCGAGAGTTTTCTGTCTTAAACCATAAAGATCTGCCATGGTCGTTGTCCATATTCGTTTCCTTGCACAATGAGCCAAACCATCTATTTGTGCGATATTTGTAGATTAGTTCGTGAATGTTCCTGTTGAGTTTATTGATTTCTGTCTTGATCGCCCTGTCGTCCGTCCAGTTGTATATTCTATAAAGTTTTCTTTTGTTTTTAATTAGTGCTAATATGTAACAAGTTAGTTGTTCATTGGGAAAATTAGTTTTGGATTTGAGAGAAAGCTTGATGATTGTCTGTTAGGTTGTCCTGAAATCCGTGTATATTTGAGGGAAAGGTTTTCGGTATCAATGGAATTTATGTTGTCAGTGATTTTTGAGGTGAGGATGGGTATATTCGTCTTATTTAGGTTAATTTTTAATGGTTGTTTTTGCGGGGCGGTATGTAGTCAAGTACGATGGAGAAATTGTTAGGTGAAATCTGTTCATATTTGGTTAAAACTGTCAACTTTTCGCCTGCTACATTATACTATTTAGTTTACAACTTTTTAGTTTACAACTATTTTAATTTAAAACTTGTTATTTCGTATTAAATTAGTTTTATCTCATACGAAAGCATACGCTCATTACGTTAGGTAAACATGCGGAAAAAAAATCAAGGGGTCATTCCTTGGCCTATTCTATGTCTTAAGATGATTTCTGAAAATTCCTTTATTTCGAAGATACAGGGTAAACAAAAATTTCGACAGTAACAACATTTTATTAGCAAAAAGTACATGCAAGTTTCTTAATCTACAATAAATGTTCGAAACGATTTCTTCCAGCCTGGATACAAGCAATCAAATCTTCTCGTCATTTATTGGCGAAATCTTTTAAACACACCAGGTTTGTTTCTAATTGAGTCACACCCAACAATTATCCAATTTCGCTATTCGTCCAAATTCTCCACTGGAGTAGCGTAAACTAATGACTTTATCTATCTATCTATTATCTTGAACTTATCTTGAACTATCTCTTTAATCAAATCTAAGTGAATTTAATATATTTGTTTGCAATATGCCAAGAGCATTACGTTCTAACGCTAATCCAGATGCAAATGGGGACCCTGTGAAATTGTACTTTCAAAGTCCCTATTTCAAGGACATGATTACTGGAGCCATAAGGAGTGAATCAGAGTCGATGAGATTATCAATTGTGGATATTATCCAGGACAGTGTGAAAAAGGAACTACGGGAACTTACGCAACAAGTAAGAAAACTACAAACCAAAAATTCCATGCTTTTAGAAAAAATGGGCACTTCAGATCAATTGATTAATTCTGCGTGTAAAAATTTTTCCGAACCTTCGAAAGAATGCGAAGAAGATAAAAACACAGTTGAAGTCTTATCTTGTTCGGATAAGGCCAATTCGCAAGATACGAAGCAGCAAGGACCTTCGAGAAAGGAAAAGCCAATCGCGCACGATAAAACCGATACTCGTGAGTGCGGTGTTAAAAAAACACAACTTGAAAAAAATATAAACAACGATACGTGACAATTTCAAAATAAAAAGAAAAGGAATAATAGAAGCTCAAATATAATAATTGGCACAAACTCCGAGAATTCCGCAATTAGGGCGGTGAAGGATTATGCTGATCTTCATGTCTACCGTCTGGATCCAGAACTCATCGAGGATGATGTAATCAAATACCTTAACAGTAAACAGTTCGACCACATAGAGTGTACTAAACTTCCTTCTAAGTTTCCCAAAGAAAACTCATCCGTTAAGGTCTCTGTCCCAATGGATAAACTTGAAGATGTGCAAAAACCGGAAACCTGGCCGCAATACACAAGAGTTAATCGTTTTTTCTTCCCAAACCCTCACAAACTGAGAGTAACCAACTAAATCTTCCTAATTCAGGGCCAATTTTACTTCACTCTCCATCGAAAAATAGTTGCAAAAATAGTACCAAACATATTAATAATCTGATATAATTCATTAATGTACAAAGTATTAAACAAAAATTCCTTTAACTGGAGCTTTTAACATCTGAGCACTTGCCACACTGTTTACGTCTGGCAGAAACGTGGCTGTCGGATGAGCGAATGACTTACATAAATATACCTAATTATAAATCGATTGCCTCCTATTCACGAACGCAGTCTATTGGCGGATGGGTTGCAATTTGGGTTAAACACATATATTTCGATAACTGCCACACTCTAGAAATCTCCAGTAAATCCATTGAAAAACATGTTGAGTTGTGTGGGGTTGTATGGAAGTCGGGTACTAATTATGTGGTTATAATAACTGCATATCGAGCTCCTACGGGGTGTGTCACCACTTTCATGAAAATTCTCGAAGAGCTACTGGACTGTGTGTTTCTTAAATATGTTGACATCTTTATTGTAGGTGACTTTAATATACACTTTGACAAACATTCCAAAGGTAAAACCAATTTAATCAAAATGCTGTTATCATATGGTCTAGATCACAGAGTAAAGGTTCCCACCAGGTTAACTAACACCTCACAGAGCACAATTGACAATCTTTTTGTCAGACTAAATCGCCCAGCTCCAATCACTGTTGGGGACAACACTCTCTCTAATCAAAGATTCATACTGGTTGTCAATGTAGTATCTCCTAATAAAACTAAACAAGATTTTGATTTTGCTCGAAACTTCTGTGCAGCCAACAAACTTCGCCTACAACAAGCTCTTCAAAAAGAACCCTGGGCAGATATTTTCTCAACTAACGACTGTGAGAGAAAGTTCAACAAAGGTTAATCCAGCTGATGCAATTTTACATTTTTAAATATTGTCCATTAAAGAAAATAACAATTACTCCCACTTCTTGGATAACCAAAGAAATTAAAATCTCAAGTAGTAAGTTAAAGGAGCTGTATATTTTACAAAAGCAGCCCGATTTGAAAGAAATTTACTTGGCACACAAGAAAACGCACCTAAATATCCTTATCTCTACTAAACGAAATTACTTCAGAAACAAAATTGGAAAATCATCTAACAAACAACGTACTCTTTGGAAGACAGTCTGTCGATGAACTGTCCAACAAAGTACGGAGTAAACAAGACATTTACCTATTAGAGAATGAAAGACTTGTAGAAGCCCCAGATGCGGTAGCTTCACTTTTAATGACTTTTTAATGAAGGTACCTGATGCTCTAAAAATTGCAGTAGTTTCACCTATATTCAAAAAAGGAGACAGAATTGATAGGAACAATTACAGACCGATCTCGCTTGCATCGGTTCTGGCAAAGATCCTTGAATATTCTATGGAAAGGCGATTAATGCCTTTCATTACGCGACATCATCTAATTCCTCGCCAGCAACATGGATTCTGCATACAAAAATCCACCTCAACAGCAATCAGTGAATTCTACAACAAAATCGTTAATGAAGTAGACGAGGGGAAATGTCCAGTGGGATTTTTTTGCGACCTGTCAAAAGCCTTTGACTGCGTCGCACATGATAATCTCCTGGACAAACTATATACCTATGGAATTAGAGGAAAGGCTGGTGGTTGGTTCGAGTCCTATCTAAATAATAGAATACGTCAGAATAAATCCAAGAGGGTGGACAGGATACTCCAATACTAAGGTTCTCAGAATAGGGTTGCCGCAAGGTAGTATCTTCGCCGATTCTGTTTTCAACGTTAGTTTCGGAACGTTCACTTGAAGTAACGGCAACACAACTAAACATTGTCCTGATAAAACTATACACATGGTTCTGTGCCAATAACTTACACCTCAATATTGTAAAAACCAGCTATGTTATTTTTCAATGCAGTCGAAGAAACCCCAATGATGACATTCCTCTCAAAATTGGCAACTGCAAGCTAACTCGCCAGGAAAAAGTAAAATTTCTAGGTATATACCTACAACACCTGGACATGCACCGCAACCACTGATGCAATAATTCATAAGCTGAACTGTAAGTGGTATCTGTTAAGAAAAGTAAGACAAACGGTGGGTCAAGATGTTCTTCTCAGCGTGTACCATGCCGAAATTCATTCGGTTCTAGCTTATGGAATTTTAGTCTGGGGAGTTGCTTCACTTAGTCAAGGAGTTTTTCTTGCACAAAAAAGGTAATACGAACAATAGCAGGCATCACAAGAACTACCTATTGCAGATCATACTTAAAAATCCTCACCGTTCCATGTATTTATATATGGGAGTTAGCATGTCATATTTTTTATAATAGGAATGTAATTGGAGTAAGAGATGACCGCCGTGAATATGATACCAGAAATTATT
The DNA here is from genome assembly GCA_944588485.1 of Phosphuga atrata. Classification (NCBI taxonomy): domain Eukaryota; kingdom Metazoa; phylum Arthropoda; class Insecta; order Coleoptera; family Silphidae; genus Phosphuga; species Phosphuga atrata. The sequence continues at coordinate 69,233,440 of OX155893.1, read as the reverse complement.
TGAACCTAAGACCGGTGAAAAGTAATCTCACCATTTGCAAAGGTGCTCCTAATCGAATAGGTATTCAAATCTATAACCAGTTACCGTTGGCTATTAAGGAGTTAGCCAGTTATAGAAGTTTCCGAATACGCCTTAAAACTTACCTCCTAGATAAATGCTATTATACAGTCAGTGATTTTTTTAATGATGTCTAATATTTTTTTTTTATATGTGCTTATGTATTCTAACTTTGACCTGTCTAATATGTATAATTATTACATCTATAGATTAATATATTGAATTTGAATTTGAAAGCCCCATAAGAAATAATCCAGGGGGTTTCCAAGTATGGGGATCAAGCATGCCATGCTGACTGCCATGATCGTTGGATTGGTCGGGGTAGGCCACACGCCTACCTCTGCCGTTCCAGCGATCTCCGTATGTTGCTGTTAAAAAATCACGAGCAACCAAACTGAAATGTGGTGGTGCATCATCGTGCATAAACCACATTGCAATTCTTGTGTTTCTTCCAAAAAGTTGCGATACATCTCGCAAGTAAGTATTGCTACTAGAAATAACGGTCCAATTAGATAGTCACCCACATTTCCAACCCAAACATTCAAGGAAAACTGATGTTGAAATCGATCTTCACATACCTCATGCGAATTCTCATATGACAACACATGGTTGTTATGAAAATTCCTTATTGTATTTCTTGAGAAACTGGCTTCATCGGTGAATAGAATCTGTGTCAGGAATTGAGGGATAAGAACTAATGTTTGCGGAAGCTGTTGGCATAACCCAATACGTGGGCGATAATCAGCAGGTAGTAATGCATGCACACATTGAAAGTTATGGATACAACAAATTGCCTTTAAGAATTTTCTAAACTGTCCAATGACTTACATTCAAAGTATTGGCAATTTGTGGCGTAGAAGTACTTGGGTCTTGCTCTATCATGTCCAGCACATTCTGTTCCAGTTTTCGTTTAAAAACCAATTCGTTTTATTGCGCCTGTTTCACGAAGACGTCGATAAATGTTTTCGAAGATTTTTCGGTCGGAGATATTACGGCTAGGAAACCGTTCAATGTTTAATCGCCTAGCTTGTAATTAATTGCCATCAGCAAGTTCATACATGAAAAGCATGCCAGTCATCTCGGCGTTCGTATATTTTTTTTTATTTATTTATTAACCTACTGGCATATAGAAACCACATACAAAAAAAAATATAAATTTAAAAATAAAAATACAATAATATCACAAAACACAAAATAAACTCCAATTTCCTTTATAATACACCTTCTCTGTTACCAGTTTGCTCTTTCCATCTTTTTATCCGTCTCAGCAGTTTCAGACCCTTTCCGCTATAATTCATACATTTCTCCCATTTCTTTCCTTCCCGCCTCTCTCCCTCATTCCATTCACCCCTTGTACACTCTTCCATCCAATGCTCCCAAGTATCCTTTGCTGTCCCACAAACACTACACTTTCTATGCTCCTCACTCATCCAGTATCTTCTTCCACGCTCCTCACATCCACACCTATACCTTGCTAACATGACTTGTGCATCGTCCTCTTGATTTACACTTAAATAGGTTGGTAACCGCCCATGTACCTGTATCTTTACGTACCCTTTATGAAAATTACTACTTTCTATTTTGCTTTGCCGCTCCTGTAGGTCCACTTCTTGCAAACGTTCTACCAACCTATCGGCCCACCCTGCCCTTTCCTGCTTTAGCGTTTCGAGCCCCTCACCAGATATACCACCTCTTTCATACAATTTCCTCTTATTCTTACCCCAGTCACTCCCTTTCATACCGCCTACTCCCACTCGATTTACCATTCTAAAAACCTCTTTTATTAACCTTTCATCTCCCATTTCACTCACCTTATATTCATACCTTATGACCTTTCTTGCAGCCAAGACTGCCACCTTGCACGCATTCACCTCCTGGAGGACAATGTAACTAGGTGTAGACCTATCAAGCTTCAGGATTTTTTTGAAAAACTTTAACTGGACTCTCTCTATCCTCTCCTCCTCTCTCGTCCCCCAGACTTCTGCGCCATACAATAAAATGCTTCTGGCACACACCTTCCATACCGTCTCAGCCGCCCTGAAGTTACCTTCGAATTTATTTCTCCATTCATTCCAGACTCGCCCAGCTGTCACCCACGCTTTCTTCGCTACATACTCCACATGTTCTCTATTGCTGCCTCCATTTCCAAATACATACCCTAGATACTTAAACCTTTGCACCTCCTCGATTTCCCTCCCTCTCCATTCAAACCTCTCTTTCTTGAACTTCCCACCTCTTTTTAACCGCATCCATTTAGTTTTTCCCACATTCACACTCAAATCTCTCCTTTCAAAAAACCCTCTCACCCTTTCAATTACCTCTCTCAATTCCCCAGCTGTCTTGGCAAATACAACTACATCATCAGCGTATGCTAAACTCCACACCTTTGTTCTCCCTACCACCACTCCTCCAGCTTGTCCGTCTGCCAAAACTCTTTCCAAATCAGCCACATAGAGATTGAAAAGTGTGGGGCTCAGTGGACATCCCTGCCTCAGGCCCTTTTTTTTCTCGAAATATTCCGTTACACACTCATTCACCCTGATCTTACACACCGTTTCCCTATACACCTCCCTTACATTCCTCCTCACCCTCTCCGAAATACCCTTTTTAACCAAACATTCATACAATCTCCCTCTATCTACGGAATCATACGCTGCTTTCAGGTCGATAAAAAGAGCAAAAAGGCTGCCAGATCTAATTTCCTGATCAATTATAAATCTAAGTGTTATGAGTTGTTCGACTGTGCCTCTTCCCTCTCTGAATCCTGCTTGCACCTCTGGTATTAACTGCTTTTCCTCTGCCTCTTTTCTCAACCGCCCTTCTAGAATCTTGGCGAACATTTTGTAGGAAGAGTTCATCAGCATGATCCCCCTGTAATTCTCCACCCTTTCCTTGTCCCCATTTTTGTGGATTGGCTGTATTATCCCCTCTTTCCAGCTCTCTGGGAAACGCTTTGTCCCTTTCCATATCTTGTTGAACTCCTCCGTAAGCTTGTCGATACATTTATCTGGTACTAACTTCCACGCTTCATTTCCAACTCCGTCCGGTCCCGCCGCTTTCTTCTGCTTTAAGGCTGCAATTACCTGGTGTACTTCCCCGGCAGAAATTTCTTCTTCACCTACTTCTTCAACAGTCTGTTCCCTTCTAACACTGACTTTCCCTCGATCCACCGTTATCTCCACTCCTTCCAATAGAACCATATAGTGCCTTAACCAGGTTTCCTTAGGTATACTGTCTGGAATTCGCTCCTTCCTCCCGCTCTTCTCCTTTAAATATTTCCACAGCTGCGCTTCAGTTTTAATCTCCAGTATTCGTTGTCTCTCTCTTCTCTCCCACATTTCTTTCTTTCTCCTCTCCAGGTTTCGTAAGTCCGCTCTCGTACTTAACCACAGTTCCTTGTCACCGGTACCCTCTCTCCACCTTCTCGTCACCTCTCTATATTTTTGTTTCTCCCTTATGAATTCCTTATCCGCCCATAATCTTCCCACTGTTCCTTCTGTGACTTTCCTCCTGACCATTGCTGTTTCCATTTCATCGGTTATCATATCTATATCTTTTAAATTATCCCAGTCTATTGCCTCCATTCTTAATTTAAACAGCTCTGTCGCACCGCTATCCCACCTGGTAACCCATTTTTCTTTCCTGGACCCCTCTTCTACCTGCTGCTTTAACGTGATCAGTATGGGCATATGGTCAGATTCACCTTTCGTGATACATGGCGTTCGTATACATGGTATACGACTTCAATAACTATTAAAGACACAGCTAACAGCCAAACATCACTCAATGTAAACAACTGCGACCGATACAGGTGATGATCACTGACGAGACGTATTCAAATAAGATCCACTTGTACGTTAGTAGATACAACAGCCGTATTTACATTAAGGGCGTCATTTTCTGTATCGATACATATTCGAAACTGAGGGGATTTTCAGAAATCAACATAGGACAAAATATTCTTAGAATAAACCAACGAATAACCCCTTGATTTTTGCCCCATGTTTACCCAACACCCTGTATTTCACATGATGTGTTTTAAGTTGAACGTTTTTTTTGTGATCTGTTGTGACGTAAATTAGTTTCGAAAAGGAAATAATTATTTCAGAACAACACTGGATAACAATCTACAAGAATCTAAAAGTTCATGGTTCTTTTGTAATAGTAAAATATAAAATTAAATATCAAATCTAGACAAATGTTAAGCATTATATAGAATGTATCAAATGCTTTATAAAGAAATTATTACAATATGTATATGATTTTATTATTTATTAAATTTACAAAGATTTTTTAAATTAGTACAAATATTTTCATTGAATTGAAGAATTGTTTAATGTTTGTTCACATATTTATAAAAACCTTAAATAACACGACCCGACATTTTTGTGCCGGTGATCTTTAAGCTGCTTCTAAGTAAATTTTGAGTAGAGAATTCGGTAATCATCGACTTTTATGTATTTTAGCTTTATTATAAATAATTTTGTATATTATCTCTACAACATATCTTCTATCGCGCGTTTGGATAGTAAATTAGGTTTATAATGAATCTAACTTTTTGTATTCAAATCAAGATATAATTTAATAACTTCGTTCTATATAGGAAACTATTCGTAAATTCGTAAATATATAGGAAACAACAGGTTATGTACCAAGCACGTTTCCATTGCACAAGAAGAAGTTCCAGAAATCTTTAAAGTTCAAGAGGATTCAGAACATGGAAATTCAGGGGATCTAGGTTTTCCAGAAGTCCAAAGAAGATCCAAAGGGTCCAAGAAAATCCAGGGGATCCAGGTGTTCCAGAAAATCTAGGAATCAAAGAAGATCCAAAGCGTTCATAGGGTCCAGGATTCCAAGAAAATTCAGGGGATCAAGAAATTCAAGAACAAATCTCAGAAGGATCAAGGATTTCAAGAAAATCCCAGGAAGATCAAAAAGGTTCAGGAAGATCAAGGGATTCAGTAAGAATTCCAGGAAGATCAAGGAGTTCCAGAAAAATACCAGGTAGATCCAAAATATAGGAGTTTTATAGCACAACAGTTTTGTGTAACAAGACCTGTTTCACGACTGAGATCAATATGAATATCGCATTTTCGGCGGAATACGGATTAACTGCCTCTATCTGTAGGTTCCCGAAAGACTGGAGGATGTCTTTCGATCAATCACCAAAAATGAAAGGCAGATCAAGGGGAAGAGGGGACAAAGCAAAATAAGCAATGATGTACACAAAACATCGCGAAAATGGCTAAAAGAACTACAAACAGGTGAAGAAAAAGCCTGTAGTATTAGTAAAGCTTTATACGGATTACTACAGTCCTTCCGGCAGCGCTATAAGAAGCTCCATCAAGAATTGAAGAAGGCCGGACTAGAGCCATTAAACGTAAATCCTTGTATATACATTTCGACGCACAACGAGAAGACGAAGTTAGTTGCCGTTTATGTGGATGACATCTTGATTGCATCGGTTAAGGTGGATGCAAGAAATAAAATGAAATCTCTTTATATTTGAGATTTTTTGATTAAATTTGATTAAATTTGAGATGTAAGGCTTGGGCCCTATTCACCACAATCTTGGAATTGAGTTTGACCAAGACAAGAACATAGGCGCCATTTCTATGTAGCAGAAACTATATGTTGAAGCAGTTTTGAAAAACTTTGGAATGAGCAACTGCAAACCGATCGCAACTCCACTCTATGCAAACGCAAAAGAACCAAGAACATTGCTGAAAACAAGGAAGAACAACCATACCAATGTTTAGTAGTATCATTCATGTATTTCGTCGTGTGTATAAGACCGGACATCGCTTATGCAGTCAGCACGCTCAGCCAATTCAACTCCAACTTTATCACAAACCATTGGAACGCTGGGAAACGAGTACTCAGGTACTTAAGCGGAACAGAGATTTGTTAGAGAACTTATCGGCTACGCAGATGCGAACTTCCAAATGATAGGAGGTCATATAGACTATACTGCGATCGATAGGCCCCTTCAAGTTCCTGCCAGATAACCAAACGATAACCGATATTAAATTTATTACCGAAAAAATCAAATGATAATGACTACAAAACAATACCTACTTACTTATTAGCTTTTGCATGCGCGAAGCACCCTCTACTTACTCTACTGACACCCGAAAATCAGGCTTTCCGATTGCAGCATCATTCATATTCATACATACAATTTAATGGAATACTAAATACTTTGTTTAAAAGAAAAATCATCAGTGAACTAGTTTTTCAAAACAAAATTGAAGACACATTTTCAAATGTAGAACTGGGGAACAAAAAAGAAATCTCCAAATTGAAATAACCAGTTTGTCGCTGATAAAGTGATATGCTTAAAAATATAGATTTTGAAGAAGTAGTTAACGATTTTGCCCATCTCAAATTTAGAAGGGTGCCTCTCAAACAACATAGGTTTTTAAACAATAACCCGTGTATGCGAAAAAAAGTTCATATTCATTTAATGTGACTTTAAAGAAATAAAAAAAATCTAGAACTTTGCCTATCTATTTTCTTTGTCTATTTTAAGAAAATAGTGTCAAGGTAAACTGTGTGAAGGTCATAGGGGGGCCATTATTCTAAAGTGCCCAAGGCCTCAAATAGGTTAAAGACTGCCCTATATGTATTGAAAAAAAAAATCCGAATTTTAGGGCCAAAAATGTTTTTCAAAACTAATTTTATCAAGTAAATAATGTGGGATGAAGGGTTTAAAAAGGTCAACTCATAAAATATACTAAATTTGGATATATTTAAGATAACATAAAAAACATAAAATATATCATTGCATCGTCTTATTTATGAATTTCATAAAATCTCTAAAATGCAAATTGATAATCTTTTAAAATATTCGGAGGTTGAAATGAACTTTGAAATATGTGAAGAAGCTGAACCACAAACAAGGCAACAAAGTGAGTGTGCAGTATGGCATGAACATTACGTTATTACTGAATCAAGGTTTTATGAAGTTGCTCATTGTAAAACGGATAATGTTCATTTGTTCAACATGTTATTAGTGCAATCAAAGTGCATGAGACAATTGCTATGGCACGGTGAAAAGAATTGGAAACAGATGTTCTAAAACTATTAGAGGAAAAGTTTCTAGTCCAGGGATTTATCTTTTACCTACTCATCCAATTTTTGCAGCAACTCCTGATGGATTGACTAGTGTTGATTGTGTAGGTTGAAGATAAATGTCCTTTCACTAAAAAAACGTTGTACATGTTTATAACGAAAAATAAAATTAGTGTAAAGTGTATTGCGCAAATGCAATTACAAATATTAATCAACCGTAAAGAAGGAATATTCTGTATCGCTGATCTCGATTTTAAGGAGAACCAAACTATTTATGCAAAAACATTAAAGTACCTAATAAGTAAAAAACCTCATACGCAAGCTCTAATTAAGAAATGTTTTGGTCAAAAAGGCATTTCCAAAACTCCTAACATCTGTAAATTTTAAAATATAAATACGTTTGGGTTTGTTTTACACCCATTGTAAAATTAAAAAAAAAAGTCAAGCACTGCCGACTGAAGTGAAAACTTTGAAATGAGTGTGTTTTTCTTTGAATTTATAAATTCAATTTTTTTTTCTTTGAATTTACAAATAGTATGAAATTAATAACATTGGTCTGGTTTTCACATCTATTGACACTACATTGATATTTACATTTTCACATAGTTTATTTAATAATAAAAACATTTAATAAGCTGCGCAAGCCTAGTACAATATAAATACAAATTAATTCATATAATAATTAATATACAATAATATTATTTATGTCTTGTAATTATATAGATGTTAATGAACTAAATTATGCTAATTAATGATGCTAATGAACTCATTTTATTAATATAAGTTACAGTATAAAGAATACAAGAAAGTAAATGAAGGGTGTTAGGAAATGAAGGAAATAATATACATAAAGTAAACCATAAGTAAATACCAATTTTAAAATAAAATAGTAATAATAAAAATAATTAAATAAATTTGTAACATAAGAAAAGATTAATAATTAAATAACTGAATCATAATGAAGTTGAACAATACTTATATCATGTGAGACATTGAGTGATAAGGCGGTGCTTTGCCCAACACATGTAAAACTCAGTAATTTGCAAATGAATCCTCAATTGCACAAGGACAATTCAAAAAATAATGAATGCAACAACTCCTTTTATACGGTTATCTAATTTTGGTTCAAACGTGTGAGTTCATTTAGTTTTGGTCGATTCATGGTGGTAAAATAAAGTACGTGGGTAATGGGTTGATATTTATTTTACGTACTACTGCATCAAAATTGTTCCTTTACATTTTAGTTACCACGACCGAAAATTTGACATTACACCCGTCAAAATTTTACCGACCCGGCGGCCTGTAAAAACATTGAAAAGCCCGCATCAAGATCTAGAATCTTAACACTTCCCAAGATGAAAACTCCGATTCATATCGGTCTTTAGACTTGCTTGGGATTAAACCCAACACAGCTTCATCAGCTTTCACTAATATTTCGGAGGAAATTTGCGCAGCGTTTACTTCCATTCCGAAATAATGAAAATTTATGTTTACAATAATTTTTGTTTTTTTCTTGGCAACAAATAACCTAAGTGACGAGCTGTGAATTTTAACCACCGTCGTATTTTTTTTCATCGTTTTTAACCATTTTTATTAAATTTTGTAGGTTTTCAGTTGTGCGTAAAACGTTGTACATTCCTCGGGCCGGAGGAAGATTACACCCTTCGCCTCCTCCGTCGAGCCTCATACTTCCGCTGCGGGCGTAATCTTATTACTATTACGGGTTGATATTTTCTTAGAAGCGCTGCGTTCTGTCAAAACTGCCAAAAACTTTGACATTAAGTTTGACGTTCAGAGCCAACTTTAACTATATGCGTATAGATGTGAATAATAGAAGAGTAATAGAAATTTTCTATAGAACGCAGCTATTGCTGACGATGACGGGAAACTATGAGTTTACCCTCTACTTTTTCACTTCAAGAAGTTTTTTTTTTTAAGTTTTCACTTCAAAAATGATGTAGTTTTAGCATGTATTCAGCTCACTGCTTGAAACCATAGGTTTCTACATTTGACATTGTATGGTACTTAAATTATTACTTACTTACTTACTTATGGTATTTAAAAATATTTGAGTTGTATTTGTAGTATTAGTACACGATGGTACCAAACAAACACGATAACTTTTAAGATTTGACAAGTCTAAAAAATTTATTGATTAATATTTTGACGATAATAACAAGATTTACTTGTTAAAAACAGTGTATCAACTGCATGTAATGACATTAGAAACTAACATTGTGACGTCACACACGCTGGGAAACTGCCTCTTTTCGGTAGTTCAAAATTTTATTTTCAATTTCTTACCTACTTATACGTTTTAATTAAATTAATAACTTATATACATACTTACTTATAATTAATAACTTTTTTAACTTTTAATAACTTTAGTTACAACGAAAAAAAAAACAAAAAATAGTTTTGTTAAAACTTATCTTAATAAGTTTTCTTCCAATAGGGGCTTCCAATAGGCCGAAATATGACAGTTGGTAGCGGCCATAATGTTACACCTGTCAAATTGGTTTGTTTTATAATCACTGTTTAAAAAAATCACTGTTTACACCAGGGGTGTGGAACCTCCGGCCCGCGGGCCGCACGAAGTCAATTCATCTGGCCCGCGAGTGAATACGTTCATGTTGTAGTGATAATACGCCGACTGCTGAGAGTCATCGTGTTGACGTATTTACGTGTTTTGCAATTCGTGAGGGGATTGTGAATTTTTCCTTGAGATTTCCTTCGTCATTCTTTTTGATTCTTCGTGCGCAAACATGAGTGATTTAGAAACTAAATCTGGGGTGTTACATCCTACAAATGGCGAGTATAAAGAAAAGAAAAGTGGATGCAGAATGTCGGTCTTTTAAAAAAAATGGACACATGATTATTTTTTGTTGAAGTGAACGGCCTATGTGCCTAGTTTGTGGGGATGCGTTAGTTGTTATGAAAAAGCCTAATTTGGAGCGTCATTGCAGCACAAAACATGGAAAATTAATTGAATTAGGAGGCCAAATGAGCCTGGATAAAATCACAGCTCTTCAGCAGAATTTGAAATCACAACAAGCCGTTTTTACTAAGCTTCGTGGTGACAATGACAACGTTATTCAGACAAGTTATGAAGTGAGCGAGCTAACCGCAGGGAAACTGAGGCCTCATGTCGAGGGAGAGTTTGTGAAAGAGTGCACGGTGGTTGCTGCGGATTTGAGAGCACCAGATGAAGTAAAATTGTATCAGAATGTTAGTTTGTCTTGGAGAACCATCTCAGATCGGATTACTCACTTAGCACAAGATATTGATATATTAAGAGATATATTATTAAGAGATATTATTAAGAGATATATTAAGATGATATATCAAGATATTAAAAAAACATTGAAGGGATCTGCAAAGATTTCCAATTTTTCTCTCTGACTTGTGACGAGACAAGAGACATAACAAATACTGCTCAACTGACCGTTTTCGTTCTTGGAATAAATGCAGAGTTTCACACGCGCGAAGAACTGCTGTCACTGGATGCCGTGCAAGGCACTACAACAGATGAGGACTTGTATAAGAAACATACGCATGAATTTCCCATTTTTAGGAGACATGCATTGAAATATACATCTGTATTTGGAACAACTTACTGTTGCGAGCAGTTCTTTTCTAAACTTACTATCGCTAAGAATCGACTGTGTTTCAGATTGACAGACGTAAACCTGGAAAATCAGTTGCGAGTAGCCACATCATCAATAACAAATAATATCACACGACTCCGCAAAGAAAGGCAGTTCCATCCATCAAATTAGGATTAGGATGAGTTAATTATGTTTAATAATGGATATATTTTATGTTTGTTTATTTTTTATTTGTTTATTTATATAGTTTTTAACAATAAAAACTAAACCAAAACTATTATTATTATTTGTCTGGCCCGCTAATGTCCTTATAAATTTCCAAATGGCCCTTGGCAGAAAATAGGTTCCCCACCCCTGGTTTACACCGTTATAACATAGTAAAAAATATAAATACTGCTTAAAAATTCTGTAATTAATTTAAAAATATTTAAAAATGAGAAAAATTTTGAGCTGTTTAAACCCCGATATTTTCGCGCGGTCTGTTTATGACGTCAATTACCACTGACAGCCCAGTCCATTGTTTATTACAGCTGTTTTAATTTATAACTTGACGTTTTTGACGTTTGTTTTCTAACCAAAAGACTGCAATGACATACACATGTAAAAAATACGGACTTGTTTATATGGTATGTTACGTCACTTTCGTTTTAACCAATGGTGTTGCGTTTTACAAATTTGAATTTCCCTCGCATAATTTGCTTTATTTTAAGTATTTAAAAAAAAATTAATTTCAAGAATAATGGTTTAGTTCAAATGTCCGGTCAATAAAGATTCGGAAAAAAATATTTGAACCAAATTTAAATTTCATGCATATTCCCTATTCACCATGGACGAATATAGCGTTCAACAACATTTGCAGATGGTAAAACTTGCAGATGATAAATCAGTTTGAGATAAATGGGTGTTTTGGGTTCTGTTTTGTTCGGACAACGTTGCACTGCGCACATTTTACGTCGCCATAATCGTCTTACTGAGAGGTCTATTTGCAGTGGATAACTTTAAGTCCAGTGGTTCATGAAACAATAATCCAACACCAGTACGACGACGAAACGTGAGATCTGCCAAAAACATCGCCGCTGTCCATGAACGTGTGTTGGAGAATCCGCAGTCTATTTCGCGTCGCTCGCAAAAACTCGGACCACAACTTGGCAAACTTTGCGTCGTAACTTGGGTCTGTACCCGTACAAAATTCAACTGACCCAGGAGCTGAAGGTAAACGAGCATAGACAGCGACGTGTGTTGAATGAATGGGCCTTGGAGCAGTTAGAAATGGACCCTAATTTTCAGGAAATATTTATCTTCAGCGATGGGGCCCATTTCTGAATGAATGGGTACGTCAATAAACAAAATTGTCGAATTTGGGACGATACCAATTCACATGAGATCCAAGAACGTCCAATGCATCCCGAAAAAGTCACTGTTTGTTGTGGATTTTGGGCTGGCGGCGTCATTGGTCCATATTTCTTTGAGAACGACGTTGGCCAGGCCATCGCCGCCAACGACGCGCGCTATAGGTCGATGATTACTAACTGATTTTGGCCCGAATTGGATAATATGAACACCAAAGACATGTGGTTTCAACAGGACGGCGCTACGTGCCACACAGCTCTTGCCACATTGGAAATTCACTTATTAATTTTCTTTTACACGACTTTCTTCCGTGGCGTTTTAAAGCAATTTTGCCCTGAAAGACTCCAACAGTAGTCGGACATCATATGGCTATCCCATTTTCCCTGATATCTTCCATAGTTTTAATACCCTGGTGCAACTTTCCGAAGAACAGAGACTCCACTAAAATCACTTAGGTTTTGTGGAAACAGATCAGTTCTTACTTTTCCTACATCAAGAGCAAAATTTAATTTTCTGGGCTGTGTAAATAAATGTTTGTAAAGTTAGGAAGGTTCCTAGAAATTATATGGCCGAGTAGCATTTTTAACAAGTATTATTGATAGGTGAAAGAAAAAGTATTATTTTACTCAGTGGTGTAAATAGGGATATATTCGATGTATGCCAGGAGCTCGTGGCCTAAGTAATGAATGCAATTACTGTATTTACATATATAATCAATGGACAGATATAGCCTTTTTACTATTTTCATATCATTATAAAATATGTGAAAAGTAGCCTTAATATATTAATAATTTGTTATTATTACAAATTTCCCTCAAAAATAATTCTTATGAAATCATAAGAATTATTTTTGAGGGAAAATCTTATCATTTTAACAACAACAATAAGTAGCAAAAATTGACCTACAAGAACAATTAAACATTGACTTATAAATATGTGCTTGAATTTCTCTTCAAATAAACAATGCTTTGATTAATATAGCGGACATTCTTCCACTTACAATAACGATAGCGAATATTTTAGAAATATGTACAACCAAAGAGAAAATCTTAAAAATTTTTCCTTTGAAGCGAAGAACAAGAAGAGAAGACATTTATGAAGCATTGCTAATTTCCACAATTGATTTGCCTTTAATTAATTCTTCTGTATAACCACCGATTAAGCTCCAGCTATGATTGACAAGAAGATGACTATGCTATTTAAATATACTCTGTAGAATCAATCCATCATTTCCTCAATTTATTTCCTACCTCTGTGTTATATACCAAGAAGTTGTATGTGTTAAGTTCCTTCAATTATAGCGTATTATTGATCCATTTACAAACTATTAGCGCAGCACCATTGCAGCATAGACTTTTAAACTGCTTTTGGAAGAAGTCGAAGTTGTGTATTCGGACCTAATTACACATTCAGAAATAAGATGGTTTAAAAAAGGGAAGATACTTGAGCATTTTATTTTCTTGATCGATAAAATTAAAACTTTTTTTAAAATGAAAAATAAAAACATTGAACTTTTAAATGACTGTTCGTAGTTAACTGATTTGGTTTTTATTTCTGATATCAACAACAAACTTAATATTTTGATTTTTCAACTTCATTTGAACGATCTTCATTGAACTTCAAGTAGGGGATAAATATATAGTAGACATGATTTGTGCAAATTATGCATTTAAATCTAAATTAGTACTCTGAAACTTAATTCTTGTCCAGGGATGGACAACCCGGGAGCCGCATTCGGCCTCCTTCAGTTTCTAGAACAGCCCTTCAAAGATTTTACATTTTTTAAATAAATTAAATTTAAAACAAAATTTAAATTAAATTAAATTTGAAATTAAATTTTTTTTTTCCACATATTTTTTTCAATAATATTTCTATTTGAAAAGTTTTAATAACATCCACTTTGGGACAGCTTTACTAATTAAATCAAGAGAGGGACACGGAAATCTTCTGTTACTCTTTAGCACACAGCGCTCAAGATGCATTGTGTGAGCATTTCGCTTCGTCAAAGCAAGTAACGAGAAAGGTCAAGACCTAGTATGTCAGGGGCTGAAGGCTTATTTTTATTCTTCTCGTTACTTGCTTTGACGTAGCGAAAGGCTCACACAATGCATCTTGAGCGCTGTGTGCTAAAGAGTAACAGAAGATTTCCGTGTCCCTCCCTTGATTTAATTAGTAAAGCTGTCCCAAAGTGGATGTTATTAAAACTTTTCAAATTTGAGTAGGCATTGTCTATGTGACTGTTATAAATAGTTGTCAATTAGAACAATATTTCTATTATTCTGCAATTTTTTATACTATGCTTATTATGTTAAGAGATACATTTAGTTCATTATTCAGGGTTTGTATTACCATAAGTTTCTTATTTGCTACTAATTCGTAGCCAGTCCGTTGTAAAAAAGGTTGCTCACTCCTAATTTAGGCAAAGATGTGCTTCATATGGCAATTAGCTAAGAATGTTATGCAAGAAGAAATAAATGTTGAATAAAATTGGAAGTTAAACTTAACGCATTTGTTTGAAGAACATGTTGTTGTTGAACATCTCTTTCCTGCAGAATTCATTTAATAGTGTCATTATCACTATCATTGCCACACGTTAATAAAATTTAACATTAATATAGATGAGTTTTGTAAAAAGGAAATTTTAGAACTGCAGAACAATTAATCTTTCAAGACTTGCAGATGATGATCATGCAGACAAAGATTTCTGGAATCTAATTGTAAAAATATGTAGCAATTGAGTTTAATCTAAGTTTCGATCAGCGAACCGTCACACAGTGGGGCCAAATGCACGAATTCTTGGCAAAAATTATTTAAACTAAGTCGTTAAGATCCAACAATGATATTTTTATTTTTATTTTCGTCTTAAAACTATTTTCTTGTTTAGTGTATTCTAAAAGTAGGTAAATAATAATTACATCAATATTATCTTAAACCGACCAATTAGATTTCCAACATCTGGTCGGTAGGGTAGTGGGTATTTGTTGAATGTGTTTGGAGCTGTTTATGGCCGCTACGCATCTGAAAGACCATTTGTAATCACCAATCCTTTGTAAATACGCTTCGGCGGATGTTTACGATCGCTAATGGTTTTTGGATGCTTGGTGGTCGTAAACAATTGAAAATACAATGCATACATAAATGTTTATGTTTAAGGTTCCTTAGAATAAGTATTTAAATTTTGGGTAGTTTTAAGATTAGCCATAGAAATTACCACGTGCACTTCGGGTTGGAATTCTTCTTGGTTCAGTGGGGACAGCCAAATGGGAGGTGGGATTGAGTTTTCCTGTTTGTAACAATATCTAATCACACTCAGTTCAATTGTAACCCTCTTGCCACAAACACACCGAGAAGATTCCAAACTCCGACAGTGCACGTCGTCACAAGTGCTTAAAATAGAGTTAAATAAGTTTATCGAGGCGTGCAAGTTTTATTTGCCCCAACATAATTTCCAGTGCCGATCAAATCTATTGGCAACCCTGAATTAACCGCCTTAGGTTTTTTCATCAGGCGAACGTTTGTCCAAAGACAATCAACCACCGCGACTCATCATTTGGTCCTTCGAACCGGATATAAAACCAGTGACTTGTGAATGCGAATACACCGGATAGAATCAACCGGACATCAACAAGAAACAGGAAACAAAGAAAACATATTGATCCTTCGAGCGTGTGAGTAAAAATTAATTTCAAGAATGGAGTCAGAAAATAGTGAATTAGCACAATGCTTAAAATTCTATAACATTAAGAAAAGGACGGTTTATACGTCAATGACAAATCTGTCCAAATATGTTGAGACAGATAGCCTTGATTCTATAGAAAATAGAATTAAGAGAACCAATCCTTGAAGTATTTTGATGATTATAAACAGGCGTTGGAGCAATTAGAAGATTTAGACCAAGACAATGATTACACGGATACTCATTCTGAGATTGAAATGAGATTCGACACAATAACATCAAGTGCACGCAGAATTATTGAAAGGAATTCAACACAACACAATACGGCTCCACCATGTTCATTTGTTAAACAACAGTCTAATATTCAAGTAATTCTGCCTCCAATTAACCTTCCAAGATTCTCTTGAAATAGAAAAGATTGGCCTTCATTCTATAATACATTCAAAATACTAATACATGAGGCAAACAATCTGAATGCCATCCAACAGTTTCATTACTTAAAGGCATCGCTAAGAGCCGGCAGTGCAATCAATTTAATTGATACTTTAAAAATATCACCGGAAGATTATGAAATAGCATGGGAAATGCAGAGTTAATTCGTGAATATTTCACGAAATTGACTGAAATACCAACTGCTAGGTGGGCAACATTTTTACCTTTAAGAAATATTTACGATAGTGCCTCTAAATTAGTAAGATCCATCAGAACCACTGGACGAACGAATGGCGATTTATTCGAAGACATGTAGATTTATGTAATTTCTTCAAAACTTGATACACAAACAAGATGTAAGTGGAACGAATTTAGCGAGGACACACGAGCCCCAACTTGGGATAATTTTAGACAGTTTCTGTCTAAACAATGCAACATTTTAGAAAGGAATCCTGGAAGTCATACGGAGGTCAAAGGAGAGAACTCTAGACGAAATTATCAAGGCGCACCCCATAAAAGACCAACCCATTCTAGCACGGCCCACACGTTCGTTTCAGCATCAGACGCTCAGAAGAAAAATACTAATAGCAACAAGCAGTGAAACTTTTGTCCAGAACATCACTTCGTCAACAGCTGCACGACGTTCAGGTTTACGTCCCTACAAGAACCTCTAGACATGGTCAATTAGAAGGGATTATGTGTGAATTGTGTACAAAGTGGAGTGCAAGAATGAGTGTAAGTCAAAATTCAACTGTCTCTGGTGCACACGACGACATCACACATTACTTCATTTGGACGATGTCACGAATAAAGAAAAAATCTGTAATGAATCCGAATCCCAAGACTCGAAGGTATGTGTACTGGATTCATGACTATGCTTATTACCCACATACAATATCTTGATTACTGACAATTCCGGACAACTTCACGAAGCAAGAGCCCTATTGGATTCAGCCTAGGATGTCAACATAGTTACGTCTAAATTTGCCAAGAAATTAAATTTGACAAAAAATAATTTGAATTTAAATATACGAAGCCTAAATAGACATTCTGTCGATATTAAAGAATATGTTACCTGTCAAATACAATCCAAAGTAAACAATTTTAACGCGAAATTAAAATTATTAATCTCCGACGATTGTTGGAACCACACCATCAAAACTAATTTCTCCGAATGGAATTCATATTCCCAAAAATCTCCCATTGGCTGATCCGATGTTCTACAAACCAGATACAATTGATGTTTTGATTGGTAAGGACCTGTTTTTTGATATATTATGTGTTGGTAGAGTAACCACTTCATCGATCGTCCTTCAAAAATCATTATTTGGCTGGATCGCAACAAAGGTTAATGACACCTCTACAAGTAGTCAGTGTATGCTTATGCAAACATCAAAGGATATGCAAGAAAGGCTAGATGAACTTAGCAACGCAATCGAACGCGTTTAGAGGATCGAATCGGTAAATGATAATCATTCTACGAGATCGCAACAAGAAGCCGAAGGTGGTGCGAAAAGTCAGTTCGAAATCAACAAGAAACGTGATACTGAACTCCTCAAGCTCCGAAGGCTCTTGGAAGATGTTCACATCGAGTCCGTTAAAACCCGCCTCTCCCAGGAAAACATCGAACTCATCAAAGAGGTCCAAGACATCAAGGTAAATCTTGGGAACGCCGTCTATCTTAAGTCTCAATTAGCCGGACAATTGGAGGAATCCCCGTCGCGGCGCCGAAGAAGATGAGAGAAGGCGTTCCATCTTTGAAGCCAGTCTTCATCAGATCGAGATCGACCTTGAGTCCGTCCGCGCTCAACTCGAGGAGGAGAGCGAGGCCCGTCTGAACCTCGAGTGCCAGCTCGACAAGTCCAAGTACGAGACCGAGGTCTTGGCCCGCGCCGAGGAAGTCGAGGAGATCCGCCGCAAGTACACCATCAGGATCACCGAACAGAAGGAACACATCGAGAGCTTGCTGGTCAGGGTCAACAGCTTGGAGAAGCAGACGTCTCGTCTCCAGTCCGAGGTCGAGGTGCTCCTCGTCTTTGACCGAAATCACTGCCCACTACGATGATGTCCAGCGCCAGTTGCAAGTCACCATGGACCAATTGAGCGTGTCCCAATTACGCGTCCAAGCTCTCACCGTAGAATTTGAAGAAATTTGGGGAATTATAAAGCTGGCTTCCGTGGCAAGCAGGCCGCCGAATTTCACCGTCACCAACGTTAACCTCGCCTTCTCCAAGAGCAAGATTGAACAAGAACTCTCCACCATCGCCGCCGATTACGACAAAATCACAAAGGAACTCCGCATTTCCGACGAACGTTACCAACGCGTCTAAGCTGAAATCAAACATACTATTGGGATCCTGCACGTGGAACAAGAACGCGTCGTCAAGGTCGAAGCCACCAAGAAGTCGCTCGAGATCGAAGTGAAGAACTTGTTCGTCCATCTCGAGGAGGTCGAAGCCGACGTCATCGTCGGCTGCAAGCGCATCATCAGCAAACTTGAGGCGCGCATCCGCGACATTGAATGCAAACTGGACAAGGAGAAGAGGCGCCACGCCGAGAACATCAAGATCTTGCGCGAAAAAGAACTGCACCAAAGGTCTGTCCCCTTCCAATGGCATAGTTCAGGAATGGTGGAAATTCATTCTGTAAGCTCTGTTATAGTACTTATATGTACAATTGAAAGTCGAGACTTTCAAGGCGGGAGTATGTTAAGATCCAACAATGTTATTTTTATTTTTATTTTCGTCTTACGACTATTTTCTTGTTTAGTGTAACAGGCAGACGTGTTTTTTACTGATTTGGTCTAACTGCTGACAGCGCAGAACCGAAGTAAAGTAAAATTTATGAAGAAATTCTTTGAAACACGTACAATGTGTCCTAAAGACCTAATTCCGGATCTTGATAAAAATATTTCATTTTTTGTAGCTGATTTCAAGAAAAAATGGCACAAAGCTAACAGAGAACATGACAGGTTCTTATAAAAACTGGTTGGACACTTCCATAAATTTACATACATGTATATAGTTCAGAAAAAGATACATATTAAACTTTGTATTGTTATTAAAAAGTAAATTAAAAATATATAAATATCATTTTATAGTCAACATTTAGCTCATCATATAGCGCATCACTCCGTTATAATAAAAATCAAATAATTTCGTTTTCTACTATATCAAAGTAACTAAAATAAATTAATACAATAAAGAGAGTATTGTTGCCCTTTATAAAATATGTCTTAAAACCGAAAAGTATCAAAATGTAATAAGCAACTATATTTTAAAACTTGGTTACGCGTATAGTGTAAAATTTTAGGAACACTCTGCTACTGACTAAATTGCAACTTAAAATAGAGATATCGCTGCTTTGACTTTGTACTAGCTTGCTTGGGAGGCCTGCATGGATCCTGGTTGATCGCTAGGTCGGGGGGTGGGATACAAGAGGTGTCAATCGTCTTCGAAGCGTTGAACAGGGTGCGTGTTTTTATTGTGCATCCACTCTGTTATCTACCTATTTACGTGAGTAAATCAACGTAATTTTCATTATTTTACGTTCAGTATGTTGACAAGGAGGAAAATATCATAAATATGAAAGAAAAAGTGTACTTTAAGCTTTACTTTCTGACTTATGTCTTATGGAATGTAAAATTTACTACTCTGTTACTAAACAACTCTGTTAATAGGGCGCAGCAACAGAGTTGTTAAGATGGTAACAGAGTTGAATATGCTTATGTTCTTTAACTTTGGACTTGAAATTTTAGTAGGGTAATACTACATCTGATAACCAATGAGGATATTGACAAAGAGCATATCATGCCATTATTAGGTACCATGAAAGGCCATCATTCACTTATGAGGCTGGAGTCCCAAGGTATAGAAATTTGAGTTGTTTCTGTTCGCGTGGCTTTTGTTCTTGCATGGATCCCACTAGCTTTCCGTTCCATTAAAAACTGCAGTGGAACAATCAATTCCTTCCAATTCCGAAAACAATTAGCTGTCCAATATTTAGGTGCCAACAGGAAAAATATTAACGCTATTCACGATAATAAAATAAAACAAGGTGTTTATGTCTTGGTTTAAATTTACAGTTCAAAATTGGATTACGTATATCTGGGTTGGGCCTCCTCTGAAGTAGGTGAAGAAGGCGGGTTTAAAATTGTGTTTTTTAAGTTAATCGATGTTATTGCAAGTAAATTTATATTGGTATAACTGGCGCAGTCGGTAGGATTAGGCAAAAGACTATATCGTACAATTGTTTTGGGTCTCAACCCTTAAGCCTAATCGAAGAAGAAACAAAAACTCTCTGAAGATACCCAATCCATCCATGGAGGACTAGCAGAAGTATCAAAAGAAAACTAATTTCTACTTTAAGAAGTCCAGAAGTAAGTCCAACTTCGACTCCACTCCGGAACGGAATTGTGATCAACTCAATTAGAATAGGAAGACCTGGGAAAGGACAACTTCTCCACATCCTATAAGCACTAGAATAAGAACTAGAAAGAAAAAAGGATGCAGAAAATCTTCATATGCTCATTACTGTAAGTGTTCATTCCTTTTTTTTAACTTTTTCCCAAATGCATTGATTTTCTCAAAGTAAACCTAATTAATACTTTATGAACCAAGAATTAACAGATATAATTAAAGATTTAAATTCAATTAGTTTAGAAGATAACATAGAATTAGAAATAGATAATTTAGAAACAAATAAAATGGCATTAAACGTCCCATTGCTAAGATACCAAGCAGATAATATTCCCCATTTTGACGGCAAACCCCGGGAATTGCATAGATTTATAAATTCTTGTGAACATTTTTTACATACTTTTCAAAATTCACAAAATATTAACGACCCTATAAATATATGCTTGCTAGACACAGTTTTATCAAAATTGAGATATCGTGCTGCTGACTTAATCGGCACCAGAACAGAATTAAACAATTGGCAATTAATTAAAGATGCTCTAAATCAAACCTTTTCCGATCAGAGAGGTACAGATTGTCTCATTCAAGATTTAATATCTATGAAACCTTTCAAAAATGAAACTCTCCAATTCAATTTGGCATGAGAATACAAGACGCGCGCAGTCTATTGTTTTCCAAATTAAATTCAACTATTGATAATGAAGGTAAAAAATTGATAATGATAAACCATTATGATGATTTTGCCCTTAAAACATTTATTCACGGATTACCTTACCAAATTCAATTAGTCATCAGACTTAGAAATCCCAGCTCACTCGAACAAGCTCTAGCTTTCGTTACCGAAGAAGAAAATTTTAAATACATTAATACAGGACATACTCCGAATTTACAACAAACACACTACAGACCACAATCATTACTTAATCCAAATTACTCTAAACCCAATTATACACCCAAACTTCAACCAAATGTCCAACAGAAACTTCAACCAAATTTCCAACAGAAATTCCAATCAAATTTCCAACAGAAATTTCAACCCAATTTTCCACAGAAATTCCAACCTAATTTGCAACAAAAATTCCAACCAAATTTTCAACCAAACCCCACTAACTTCCAAAATTCCAGACCCAATTATCAGTCATTTAATAATCAACAAAGACCATTCACATATAACCCAAAACCGAGTCACATGCGTAGAAATTTCTCACAGACAAGCTATAGACCTGAACCAATGGACACCAGTTATGGAAATAGTTTTAGACCTAAACAAAACTTTGCTATGGAAGAATTATTTGCTCAAGAAGTAAATCAAGAACAAGGACGATATGTTTCAATTCAAGACGAATTATGCTTTAACAACGAAAATTGCACGAACGAAGACTATTACAATTACCAAGAAGAATTTGAATTCCCTCATAACAATAATTCAGAACACAATCTAAACTATTGGAAAGTCATAGATTATCCAAATTACCAACCCGAAGAAAATCCTCAACAGTCAAATTTTCACGAGATCCACCAAGATCCCGACCAGACATAATTCATCTAAATAGCATACGCACAATGATATTCCTTACATTGATATTCCTGAACTTAAAGCTAAATTTTTGATAGGCACAGGTAGTTCACGTAGCCTCATTGACCCATCATTAGCCCATACATTTTATAAGAATTATATCACTAAAGAAAAATTTAACATCCAAACAGCACACGCAATGACGATTCATGACGAAATAGCTAACATTCCCGTATTTAATATTTTCAAAACTAAATACTTCCATAAATTCTATTTATTTAAATTCTCAAAAAATTATGACGGACTCATAGGAGCTGACTTACTAAACCAACTAGAAGCTAACATTAACATAAAAACCCGAAAATTGACAACAACCTTGATAGAAGTACCAATCATCTATAATAATTTTTAAAACTGTTCTATTTCAATACCAACACGGACTCAAAAAATAGTTAAACTACCCGTTAACTTGAATAAAGGATTAGGAATTTTAAATTATACGAATTTCACAACCAATACCGAAATGTCCCAAGCTTTAGTAAACGTAGAAAATAATTTTGCAATCACCACCACATCAAATTCAAGCAACAAAACGATAAACATTGATGTAACTTCACCCTTCGAAATAAATGAAATCGACCCTTGTAATGTAAATTTTATTAATAAAATGGAAACTGACGGAACTCTTTTCGAAACCTCACACGACAACATCCTTAAATCAAATTTAAAAAACTTAAAACTAGGACATTGCAACTCAGAAGAACGCGAATCAATTAGAAAACTATGCTTAGAATTTCGCGACATATTTTATTGTGACCAAATTCCTTTGACATTTTCAAATAAGATCCAACACCAAATTAATTTATAAAACGAGACACCTATTTTTACCAAAAGTTACCGATACCCCGAAATACATAGAACCGAAGTAAGAGATCAAATTTCTAAAATGTTAAAACAATGTATCATTCAAAATTCAACTTCCCCATGGTCCAGCCCAATTTGGATCGTGCCAAAAATATTAGACGCTTCAAATAAACGAAAATGGCGACTAGTGATTGATTACCGCAAACTAAACGAACAAACAATCGATGACAAATACCCTCTACCAAACATTACTGACATACTCGACAAATTAGGTAAAAGTCAATACTTTTCGACATTAGATTTAGCCAATGGATTCTATCAGATAGAAATGCACCCCAATGACATAGCTAAAACTGGCTTTTCCACAGAAAACGGACATTACGAATTTCGTAGAATGCCTTTCGGATTAAAAAATGCACCTAGCACCTTTCAACGTATTATGGACAATTTATTACGCGGACTCCAAAACGAAACCTGTCTTGTTTACCTCGACGACATAGTTATTTTCAGCACATCATTACAAGGACACATATCCCGACTAAGACAAATCTTTACCAGACTCAGAGAATCAAATTTCAAAATAAATTTAGACAAATCCGAATTATTACGAAAATAAGTACACTATTTAGGACACGTGGTTACCCCTCAAGGAGTTAAACTAAACCCCGATAAAATTTTAGCTATCAAAAACTTCCCCTTACCAACAACACCAAAAGAAATTAAATCATTTTTAGGACTCGTAGGTTACTACAGACGTTTCATACAAAACTTTGCTAAAATTACTAAACCAATGACAACATTGGTTTAGTAATACGTTTAAAAAAGGATTCTAAAGTAATGCAAACATTGAAAACAACAAACAACTTTTGCAAAAAACATTGCAAACAACTTTTAATCAATCCACCTATTTTACAATACCCTGATTTTGAGAAACCATTCGTACTAACCACAGACGCTAGCAACTATGCTATCGTCGCCGTATTGTCACAAGGCAACATCCCCAATGACAAACCAATCCACAATAATTCCACAATCGAAAAAGAATTATTGGCGATCGTATGGGCATGTAAATGTTTTCGTCCCTATCTCTTTGCAGAAAATTCAAAATTTATACTTATCATAGACCCCTGACTTGGCTCTTTAACCTAAAAGAACCAAATAGCAAACTAATTAGATGGAGACTAAAACTTGAGGAAGTTGATTACGACATTATGTATAAAAAAGGAAAACAGAATACTAACGCTGACGCTTTATCACGAATAAACACTAACGCATTAGAAATAGAAAGTACCTTCAATAACCCTGGAGAAATTAACGAAGACGTTTTAGATTATTTACGCCACTTATCAGAAAACCCCTTAGAAAAGACACAACCCTCAACTAGTAAAAGCACATACACTAAACCTAAAATCAAAATTCTACAAGATATCCAAATCAAACAGTCACGGCAGTCAGGCACATTCAAACAGTAACGACCTTACAAATAACGGAATACCCATCTTAGACGACATAATTAATAACAATCCTAACCAAATAATAATCTCAAAAAATCCCTATAATAAATTATAAATAAAAAGAGAAAATTTTGGCCATCATAAGATCCTTCTAGTAAAAATTCCCGACTCAAATAAAAACCTAATCCTCGAATTCCTAAACGAATACACCTGCGAAAAGAAAACCTTCCACTTGTACTTTCACACTGACAGCATGTACCTAAATTTCAACGAAGTATACTCAGAACATTTCGAAACAGGACTAAAATTAATAAAATGTACCAAAATGGTAAATTCAATTTTGGATGAAGAAGAAAGACTTATGTTAATAAGACACCAACATGAAGGCAAATGTAATCACCGCGGAATAAATGAAACTCTCGAAAAACTAAAAAGAAATTATTATTGGCCCTCCATGAAATCTGACGTAACAAACTATATAAACAATTGCAATATCTGTCAAACCTCTAAATACGCACGAAAACCACCCTATGTTCAAATAGTACTCACAGAAACAGTCGATAAATCCTTCCAATCTCTACATATTGACATTTTTAAATTCGATAACCAAAACTTCTTAACTATAATAGACGCTTTCTCTAAACTAGGTCAAGATATCCCGATCATATCTAAGACAGCCATCGAAATTTCCAATGCATTAATCAACACTTTTTCCTATTACGGTCTCCCAGAAAAAATTACAATGGACAACGGAATTCAATTTCCAAACGGAAATTCGTTTTGAATTCAAAAACGAAATTGTTAAAGACCTTTTAAAGCTACATAAAATCGAAATTCATTTTTCCACCCCACTTCATCACGAGTCAAATGCACCCGTAGAAAGATTTCATTCCACATTAATTGAACACCTTAAAATACTAAGACAGACTAACACAACAAATAACGTAGAAATTGTTATGAAATACGCTATAATTGCATCTAACAATTCAATACACTCCTCTACAAATTTTACACCTCTAGAACTAACCCTTGGACATACAAACCCTTTCGCGACCCTTCCTGTTTAGTCGATACTTCATTCCATTCCGACTACGTAACCAACCACAAAGAAAGAATTGACCATGTTTACAAAAAAGTTAGCGAAAAAATAGAAACTAATAAAGAAAAAATATTACAAAACCGTAACTTAAAAGGACCCGAACAATATCAATTTAAAACCGGACAAACTATTTACAAAACAAACTCGAGACGAAATAAAAAAGAAAATAAGTTTTCAGGCCCCTACACATTAATAGAAATCCTAGAAAATAATAAAGTCAAAATTAAAAATAACATAAATAACAAAATAGAAACCATTCATATGAAGGAACTAAGAGCCCCTTCTATTACAGATCCCAGCTATGCTTAGCGACAGAATTAACCCTACCAAAATTTGATAACTTAATCGAAAACCCAGGATTATTACCACTAAAATTAGGAACAGCTCAGAATATTGTCGACTACTGGTCATTTGTTCAGATACTCGACATATAAACTATCATTAATGAATTCCACGCTCAACAAAAACAGTTTCAAAAACTAAAATCCTCTGTTCAAAATTTAAAAACGTACTAAGATGAATATCATAACTCCTATGACATTATTAATATTTTAGAAGACAAAATAATTAACCAAATTCAACAAATAAACCCCCTAATAAATAAGAGTACTAAAAGAGGTATAATTAATGAATTAGTTTCAGTAATTAAAATACTAACAGGCAATCTTGACCAAACTGATACTGAAAAATATTATGCAGCTATCTCTGTTTTAATAAATAACCAAGGAAAATTCAAAACGATCATTAAAGAACAAATTACCCTTCTACAATCGGCAACATATAAATTGAGTAAAGACACACAAAAGCTAGCACACAATCAATTAATTTTGGATGCACGTATTACACAAGTAGAACAAGCAATAAAAACAAAAAACACAGAATATACAGAATTGTATGAATTCATGCTATTGCAAACAGTCCTTTTCCAAATTACAACATCTTTACAAGTAATTTACGAAATATTTGAAAAATTAGAAACATCAATTTCTTTCTCAAAATTTAACGTATTCCACAATTCACCAATCGAACCCCCGGAATTATTAGAAGAACTAAAATTCATTAACGATCAGCTTAAAGGAAATAAATTAAAATTTGAACCAAAATTAAAAGATTTACTATCATTCGAAAAGATAATGAAAATTAAGAGTTACACTAGAGAAAATCAAATAGTGTTCATAATACAAATCCCCATAGTCGAACCAAATAGCTATAACCTTTATCGCCTATACCCATTACCTACTCCAACCGAAGGACAATATAAAATCATTTTTCCCCAATCCAAATACCTAACCTTAAATGAACATCAGTATATGCAATTTAATGAAAAATGCAATGAAATAAGAAACGAAGAATTCGTGTCACGAAATGCAACACCAAGAAATAAATAAAGAAATCCCTTGCGAGATACAGATGCTAAAATTCACAAAAAATATTACAAGATGTTACCAAATTGCCATCAATATCAAAAACCCTAAAGTGCAAAAAATAGAAAACAAGAAATGGATATTAATCATTCCCAAAGAAGTAATAATTGTGCAACAGTGCGGAAAAAATAAAGATACCTTCCCCATGAACGGAACGTACATATTAGAATTAAAATCAAATTGTGAGATTAACATCGGAAACATTAAAGTCAAATCTTATCAAAATTCAAGAACAAACTATAGGACTATTGAAATACCAAAATTAAATTTTGAAAATCAAATTAGAATAAATAAAAAGTTACAAATAAAGCCTATGCATGTCGAATCCGTCAACTTAAACGAAGTTAATAACTTTCAACACATCTTGGACCTACAAAACCTGAACCTGGAACACGTCATGGACAAAACGTTGTTCTCCAACAAACCAAGTGTTTGGACATTGATATTGTATTTAATAATCATTGTATTAATCTTTTATTTGTTTTATAAACTGTGCAAAAGAACCCACCAAACAGAACCCAAAGAAACCCAAATCGTCATCTAATTTCGCACCTGCTACACCCGATGCTCAATCTTAGCCCCGGAGGAGTTAAGATCCAAGGCCAACGCTGAAGTTATGCGCTGAGTCGACATATCCTATGGATGGAAACGCTGAATTGCGGATTCCACGGGAAAATGCCAGATTCGCATCTTTTGCGACTATAAATGAATATTATTTTAAACAACATTATTATTGTACATATCGTACTAGCTGTAACACCGTTAGTTTATAAAATTATATTTTAAGTCTTGAGTAAACTACATTCCTTTCTTAAATAAAAGTTAGTTTTGTTTTTAAAAAATATTTTCGGCAAACACCGAAAAATAACTCGCGCTATGTTTGATCGGTGTCCTGATAAAATAACACACAACTAAACACAGCGTAAAAATTAATGCAAATCTATAAAACACCTCTCCAAGTTAATTCAAAAGCCTTTTTTTTAATGTCTTTATTAGACTTTGTTTAATGTCGCTTCACCTTTACGTTTACAACGTAATGTTTGTGTTCACCATATTTCTATTTGTCCTTCGGAGTTCAGATGTGACTGAGTGATGTTCGTATGTCCTGTTCTCAGTCTGGTGATCATTTTTTGGTGGGAATTTAAAAAAAAAAAAACAA
Source organism: Phosphuga atrata (assembly GCA_944588485.1). Taxonomy (NCBI): domain Eukaryota; kingdom Metazoa; phylum Arthropoda; class Insecta; order Coleoptera; family Silphidae; genus Phosphuga; species Phosphuga atrata. Next base: position 69,205,309 of record OX155893.1, on the reverse strand, counting down.
AAAAAACCATCCCATCGATATGCCAAATTGGTATTCATAAAAAAGTCAAGCAGAAATAATGAGCAGACTATCCCGTGGAAGAGATAGCCCGGCATTGGTTTAAAGTTCTCGTTTTTTGCATCGTTACGGTAGTGTATAAATACCTACAAAATACATAGGGTATCATGGTTTCTTCAAATTTTGTGTAACATTGTACTAGTTAAAATTTTTAATTAAAACATTAATTAATTAGCTGTAAATATTTTTATGGTTAAGTTTCACCACGTAGATTCAACCTATCTCTTCGTAAAAAAACTCTCTACAAATTTAATTTAAATTGTGGCAATGATTAACTTTTTTAAGAAAAAAAAACTTAATTTTAATTTTTAATAGAACCCTTTGTATAATGTATAAAGTGTATAATAAATATATACTCTCTTTAATAGAACATATACGATAGCCGCCACGTTCGCCTACAGAGGTACATGGATTGAGCCTGTTAACAGGATTAACATTTTTGTGGTTTGTCATTTTTTGTTGATCCACAACTATGACTTCAGACCCCGACAATGAGCTTACTCACATACTATGTGCCAACTATAAAAATACGTCACTCTAGCTATAACAAAATGCATTAAATGCCCGTTAATTTTCAGGATGCAAAAACAAAAACAATTAGATGGTTGATAACGTTACTGTTACATATAACACAAGAAATAAATTACTGCTCCAATGATCTACCTTCTTTGATGAATTGCTATAGTAAACTCAGACAAGTAAATAAAACACTGAAGGAAATCATTCAAGAACTGAAACTTATTATCTTGAACAATGAGTCTGATGATGAGCTCTTTGTTGCAACTGTAAGCTGCAAATAATGGCATTAAAAGGACTTAAAAGAACAAATAAAAATCCGGCACCTGAGGCTATAAACAAAACCAAAACAGTATGTATCCCAAATAACCCACTACCCCTCCCCGAATGAATTAAATAACACAAATAACAACACTACCAACAACAACTCAACCAACATAACAATCGCTGTCGATGAACTTACTGAAGCATGTCCCAGACCCAGGCTTACATCATCCGTTCTGCTGTTAAGAGGAAATTGTTCCATATGAATAATGTTGCTCCAGGCAACACTGAGGACAATTTACTTCAGTTCATTAACCAACATATGGATATAGAGGATAGTATCTGTAAAATTATGTTTTTTAATGCTATATACTGCTCCTTAAAAATGAGGATACGGGATTCGGATTGTAACAGATTTCTAAAACCGGTCTCGTGGCCATCGCAAATCACAATTAGATAACACGTCTTTTTGCAGTGTGAAACAAGTGTGAAATGCATACTAACTCAACAAACTCCAGTGGAGCACGAGCCTAATCTACCATCCATTAATCCACCAACACCTAATGAACGTTTTTTAGAAGAGGCGCCAGATGTAAGCATGGAAGTCTAGCGGTTACTTCATATTAGGGTTTCTGAATATCCGCACTTTTAAAAAAACACGGTTTTCGCTTTTGAAAATTAAAAACCGCGGTTTCGGGTACGGTTTTTAAGAAAACTTTGGTAGTAGTGTCTATAATTTGAAGAGTGATGGAACTAGATATTTTGAATATATATTTTTTAATATAATTGGTTAAAACAGTTTTTTTTTTTATTTCAAAATTTCTAAAACATTTAAAATTATTTATTTCTTCTATAAATTTAATATTCGTCTATTTCCTTGGCTATGAATCTTTTAGAAAACTCTGTAAACGTAATTGTATAACTAATGAGGTAAATTATGAAAAATATAGAATACATATTGAATAATAATATAATTTATATTAATAATAATATTTTAAAAACACTAAGCTATTTAAATGTTTGTCGCTTAAACGAGATCTTAGTTTTGTACAAAAATTGGCCAGTAGGCAAAATGATCTTTCGGCGTAGGTGGATGTAGCTTTAATTAGAGAGTGCTTGAAACAAAATATTTAATCTTCTTGTTCTCTCAGAAGTGCTTTTATATTTAGCAACCTTCTGTTTCATAGAATTAGGAGAGTGATTTTTTTGCATATAAGAATTTTGTTTAATACTTGAATAGCTTTTTGATCTTCGTCTTGTAAGGAATAGTGTGGATTGGTCACTTCTTCTAATTCTTCTTAATTTGTCGAACATTCACCTTCAGCTACAACCTTATTATTGCCTGGATAAAGTCGTTCAAAAAGATTTTCGGCCAATATTAAAACAGGCTTTGTTGGATCTTTTGAAGGTTCTAAAAAGCATCTACACGGGTCTTCAAACGTTCCATGATATGTTTCATTAAAGCTTTGCTTATAACAGAACCAATTAATTTCTTTTTGAATATCACACCTTGTGACTTGTGACATAAATATCTTAGAATCATCACGGCTCAATGTTGTTACTGCTAACTGCTTACTGGAGATAAAGTTTCTATTAAGTTACACAATAATAGAAAATTAATATTTTCAATCATATGCACCGAATTTCATTCTGTTAGTCTCTAATATTGGGACTTTTAGAAGAATAAATTTTTCTAACATTGGTTCAATAGAAGACCATCTTGTCTTGATGTCCATTGCTAATTCAATTTTCTTTTCAAAAAGAGATTTTTCGTTTCGTTGAAAGAAACTAACGTAACATAACCTAACCTAACATTGGTTCAATAGAAGACCACCTTGTCTTGATGCCCATTGCTAATTTAATTTCCTTTTCAAAAAGAGATTTCTCGTTTCGTTGTAGGAAATTGTGTTTTAACGAAGATAAAAGAAAAAACATGTCATACTCATTATCGACATCTTCTTCGTCCTATTCATCAGGAAATAAATCTTCATCTTCACTGCTTCAGCTATTTTCTTCTTCTTCTTCTTCTTCTTTTGAATAGGCCTACTTTGGACCACGCTTATTCAACTGTTGGGCTTTGATCTTTGCCCAGTATTGTCGCATCTTCTGCCGGTGTAACTCTTTTCTCTCTTCTGTCCGGGGGGTACCTTTCCTTCGGTGTTTTCCCTGAAATTCACGGACTCCCTTCAGGGTGCGTCTACCAGACTGTCTGTTTTAGAGATATGTTATTCGCAGTTCTTTAATATCCTTCTCGGCTTCTGTCAACCAAGTGCGAAGTACGAACCTTCTTGTTTTGCCAGAAGGCGAACAGACGGTTGGTTAGTCGGTTTGGAGGCAATATTGCAAAGTGGACATAGAAAGCTACCCTTCTTTTCCTTGCACAGTAAGAGAGCATCACAATATGTTCGTAGAGGTCAGAGTTATGCCGCCTTCGGAGTTATGCCGATCTTCCTTTACTGGGCCTAGGATCTTCCTAAGGAATCTTCCTCTCTTGGATTTCCAATTTCTCTACCAGACCTCTCCGGTTCAAGGAAAGACATTCCATGGCGTATAGGGCTTCTGGTCGTAATAAGACTGATATGTAGTGCTTAAGTTTCAGGTTGCGTGACAGGCATTTCTTGTTGTAAGTGTTCTTAGTCAGGCAATAGGCTAGTTCTAACTTGTTGACTCTCTTGGAAAATGATGCTCTTTCTGATACGTTGGGTTCAATACATTCGTCGAGATACTTAAATTTCTCAGTCCTCTTGATGTTTCCCTGCTCTAGCGACATCTCGCTGTTAGCTTCTCTGATGTTGGTGATTGTTCTGTTTTCTCCAGCGACACTACACTTGAAGACCCACTTTGGCAGCCTGTTTTGTGAGGCAATTTATCTACATTGTTGCCATCTCAAGAGAATTACCAAACAGTGCTATGTCATCTGCAAAGGCCAGGCAATCTACAACCAGTCCATCGTTCTTACGTCCCAGGTAGATACCACTCTGAACACCCAAATTGATCAGTTTCTTGCGCCATTCTCTCATAACCTTTTCAAGGACATAGTTGATGAGAAGTGGGGAAAGTTCATCTCCTTGTCTCACTCCAGTTCTTATTTCGAAGCTTTCTGAAATCTCGCCTCTAAATTTAACCTTGGAATGGGTATTGGTCAAAGTTTCTAGCATGAGTAGCACTGCGGGTTTTGTTGTCTAGCCCTAGTTTCTGTATTACTTTGTCAAGCGTTTCTCTATCAATTGAATCGTAGGCCTAAAATCAACAAAGGTGACGACCACCGTGCGGTTTCTCATCTTTGAGTATGCAAGTACAGTTTTAAGATTGAGGATCTGTTCAACACAGGATCGGGTCCTCCTGAAGCCCCCTGGTATTCTCCCAGTTGACTATCCAGCTGATTTTCTGCCCTTCTTTGTAACGCTTTCGAGAGAATCTTGTATATTACCGGGACGACAGAAATTCCACGGTAGTTGTTTAGATCAATAAAATCTCCCTTTTTGTGAAGCGGATGGATCAGAGCAGATTTTCAATCAGGTGGTAATTTCTCTGTTTCCTAGATGTCCTGTATGATCTCGGTTAGCTTGCGCACGGCATTGCTTCCAGCACCTTTCCACAGTTTAGCAACGATATAGTTCTCTCCAGCTGCCTTATTATTCTTAAGTAGTTGAATGATCTGTCCAACTTCTTCCAATGAAAGAGACAGTGAGTCCGGTTGTGGTGTGGTTTGTTTATAAGTCTTCGCTGGATGGGTCACAGTTGAGTAGATTATCGAGTCCATTGGCCGCCTTGACAAGAGTCTCCTTCAGTTGGTCCCAGCTGTTTAGATCTGTATTGTTCAGCCTCGGACTTACTTCTTGACTGCTCTTGAGTCGTCTACGTCAAATCTTGCCATTTTGGAGATTCTGTGTAATCTAGTATTTCTAGGCTGGAGTCTTTTCTTGATCTTTGAGAGGTAGTGGTCTGAATCCAGATTGGCTCTTCTTAGTACCTTTACGTTTTGTATTTCCTTTTGATATTTTCGTGAAATGGCCACATGATCTATCTGGAATTCACCCAGGTTGGTATTAGGTGAAATCAGAGTCTTCTGCCACCTTGGCAAGGGTTTGAATGCTGTAGACTTCATGAGCAACCCAAAAGTCCTACACAGATCCACCAATTCTCCGTTGCGGTTGGTTCGCTTATGCGCCGGATAATTGCCCACTATGTTTCTGTATTTTTTCTCTCTTCCCAATTGATTATTGAAGTCACCAAGCAGTATGACGGTGTGCCTCTCTGGAAGTTTAGAGATAATATCTTCTAAGTCTTGCCCGAATTTATCAGTTTTTTCTAGATTGCGTCTGTTGTCCTGGTTAATTGGGGCATGTACATTGACTATACTGTAGCCCTTCTTTTGCGCATTTGAGAGAGAGGATGGATACACGACTGCTCGGGGAGGTAAAGTCGGTGACTAAATCCAGTATCCTGTGACTGATTATAAATCCTGTAGCTAAGTGGGGTACGTTCTTCATTACCCGCTGAGCCACTTTTCCTTTGAGGATTCTGTAGCCTTGGGACTAGAAGGTATGTTCGTCCGTAAATCTGGTTTCCTGTTCAGCTATTTTCTATAATAGTTGAGATGATTTTTTGTAAAAAGTCGTAAAACAACGAGATGAATTGTATGGTTAATGCAAATTTGTGCTTCAGTAGGACAATCTGTACCATATGTTTGCATTACCGGGTTCCCAGTTCCCGCAATATCATTTCTGAAACTGATACCAAATGAATCTAAATGTTTTTCAAAAACACTTATTACGATATTATTTGCAGAACAAGTTCAATCGATTCGCAGCAAGCTTAAATTGCAATTAAAAGTATCGTCTCCATGAATATTAATATTTTAAAAAAATATTATATATTAAAATCTTCTTATTGTTTAACAACAATAAATTATCATAAAAGTCTATACCGCAACGTCAGCAAATGTATAAAACCAAACCTAGCAAATTGTTATGTTATATGTTTAGACTTTTAGAGCTTGTAAAAATATTGTAGTTCGAACGAACTCAATTCATTAATTCAAAGTATTTTATTTATAACTAAAACCGAAAACCGAGCTTCTTTATGACGGTTATGCGGTTTCGGTTTTTGCTCAGAAAACCGCGGATTTGCGGTTCGGATATATCCATAAAACGGATATATCCATAATCCGGAAACCCTACTTCATATGTAACTCAAAGAAAACCTCATGTTAACTCAATTACTGAATTCTAATGTATTTATTACGGCTGTTGCTATCGAATTATAATGCGTAATATGATATTTTGTTCCCTACATACTACGGTTTCTGGTTCGGATATATCCGAACCGCAAAACCGCGGTTTTTTGTGCAAAAACCGAAACCGCATAACCGTCATAAAGAACCGCGGTTTTCGGTTTTATCTAGCAATAAATAAAAATAAAATACATTGAATTAGTACTCTTTCAAACATTGCAAACTGTTATTACAAAAATGGCAACCATCGACGGTAAATCTGTTTGCCATCTGGAAAGCAGCTATTACTTTCCAAAAAAATGCAGATTTGGCTTTTTGGTGATTTCCCAACCAAAGCTTGCCAAAATGTCCTTCGGGTGCTATGAACTTAATTCAAAAGGAATTCGAAGAAAGAAGGAAATGATTTTAAAGTTTGAAGAATTTAAAGCAAATGAACAAACAAATAGTATACACTAGATGAGTGGACGTGGCCTCTTAAACCTTATATATCGTAAGCAAATAATATCGTAATATGAGTTGAAAAAAAATTTAGTTTCATTTAGTATCAGTTTCATAAATGATATTGTGGGAACTACACTACACTAAAATGATACAGATTGTCCTGCTGAACCACATGCCATAATATTACAGATTCTAACAGATTTAAATTCAGTGCATTTAATTGAAAATGTTAATTTTAAATTGTTATGAAACTTTATCTAAAGTAAGCGTAGCAGTGACAACATTAAGCCGCGATGATTCATATTTACCGCACAAGGTGTAATAGCATGCTTGGAAAAGAAAGTAATTGGTTCTGATATAAGCAAAGCTTCAATGAAAAATATCATAGAACGTTTGAAGACCCGTCAAAATTGGAAAACTGGAATTAACAGAATTGTCTAAATGCTTATTAGATCCTTCGAAAGCTCCAACAAAGTCTGTTTTAATATTGGCCGAAAAATCTTTTTGAACGATTTTATCCATTCAACAATAATTTTCAAGTTGAAAATGTTCGGCAAATTCAGAAGAATTAGAAGTAGTGACCAACCCAAACTATTTCTTGCAAGATGAAGTTCAAAAAGCTACTCAAGAAGTATTAAACAAAAATACTTATATGCAAACAAATCGCTAACCCAATTCTAGGAAACAGGAGCTTGCTAAATATAAAAGAACTTCTGCGAGCTACAGTTAAAGCTACAATCTACTCCGAAAGATCATTTTCTTTAAGCGCCAACTTTTGTACAAAACTAAGATCTCGTTTAAATATCAGACACTAGTACCAACAGTTTTTAAAAACCGAACCCGAAACCGCGGTTTTTAATTTTCAAAAACCAAAAACCGCGGTTTTGAAAAAGTGCGGATATTCAGAAACCCTACTATATACGTTATGTAATTATTTTTATAAATGTCACTTTTCTATGTATTCAATCTGTTGTATTTAATTACGTAATTTTGACCATCACATCCACCGTACGATATTTATATTCAATTATTTATCTATATATTGTCATGTGAATAAATTTATTACTATTAATTTTTTATTACTATACACGGACCATTATGCTTAGTTGGCACAATGAGGAAATTGTTCTAGCATATGCTTATCAGGATTTTGGATGAAATAAACAACAATGGCGAAATATCTAATAGGCAATACGGCTTCGGAGAGGAGATCTCGACGATACACGCCATAAAAAAGGTATGCGACAAAGTCAATAAAGAATTTAAAAAAAGAAAGGAAACTGTATGTAATAATAACCTTACAAGTAGAAAACTTCAATTCAGCGTCCTGGCAAAAAAAAACTGTTAGAACTACAAAGAAGAGACATAGATATCTTTTAAAAATTATACGCAGTTACCTTGGGGAGAGATACATCGCAGTCGAAAAAAATTATAGGCTAAAAATAAACAGCGATATAGAGCAACGATAAATCATGTGACCAAAACGTTCGAACATGTTTAATTGTACACACAGAATGCATCTGCCAATAGGTGTTGATGTACTAGCATACGCAGACGATGTTGATATCTTGGCGAAAGCGTTCTTTTTTACTCATAATTAACAGTGGGATGAGAAATGAATCTAAGCGTGGCAACACAAAAGCGGAAGCAATCCTAATGCCCGCTCCACACTCGAAGTAGCACGGAGTTGAGTGAGGAACGAGAGTGTGGTCAGGTTACTCGGTCCGTCTTGTGCTTCCTCGCCTCGCCTTGGCTAACTTCGCTTCATGAAGCGGTTTTTCGTACCCGAGTCAAAGGGACACGAGGCGCGAGTACGAGGAAGGCAGAGTATCACGTCTACACTCTCGTGTTTACTCGTCCTTTCCTATATATTATACTCACAAATAGTTGCAGCAGCAGCTACCACCTGTTCTGAGTCAGTCATGGCACTGAGGTCCTCGCGAAGTAAGGCGAGAGTGTAGATGCCTCCTCCGTCTAGTTCTTCGCCTCGAACAACTTCGGCGAGGATCCTCGCCGAAGTTACTCGGCGAGAGTGTGGAGCTGGCAATAAACTCTAGAAGGGGAAATACTTTGAAATAACATTCGTTGGAGCAGTAAAGTACAGACAACACATAACAGAAAGAATACGGAATTGAAATATAAACAATGGGGGAGGGGGGCGGAGTACACTAGGGTTTAATACTCAGCAAGGTAGTAGACTCCATAGTGCTATAAGTATTCCAAACATGGGGACACGCCGTCAAAATAAAAAAAGTGCGTAGGGGATACAAAACTATGAGGGCTTAGGCTGCCCGCATATTGGATAGAGTGATCGCCTTCGACCTGATTATGGAAGAAAGAAATATGACACTTAATAAGCTGCAAAAATAAATTGAAGAAAAGCTCTTGAAAAATGGCAAAAAAGAGTGCCAAGGTACACAGAATTCTACCAAATATAGTTCCATGGATAAAAACAGAACATGCAGAAATCACCTTCGATTTAACACAAGTCATGACAGGCCATGGATCCTTTCAAAATTCTACACACGCCCGGACACACAGGGACAAATACTTCTAATGCGAAGAATCGGACTCCCTAGAAAATTCCTTATTTTGGTGCAGAACTTAACAAGACAAAGGCAAAACATATAAGCAATCATAAGACAAAAAATATTGACAGAAAAGGTTATAGAAAATATGATGGAGGACGAAAAGAAATGGAACAGCACACTAAGCAAGGAAAATCTAAAATCGAACACTATCTGATAATAGGAATTGTCAGGTGACTATGAAGGTTTCTTCAACTACCCGCACAAAAAAAGAAACTAGACCAGACCAGGCCATACTAGATCAGGCCAAACCGGAGGAGATCGGACGAAACAGGACAAAATCGCACAGGACCGGACAAGACCGGACGGGACCGAACGAGATTAGACGAGATTGGACGAGACCGGACGAGACCAGGCGAAATCAGACCAAAACCAGACGAGACAAGACGAGACCGAACGAGACCGAACGAGACCGGACGAAACCAGACGAGACCTTTTTTTATTGTGGTTTGGGGTAGCTCTGCCAGCCAGTGTTGCCAACTCGAATTTTGAAAAAGACGTAGGCCAGAATAGAAAATTACGTGGAATTAGTAAAATTTGCGATTGCAAAGTAATTCATTTGCTCGAAAATCTCTTTTTGTCTCAAATTTAGGCATTACGTTTCGTGATTCCAATTTGGCTCTTATTGCACCTAATCGTGAGTTTTTTATGCATTGAGAAGTGGCAGCTATCGTCGTCAATTTTACAGCCCGTTCAACAGCTTGAGTTGACATGGAAGCCTTACAAACAACACTTCACCCTCACCACCTGATAAAACGATAGACTGAATTTCTTGGTCAGGCAAGTTTTTATAATCGGTGGTTAACTTAATATTTAATATTTGTTACTATCGGAATAGATGCAGTGGCAAACTGCATCTATTATGGCAAATATATTTTCAATTCAGGATGTCACTATATCTGCTATTTCTGAAAACGTGGGCTCTTTTGCAGTTTCCAATTGCAACTTTAGTTGATGTCTTGTCCATTCATAATATTTTATTACATCTTCGTAAGTAGGTAGAATATTGTCTTTTATCTCGCAAATATCACCAAAAATAGGACATTTAAAGACAATTCGTGTTCTTTGCATGTTTTTTACGAAACACAATTGACGTTAGGTTACTTGTTAAATAACTAACGCAAGTATAATTCGAGTCAAAACCAATAGTCCACTGACGACGCGACAAGTGTTCTAATTGTCCCCTCCTGCGCTCCCTCACTCCCATTATTTTATATTGTAAACATAAGATTATGCTTTTTTTTTGTATAGAAAATAAACTGTAGTTATAATAATTTCTGGGAATAAAATACGTCTGTTCATTAAAATTTCAATTAGTCTAAAAACCATATTTTTTTTTAAATTCAATGACGCTGCGGACGCTATTACTATAAATCAAATCAAATAATATTTTGTATGGATTAATTTGAGTCTAAAAGGCACCGATTTTTCACTATTAGATCACTCACAACCCAAAAAAAATATTTCGCTCCACCTAATCTACATATGTATATTAGATACACAGGTATCTATAGGCGGTGTTCTGCATGCTTATCTAAAACCCTTTTACCTCCATCACATTTCAAGTCACATTTAAATGAATTTCAATAAAATAGTAGTCCATTTTATTGCTTTTTTGAACACAACCTGAATAATTTTTGTATTTTTCCCACTAGTGGGAATATTTTTGTTCATAATGCAGCTTTCTTTTTTTAGTAGGAGTAACATTCCGATTTTCTTCCTCACTGTCACGGCTATATACTTGACAGATAAAAAATGTATTTTATTTTTATTATATATTTTATTTTTTAATTACAATAAACAATAAACTATTTTTATTCAATTGAGAATCTTTTGGGAAGATTTAGGAATATATTTTTTGGCCTCCTGAAATGTAAAGCTAGCTTTGACATCGTGTATACATCAAACAAAACTAGCATTTTACTCACTATTTTGCAAAGTCCGGCTACAGTGGGGTAAAGTCAATTTCCCGCATTGTAGCCGTACTTTCCCGAATTGTGCAAAATAAAATAATTTCCAATATTGTAAATAATCTAAATAGTTGGGAAAGAGTTGGTTCGTTCTGAACCCTCCACCTCCACTTCCGGCCCCCCACCACGCTCCCACTTCCTGTTCGCACCCCACGTCCGTTTCCCTCCCCCACTTCCGGTTCCCACTCACACTTCCTGTCCCTACCCTCCTTTTCCAGTTCACACTGGAAAATGTGAAAGATCCCTGAGTACGTATACGGAAGAGAGAAGAGGAACTGATCGTGTTGTGTATCTGGCGGTTAAGTTGCTATATAAATTATTTGGAGCAACGTTTGAATTTAGCCGCCATATACAGTCAATGACATCCGTTGCCGGGTGTTCTGTTGACTACATGCCGAACTGTTAATACCGAATCAAAAAATAGGTGTAATTAATTAATTGTACTGTCCCAAATGCTAAATCCGTGTTTAATGTGATTCCCAAATAAATTTCTATCAAGTAACGTAAAAATAATGATGATTTAATTTCTGACCTGGTAACTATATGATGAAAAAAGATTAATTAATTAGACGATAACTAATCAGTCCTAAATAATAAATTTTTTTCCTAAATCTTCCCAAACGATTCCCAATTGAATAAAAATAATTATAATTAAAAATATATTTTTTATCCGCCGTAAGTAATATACTCGTCTCACTATCACTTCCATAATTGTTAATTGTATTTAATTAAAAAATGAGTGATATTTACGATATTATTGAATGCAGAGTCTACTTCACCGAGAAAACGTGGCTAATGTGGCTCCCAGCCTCCCAAATAGCTAACCAATGAAAATACGATAGAAAAAATCTCACAAACGTTTATCTGTAGTTCTTATTCTTATCAAATATTTAAGTGTTTCCTTAAAAATTAATTAAGGCAAACGAATTTCGATTTAATTCGAAATTTGATATTAAAAACAAGCTTGTCATAAAAAAATCTGCATTTAAAGACCGTACTTTAAGAAATATTGGTATAACTAAAGTCAGGAACCTGTCGCGAATAATTAAAATTAAAAATAGCCGCGTTTACTTTATAAATTTATTTTCCTAGCGACTCGTATGCCCTACCGCGTTCCAACGGGCGAATTAAAGAAGAACCTTAGCAGAGAACCCCTTTTAATATGAACGACCAGACGCGTATTATATTTTTTTTTCGCGAAAGAAAAGAAAATATGTCCATTTTCTGCCAAATGCGATGTTATTTTGCAAATTTGTCAATTTGAAAAAAATACGTAGATTCTGAGACTGAAGTTCGTAGGATTGCAGGAGAGACCTAAAGTACGTATATCTACGTCAAAAGACGTAGAGTTGGCAACGCTGCTGCCAGCCTGCGTGTGAGGCTCCCACTCACAAAACCCCCTCTACCGCTTGGCTTTGGTATGCGCCACCCCGGTATCGTTTGCGCATTCCTTCAGGGTGTGCAGCCCGGACGGCTTACTGCCGCTCCAGTTTTGTCATTTCATCAGAGATGAATCATTTGTGTTTTTAATCAATTATCTCTGCTTTGCATTTTTCCTTTTTTCTCTCGCTTTTTGGGACATTATGTTCCTCAACATGTTGGAGGCTATTGTCCAGCCCTCCTCGTTCGTTACTAGCACTTTCGCGATATTTCCGCTTGTCATGACGATGCCGCTATACCATACGAGACCTGAAGAGACCAGACCAGACCAAAACGGACTATATCAGAAAGACCAGATCAGACCAAACCAGACTAGACCAAACTAAACCAGAGTAGACAAAATTAGTCAGAACAGTGTAGACAGATGAGATAAAACAGTACTCAACACTGTTAGACTAAGAAAACTAAAAGAACTATATAAACAAGATGATAAATATTATTAGTATTAACAATAACACGCTAATGTTATAGTCTAGATAATTTTACATCCTTAATTCGTTTAGAAATCGAAAATATGTGGTCGCAATTTGTTTAACGATGTCATGACTCACTTACAAATTAGCAAAATTCCGTGAATTTGATTCATACATCAGTCAGCACGAAAAATTTCTATAAAATTAGATTCAAATTTTTTTCTTGACACATTAGAAAATTAAAATATTCCTAACCGGAAAATATAACAAATATACATAATGTTTGAATTATTTTAATTTTATTGACTTTTGTCTTGGTTTTTTTCGATCTCGATCTGTTAGTTTCTAATCTTCTAATCGTATGTCTAGTTTTATCGCTCTAGTCTTGGTTGTCTATAATTATAGTAGGCAATATTATATCTATTTTAATCTATTCAGTCTTTTCTATTTAGTTTTATCAAACATGTTTTATATATTGTACATTCCTAAAATAAAAATGAAAAAAAAAACGCAAATAATGAAAAATGTTTTGTAGTTTTCAGGAAAAACTGTTTTGGTTTCGATTTGCATATGAGGTCGCAAAACGACCTTCATTTTCGTCCCACGATCTCACTGGGTCTTCAGGAACCTGTTTTCATTTTTGTAGGTGAGTTTTATCTCTACGCATGCACACTTACACATAATTTTCACTTTAGAAACCTTTCGAACATCCATTCAAATCTCCACGAATCATGAATGAATATTGATTTTATCATCTAAATAAGAAAAAAAAAACGTTTTATTTGAATGTAATGTTTTCAATAAATGTTTCAATTTTTAAATATTTCCGACACTGGTCCTCGAAATTTTGGTCCTTCAGTTATTACCTTAGTCTCCATGGAAAAGTTTTTCTTACATATTTACGTTGCTAGAATTGTTTGTCCAAAGTGAGATAAGTCACTCTTATTCTTGCCTACCTAGTATTACTTCACTGAAATGATAAATTCACTATGTTTTAACAACATATATTATACATATATTTATATATATATATATATATATATATATATATATATATATATATATATATATATATATAAATGCGTCAAATCAATTAAATCAATAAAACGCATATCAATTCTTTTAAGTACGCCAAATGCAGGTTTGCGCAGAAAAGTTTTTAAAACCTGTCCAACAGCTGGTAAAATTAACTGTTCTCGGATGGTGTGCGGTTTTCCAGATTTAGCTTGAAGCAATGAGACATTGTAAGATGCCCGCAAGCCACCAACGTAACTTAGAGACGTTAAAGTCTCTAAGTAAGAAGTCTTAACGCTAAAGTCACTGTGGGTCTCTTTTCACAATTTCAATGCTTCAAAATATTTTAATTAATCTGTACCTATTTTATCAGGATGGCACCTTCTTAGATGATCTTCGAGCGTCGATGGTTTCATGAAGTCATTGCTCAAAAATTTCAAATAAGCAACACTATATTGTAGACATACATCTTCTTTTTCTTAGATTCAACCATCTTTCGTATCAGTTACTTACCGGTAAAGAAAAAAAATGTTTGTTTAAGTAATCTTCAGGCGATTTTAACAGGATATGGTTATTTTAACAGAATAGAATTAGGATAAATTAATTATTGCAATGAAAAAAACAAAATGCCGGCGGCAAAACAGAATTTAATTATTAAATCGAGAACTCAATGATTCAACTTCAAGGCGTCGCGGAACTATTGGTGATCTTACATGGGGGCCCTGTCAACTCGTCATCACCGATTTGGCCCAAATTTACAGTATATGTAGGGCTTGAGTATAAATGAAAGTGACGCAAGCGGGAGGGCCAGATGGCCAAGCGTTAAAAAAATGATCCAAACTGACAACTCAGAAGCCAGCTATGTTAGCATAAATTTCAATGGCCGGTCAGCGCAGCGGTAAGAGCTCGGGTTCATAGTACGAGGATCGCTGGTTCGATTCCCCGTGGGGACGCTTTTTTTTATTTACAATTCTTAAAATGACCTTAATGGTTAATTAAATTAATTAAAAATATAGAGAATCATGCCGAGGAGTCTTCAAAAAGGCAAATCTGTTGTGGGCACATATTTATATGAAGCACTAATTTTTCTATATAAAAGCAATAAAGAGTTCAAAGATAGCGAAAATCAGCATGCAATAGAAACACGAAGAAAAAAAACTCACTCTATACCACCTACGCAAATCCTGACGATGACAGAAAAAGGGCCATATTATAATTAAAAATAAAAAATTAACCGTTGAAGTTATATAGAAACAAATAATAAATATTAATACTAATAAAATTATTAAATTGACAAATTAATAATTACAATTAAAAAGTTAAACAATAATAAATAATAATAATAATAAAAGAAAGTCATTTTAAAAATTGTAAATAAAAAAGGAGTCCCCGCGGGGAATCGAACCAGCGATCCTCGTACTATGAACCTATCTATCTATATCTATATGTAGGTTTTATTTATGTGTCAACAACATTTAACAAAATTAAAAATTTGTTTTATAAAGATAACACAATTGGAGTATCTACGCTAAAGTAATTACCTCCTCAGTTTAATTTTTATGTACACTACGTTAATAAGTATATGCGTGAACATACACTTATTAACTGCGTGTCATGAGCAACTTTGTTATAAAAAGTATTCGATTTTGATTAATTTGGAACAAGCAGTATGCAAGAACTTGTGTTAAAATGTATAATATACTCTGAACAGAATTTAGAAAAAATTTCATCGCAAAATTGAAAATTAGAAATTTAAAAGAAAATTCACATTCACACTGTCATACATCCAAGTTTTCCGTAAAAATGGGTAAGTTTTGATAAGGGAGCCTATGTTTTAAAGTAATTGTAGTGTTGTGCACTCTTATGTTCGTTATGTCTCGTATCAGTTTATTGTGGTATCTTGTGTTTGTCTGTATTGTGTAGAATTTTTCAGAATGTTCTCGTATGTAGTCCGCTAGTAATTTTATTTGTCCTTGTTCATGTAATGTGTCTATTTTGGTGTATCTTTCTCTGTCTAATGCCAGTCTCTGGCATTTGTTTTGGAATCGTTGTAGTAGCCATCAATTTGTAGGGGCGACATTACACCACGTTGGTGCGCCATAAACTAAAACTGGTCTTATTAAAGTTTTATATAATAATAATTTATTATCTATCGACAAATTACTCCTTTTACTCATTAAGGAGTAGATGCTTTTGAAGACTGCGAATCCTCGTGTGGTTGTGTTTTTATGTGTGACCTGAATGTGAGTTTGCTGTCCAAATAAATTCCAAGGTATTCAACCGTCTTTTTAGGTGTGATTGGGTGTTGATCAATTTTGGGTGGGAAGAATAACTTTGTGTTTGTGTATTTGCTTGTAAATGTGATTGTTTCTGTCTTTTGTCCGTTTAGTTTTATTTTCCAAAGTTTAAAAATTTGTATGATCTGTCCAATGTATATTTCCACCTTTTTGTGTGCAGCTATCGCACTAAAGGAATGGCTGTATACGGCGGTGTCGTCTGCGTAAAGAGCTAATTTAGTTTGAGGCATTGTCGGTATGTCGTTAATGTAAATGATGAAAAGGATGGGTGCCAGGATCGACCCCTGTGGAACCTCTGCAGTTATTGGTCTTGGTCACCGTAAATGTTCGATTCTGTAAGTAGTTGTCTATTAATTTGATTATGGTCGGTGAAAATTTCAGTTATTAATTTAAGAATTAGTCCGTCCGTCCAAACTCTGTCAAAGAATTTTTCAATGTCTAGTAACGCAAGAGCTGTTACGTTGTTTGCGTTGAAATTATATGTTATGTATTTTACTAATCGAGAAGTCTGTTGTATTGTATTATGTTTTTGTCTAAATCCAAATTGGTAATCTTTAAGAATTTTGTGTCGTCTTAAATGTTTGTCCAGTCTTTTTAAAATTACTTTCTGCGTCACTTTGCTTAGTGTATTCAGAAGGCTGATTGACCGATAACTGCTCGGATCTGAGTCTTTCTTACCGAGTTTCAAAATTGGCACAATATTAGCATTTTTCCATGACACTGGAAAGTGACGTAGTTTAAGTATGCCATTTATGATGTGCATCAATTACGCAATGTCTTTTCTAGATAGGTTTTTCAAAATTTTGTTCTGTATTCCGTCCGGACCTGGAGCCTTCAGCGGCTTGAGCTATTTTAAAATTTCAAGTATTTCTGTCGGGCTAGTCATTAGTTCGTGGCAAGTCTCCGTTTCGATGTCCTCATAACTGCCCAGGTATAATTTTACTGTTTCTGTGATGAGTCTGTGTGATTCAGTACTGTCCTCTTCAATTTCGTGTACTTTTTCTGAAACGTCTGCAATCAATTCAACTTTGTCCTTGTCTGTCATAGCAGTTTGTGAAACTGATAAAATTGAATAAAATTTAAAACAGACAAATTGACATTGCTAAGGATATTCAGACATACGTTTAACATTTAAATGCCCTATATGACTTGAAAACTAGATGACTTGAAAAATAGATTTGAAGATATTCTGACGCTGGAAATACCACAATGGAGCATAAATCAATTTGATAAAACGGAAGTGGAGAATGTGATACTACAAGAGGGGCTAATCGAGCTTAGCATTAATGAATATATATATATATATATATATATATATATATATATATATATATATATATATATATATATATATATATATATATATATATATGTTGTATTTGAGGTTTTCGCGGATAGATACCTGTGTTGTATTGTTTTCTCGGGGATTCCGCGTTGATGCTGAGAGTTCGGTTTCATCAACGCGACCAAATTAAATTCACAATGGAGATAGAAAAGCATCAACAACTTCCTTTCTTGGATGTTTTGGTACAGAAGAAACCTGACGGCACTTTGAGCCACACTGTGTACCGGAAACCAACCCACACAGACAGATATCTGAACGCTTCTTCGCACCATTATCCCAAACAACTAGCATCTGTAGTCAACACTCTTACCACCCGATCCAAAAGACTAGCCGACCAGCTTAACTTACCGAAAGAATTAAGAAACTTACGAGAAGTTCTTTCTTCAAATGGATATCCAAACAGCTTAATATCCAGAGCTTTCCGTCGTACAGAGAACAGTAGCCAAAGAACTGAAGAACGTCAGAAACCCGTTAGCACAGCATACCTACCATATGT
The DNA here is from genome assembly GCA_944588485.1 of Phosphuga atrata. Lineage (NCBI taxonomy): Eukaryota > Metazoa > Arthropoda > Insecta > Coleoptera > Silphidae > Phosphuga > Phosphuga atrata. The sequence continues at coordinate 69,187,232 of OX155893.1, read as the reverse complement.
TCATGGATCAACTAACAAAATCGGCAGAATACTTAAAAGACACAACATCGACACCATTTTCAAACCTAACCAGAAAATATCCTCCATGCTACGCAGCGTTAAAGACACCATCCCGTTAGAATCCCATGGAATTTACGAAATACCTTGCGAAACATGTAAACGAACCTACATTGGACGTACCAATAGAAAAATATCTGCTAGGATTCAAGAACATGTAGTTTCAATCAGACACAGAGACAAAGTTTCATCGGCACTTGTCCAACACACAAACACCGGTCACTGGATGGACTTTAGAAATTCAAGGACTGTTGCACAGATTATCCACGAAATTGTCACGAGTATACAGAGAAGCCATAGAGATAGAAAAACGAGACTACTGCATGAACACGAGAGACGATTCCTTGAGACTGCCCCCAGCATGGCGACCGATCATATCCACCCTCAAGATGCAATCCCAGACACCCCAGACTTATGTACGACCAACAAGACAAACAAACAACCGAACCGAAGCACAGCACACAACGCGCATGACCCGAAGCCAGAAGCCAGCTATAAGTAGTCGCATCGCACGAACGAGCTCTCAGTATGCGTCTAACGGTTGACCCACATGGACGCATATATCTCTTGAGAATGGCGAATGTTAGTTCGCCGAAACGTCGAGAATCCGGTTCTTTTCTGAGCCAACCCTCAGCATTAACGCGGAATCCCCGAGAAAACAATACAACATATATATATATATATATATATATATATATATATATATATATATATATATATATATATACATATATGTATATATATATATATATATATATATAATTATTAAATTGGCACGCTCAACTCAAACACTCTTCTAAAAGTTGGTAAAATTAAACAGCTTGTAAACACAATGGACAAATTTAATATAAAAATCCTTGCAATTCAGGAAACTCGTTTCCTTGATGAATACCACTTTGACACGGATGATTATCGAATATACAAAGGGAAACCCTCTATAAAAATTAGGACGGGCCCCAGACAATTTGGTACAGCGTTTGCCATCCACAAATCAATAGTAGAATCACTCATTGACTTTACGTCTACATCGGAACGCATCTCCACTCTATCACAGAAATCGGCGAACAAAGCGTATACTCTCATCAACGCACACGCTCCCACAAACGACGATAATAAGAAAGATCCTTAAACATCGGATACCTTCTGGGAACAGTTAAAAGAGGTCACCAACCAAATTCCACCGCACCATGTCAAGGTTCTGTTAGGCGATTTTAACGCCCAGTAGGGTATAGAGAAACCATTTAGGAAAACAGCAGGTATTCACACAGCACATAAAAGAAGAAATAAAAATGGTGAAAGACTAATAACTTTTGTGAAAATTTCCAAATTAAAATTATGTATAATGTATAATAAACACAATTTAGAAAACCCAGACAAAAGCTTTGCACTTGGAGGGCACCCAACATCAATATGTGTGAATTTCAAATCGACCATGTTGCCATCTCTCATACAAACCAAAAGGAGGTACTTGTAAAAACAAGGAAAGGTTTCTTCGATTCTGATCACAACTTGTTACAAATTAAAATTAAACTCCAACCCAACAGGAGAAGACCACGACAACCACGAATTTTTAAGCCTGACCCTGAATATTTAAAAATAAACAGGGACAGTATTTTGCAAGGAATCAACGAAACAAACTCGTTAAACTGGACAGAATTATCGGATGTTCTCAGGAACGCTATGAGGATAGGCCAGCCCCCACGTAAACGTAAGCACAGATGGTGGAACAGTGTATGCGACCAAGCAATAGAAGACAGACTTAAACGCTTGGAAAAAATATCATAGCAACAAAACGCCAGACAAATGGCAGGAGTTTCTGTACATTCGGAAACAATCATCAAAACTAATTAGAAAAGAAAGACGTAGCTATGAAAAAACAAGACTGGCGGAAATAGAACAAGAATTTACAAAGAATAATAATAGGAGTTTTTACAGAATTTTTAAAGAGAACCTGACAGGATATCGACCATCCAGCCTATGCTTTCGTCGATCTGATGGTTCATAGAAACAAACACCAATGCGAATTGTCAAATTTTAGCTGAGTACTTCAACAAGTACTTCTTCTCAACTGTGACCCCCCATCCAGCAAGTTTATTTTTGAACAATCTGAATCCTATCCAGATTCCATGCCGCCTTCCTTCCAGAAGATAACTGACATCATTCATTCATTGAAAAACGACAAAGCCCCTGAGGAAGATGGAATCATTGCCGAGTTATGTAAACTGGCTGACGACAACCTCATTCACAGAATACACAATATAATATGTGATATTTGGGTGACCGAACAAATCCCCCCAGAATGGAAATGTGCACTTATATACCCGCTTCATAAAAAAGGTGATAAAATGGACCCGAACAATTATAGAGGCATTTCACTTCTACCAGTAAAGTACAAAATTCTTTCGAAAGCTCTTTTGAATAGACTTGAACCTCAAGTAGACCCACATATAGGAGAATATCAGGCAGGTTTCCGTAAGGGGCGCTCATGCACGGAACAAATTTGGAATCTGCAGACTATCTTGCAAATACAATCTTGTAGAAACACCGTGGTTACCTTTGTTGATTACAAAAAAGCCTACGACTCCGTCGACAGACCAACTCTCTTCAGTATTCTGGCAAAACAAATTCTCATTAATACTACATCAAGGTTTAAGTTTGGTGGAGCAATTTCTCAACCTTTTGAAATACATACGGGTGTTCGACAGGGTGATGGACTTTCACCCATCCTTTTTAATATGGTCCTGGAAAAAATAATCAGAACTTGGTAAAAAGAGATTGAGGGAATACACATTTGTAAGAGAAGAGATTATAGAGCTAATATCAAATGTTTGGCGTTTGCTGATGATCTTGCAATATTATCGAATACCAGAGAAGCAGCAAAGCATGCACTTGAAAAATTACACGCAATTTCAAAAAAGGCTGGTCTCCTGATATCTTATGAAAAAACACAGTATATAGAACGATCCCCGTCCGACAATCTACCCATCAAGACACAATATGGTTCTGTATCCAGAGTTTCCCAGTTTAAATACTTAGGAGAAATCATCCAACCGTCCGGCCTAAATATAATAGCAAATCAAGAACGAGTAAAAAAAATACAGAGAGCCTACCGACTTACTTGGAATCATTATAACAAAAAATCAATATCTCTTAATGCAAAACTACAACACTACAAAACAGTCGTTCTTCCTGAAGCACTTTATGCCGCAAAAACAACATTAATTCATGGTCACTTAAAAATCAAAGAAATAGAGAAACAAGAACGTAAAATTCTCCGAAAAATGTTTGGGCCGGTGAATAAGGAGGGAATATGGATTAAGACCATCGTCAGAAATGTATAAAACCGTAGAACCTATCACTGACACTTTCAGAAAGAGAGGAGCTAAATTTTTTGGTCACATATACAGAATGGACCAGAACAGAATTACGAAACAAATTTTCCAAATTACCTTCAACAGTAAAAATAGGTCCAAATGAATACAGGAAACTGAAGAAGACCTCAAGCAAGTAAACATCACGATACACGACATGAATGATCGAGTTAAATTTAGAAACACCATAATGCATCATAAATTTGATAAAGAACTGCTCCCAAAGATACCAGGAAAAAAGTGAACGGACGAACGGAAGAAAGAACATAGTGCACGAATGAAGAGGATTTGGGAAGAACGTCGCCGTATGACTGAGTTGTCATGATTTTTGTTCAAGTTTACACGCTCTCTATTCTTTAAAGGGAATTTGCGATAGTAATAGTAATATATATATATATATATATATATATATATATATATATATATATATATATATATATATATATATATATATATATCGAGGCCGATAGCCTTGGCCCAAGATTTAATTGAAAACTATAAGTTGAAATTCTTCAAATCTTTTTCTGATTCCTACCAAACCTGCGTATAACACTGCTCGATAAAGCAGATTTTCTTCTAAAAAGTGTGCATTTCTAAAAAGTGTTTTTGTCCTTCTAGATCAAACCTTCAGATACATAATAAAACAAAGTAGCAAGAGGTGTTGTTAAACCTAGGTTAGGTTAGAACACATCAATCTAAAATAAGCTAAAGTGAGAAAGTCTGTTAGTCTAACTGCTTACCGAAAATTTTAGACAAACTACGTGTGACAGCGCGACCTCTAGGTCCAAAATAAGATAAAGCTGTAAAGCCGAATATTGGTTTAACCTAGTTTAGGCTAGTAGGTTTTTGGCAACTACTGCAAAACTGTAATAGATATTTCTATTGAAACAATTTGGCCATTTTGGAATCTTCATGGTCGATAACCTTGACACACGGTTTTTTTTAATAAAGAAATACATGAAAACATGATTACACATGATTACACATGAAAATTAAGTCTAAGTTGACATCAAAGTTGAGTAATTCATTTGTTATGCATTTTTTTGGTGAGACTTTTGGTAACATAAGTGTTGCTATTTGTCTAAAAGCAAGCTTACTGTAATTGGATGAGTGATATTGGAAATAAAGAGTTGCCAACCTTCATAAAAGGAGGTTATACTATATATGATGAAGTGACGTTAGTAACTAAGGCTTACAACTTAGACGATAAAGCAGCTGACTTTTTTTGACTTTATGTTATTTGTCAAACTTGACAACAACAATGCCAATTCCACAAATAGTTGGTGAGATTATGTTTGAGTATGTTGGTTTGGTACGTTGGAAAAACTCAACAAACAACACTAGTTACCAACCTCAATAAAACAATATATGTTGGTTATGTTAAACGTCAATGTTAACAACATCAATGTCACTTATATAATTTGAAGGTTATGAAATTTTTAGTGAGATTTTTAGTAACTTTTACGCCACAGCTGTTTTTTTTTTTAGTCCATGTTGTAAGCCTTAGTAACTGCTAACACATCGTTAGATATAGTAACTTTCTTGATGAACGTTGGGAGCTTTTTATTTCTAATATCACTCCTTCAATAATAGTAACTTTGATTTCAGACAATTGGCAACACCATATGATTAAGTTCATTTCAAAAGTGTTTGATTATATTATTTTACGCACAATTGCATCAAAATTGTTATTTTACATCTTAGTTACCACGACCGAAAGCTTGACATTACACCGTTAATATTTACCGGCCAGTCGGCCTGTAAAATCATTGAAAAGCCTGCATTAAGATCTATCATCTTTATTATTATTTATTGTATTATAGCATTGGGATTGGGGAAGCTTGGGATCAAATCCAACACAGCTTCATCAGCTTCCACTAATATTTCGGAGGGAATTTGTTGTTGTCGTTTACTTCCATTCCGAAATTATGAGAATTTTTATTTACAATATTTTTCCCTGTTTTTTTTCCAACAAACAACCTAAGTGACGAACGGTGAATTTAAATCACCGTCGTATTTTTTTCATCGTTTTTAACCATTTTTAATTAAATTTTGTAGGCCTCGGGCCGGAGGAAGATTACACCCTTCGCCTCATATAGGCCCTCCTCCATCGGGCCTCAAACTTCGGCTGCGGGCGTAATCTTATACCGCCGGCCCTCTATATGTAAATTACTATTACAAACCTGACAGCATTAAAATCATTTGAGACGAATGAATTATTAGCAAATATTTTGTGCAGCAGGAGCTGTACATCTCGCAACTCCCCTTCACGACTTTACATAACCCCATAACCCACATTACATAACCCCATAGATAAAAATCTAATGGGGTTAAGTCGGGAGAACGCGGAAACCGCTATATTGTTCCCCGACCTCCTATCCATCTTCCAGAAAACATGGCGTCAGGATATTAACGAAATCTAAACCAAAGTGGTACATCGTCATCTTTATTGTTTGAAAAAAGTACCTACCGCTAGGGTTGACACCAAATCAAATCGCAAAAAATGTAGATATCGAGCAGCAGTCAGGTTTCCTTCAAATAGGTACTATAAATCGCCGACCTAGGATTCCAACCCACACGTTTAATTTGCCTTGACGTTGACTGTGGGATTCTTGCGTCCAATGAGGATTTCCCCGTGACCAATACCTACAGTTGTGGCACTCTACTGATACAGGCAAAAGGTTTTGATTACAGCGCAACATGAACTGTTCACAAAATTGTAAACGGCGATCTGGATCATCTTCGTGTACCTCATGGATTAGTTTGTACGGGTGGTACTTTTTTTAAATAATCTCCCAACTACAGAACGGTGTACATTGATATTTACAGAAACTCAGCTGCAAGTAGCATAGTTAATTTGGTTTCTTCGTTTATTGGACATCGACCTTATCGCAGCATATCTTTTACGGATCCAGTTCTTGTGTATTTGGCGACGAAATTACTCACTGTCGATTTTACCATCGGGAGTCTATTGGGATGTTCTTGATTGAATAACTCACATGCTTCTTTATGAGTGCGTTTCCTATCGCCGTATCCAACCATCATTAGAATCTCTATTCTTCAGTCAAATGACGTGCCATTGCAACAAAATTTCAGATAGATGAATTACTTTTTATAATAATTAGTTAATGTATCAAAGTGTGGCTACACGCAGCTACACGAAACTGATTTAAACTAAGCTTGCAAGATTTATCCAAAAAAAATTACTTCGCCCTAACCAGAAGCAAAATCAGAATTTATAATAATGTGTAATTTTTGAAAGTAAAACCGACTTGTTTGAGGACATGTCGTCCAAAATTATTAAGATTTTCTTGTTAAAACCCAGTTTTCTAAACTGGCTAATATTAGTTATCTTAAAATTCAAATAAGTTTTTTTCGAAAATTTTCTAATGTTACAAATCAAAATTTTTACACCACCAATTAGAAAATTAAAAGGTTGAGAATTAAAAATGGGCGTTGTCATTTAAAAAAAATGTTGACGTCATATCTCAATCACCAATGACGTCACGAAATTTTTTTTGCGACATAACATTGCATTCCAGCAATTTTATGCAAGATATAAATGATTTAATAGCAAGATTATGTACAACAAGAAGTCACTATCCATTAATGCTAAAATCATAACACAGTGACTATAACATAGTGAATAAGCCAGAGTGTCTAAATTCTATATGCATCTGAATGTTTGGCGAACGGTAACAAAGAAATGGAAGCTATAGCAAGAATCATAAGAAGAGTGCTTGGACCTAGATTTGAAAATAGGACTTGGTAGCTCAGAAATAATAGAGAAGTGTATGATGAAATTGAGAAAGTTGGAGATACTATGATGAAGAGAAGGGTAAGCTTCTATGCCCATTTGAAAAGAATGAATGATGAAAGGCTGACAAAGAAAATATTTATGTTTTTTGTCAAAAACCCAAGAACCCAAATCACATGGTTCAAAGAAGTCAAAACAGACTTACAATTAGTGGAGTTGGGTATTGGTAGAAGAAGACATAACAAACAGAGACCTGATGAGAGATAAAATTCTCCATTTCGAAGGATTTAAGGCGAAGAAGAGAAAAACTGGAGCAACAGTGTGGACAGAAGACTGAAAGGTGCCGCAAAGAGAGAGGATGAAGATTTATTGGCAAAAGAGAAATAGGATGAACGCAATAGGCGAAATAAAATTGAACAATAGTTGATTAACGCGGTCCCCAAATAGTCAAGATCGAAAAAAATATTGCGGTTTGGAAAATAATATTGACGTACGTACCCTTTCGAAAGGGTACCGGGCATCGAAAACTTCAAAAAGACCTTCAGCCGTCGAAACTCTAGTATTAAAAACAGTGAATTTATGAATTCAGTGTAGTATTACTTCGATATGGTAAAATTGCATCAATTATAATTTGCAAATATAATTTTTAAAGAAAAGACCTGTTTAATTCTTAAAGTGTTTCATTCTTAGTGTTAGTATAAAATCTTCAAACTACACAAATCCAAAACATCTGACTGACTGACTGTCAATTTACTTTTGCATGACTAATTATATCTGATTATGGATATAGTTGGATATTTATTGATATATATATATATATATATATATATATATATATATATATATATATATATATATATATATATATGTATATATATATATATATATATATATATATATATATATATATATATATATATATGGATATTGTATCAAATTTACTTTTTTATATTGCCCACATTATTTTGGGTTATGAGATGTTGCAAGTGGTGTCCGAAAAGTTGTTCGAGAGTAATTTGTTCGAAAGAAAAATGTTTGAATGAAAAATGTTCGAATCGTGACTTGTTGGAATGGAAATTTGTTAGAATGAAAATTTGTTGGAAAAAAATTGATATTTGATATATCAAATATTTTATTACATCACTGAAATAACACGATATTTAATATATTAAATATGTAAGGTGCTAGGCAACCGCCAAACAAGTTAGACGTGCAAAAATTTGCTCGTGGAAATTGTGAATTTTGAGGGGTGTAAAGTTCATACAGAGAGAAGTTTATAGTGAAAAACAATTAGTTAACATTAAAGGTTATTCCGAAGGCGGCATAACTCTGAGCTCTACGAACATATTGAGATGTTCTCTGACTGTTCAAGGAAAAGAAGGATAGCTTTCTATGGCCACGTTGCAAGATTACCGCCAAACCGACTAACCAACCGTCTGTTCACCTTCTGGCAAAACAAGAAGCGTCGTACCACTTGGTTGACAGAGACCGAGGAGGATATTAAAGAACTGGGAATAACAGATCTCAAGAACAGACAGTCTGTGAGACGCATCCTGAAGGAAGTCCGTGGATTTCAGGAAAAACTTTGAAGGAAAGGTACCCCCTGGACAGAAGAGAGAAAGGAGTTTCACCGGCAGAAGATGCGACAATACTGGGCAAAGGTCAAAGCCCAACAGTTGAACAAGCGTGGTCCAAACTAGGCCTATTCGAAAGAAGAAGATATTAAATATGTAATTAAATCACTGAAAAAATACTGTAAACATATATACTATTTTCTATTTTACGTCTATAATGAAACGTCATTAAAGCACTCATATGAGTTCGTTAATGGCTCGCCGAGTCCGATACAATTTTCTTAATATGTATTGGCGATTTTTTTATTTAGAAATGGCACAAAATCGCGAAAAATAGAACAAAAATTGTTATAATTATTAATGATAAAATTTAAAAATATTAATTTTATCAGGTTAAAGGTTTTTTTTAGAAACCCCACATGATCTCTCGTGACATGAAAATGAAAGAGATTAATTTGTGCTTTTAATTATATTAATTTATGTTATCAAGTCAAGAGTGAATTGAAACGCCTATATAATTAGTAAGTAATATTGTGTGCTATTCCACGTAAATAGTCCTTGGCCTGAACATTGGGTTCGAACGAATTAACAATTCGTGTAAGTCGTTTCTTCCAGCCGGTGGTTCTTCAACACTTGTATGTAGTGTTTTATTCGAAGCTCATTCAAACCTAGTCCGTCTTTGATAGCTCCAATCAATTTTCATAAATTTGGTTGATTGGCCCATACTTGTGATTGAAAACCTTTATTCCAACCTCCAATTGAATTATTGGTTTTTGGCAAACCTTGTTGAACTGCGTGAAAGCATTTCCACATCTGAAGGGGAAAACAAGGTGGCGACGATCTGTCGGCCAATCCGCGTGTCTTCAAAATAATCAACCAGTACTTAAATTACTTAAATTTCATTACTACTTAAATTTCAGTTGGTAAAATAATTTGATCGTAAATTACAGGGTCTTTCATTAAGCGCTTCCTATCTTTAAATTTAAATAAAACGAAATGTGTGTGGGATTTCATCGAATTTTTTATTTGTTTGAAAGGCCTATCGATGCCATTATGTATGGAATATAACATAATGCAAATGTCCGCCGCTTCGTGCGGCTTAGGCGGGTAACGCGCAGCCTAAATGTGAAATTTTCCATGTCTCTGGCGCATAATTCATGCTGAATTTGACCAATGTCATGAGTTATGTTGACTTTGAGGGCCGCTGTGGTTTATGGCTTATTCGCATAGCCATGCGACTTAAGAAAACCCCACAAGAAAAAATCTAACGGGGTCAAATCGCACGATCTCGGTGGCCGGTTCACATCACATCCACGTGAGATAGCCATGCCGTCAAATCGCTCGTACAGAATGTCCAATGTGGCAAGAGGTGTGTGGCACGTAGCGGCGTCCTGTTGAAACCACATGTCGCTGGTGTCCATATTATCCAATTCAAGCCAAAAAAAGTTGGTAATCATCGACCTATACCGCTCGCGGTTGACGGTGGTGGCCTGGCCAATGTCGTTCACAAAGAAATATGGACCGATGACGCCGCCAGCCCAAAATCCACAGCAAACAGTGACTTTTTCGAGATGCACTGAACGCTCTTGGATCTCATGTGATTTGGTATCGTCTCAAATTCGACAAGTCTGTTGCATTCTTCCAGAAATGGGCCTCGTCGATGAAGATGATGTTTTCATGAAAATTAGGGTCAGTTTCCAACTGCTTTAGGGCCCATTCAGCGAACTCGCGTCTATGGTCGCTAACCTTCAACTCCTGAGCCAGTTGAGTTTTGTGCGGGTGCAAGCCCAAGTTACGACGCAAAAATTGCCAAGTTGTGGTCTACGAAAGGCCGACTGTCGCGATATCGACTGCCTCGGATTCTCCTACACACTCTCACGGACAGCGACGATATTTTCGGCAGATCTTACATTTTGTCGTCGTACGGGTGTTGGTTTATTGTTTACTGAACCAATGGTCTCAAATTTATCCACCATACTGCGAATATTCCTCTCGGTAGGACGATTGTGCCAATTTTAAGCTCGCCATCTTAAAATTAGCGCAATGCGCGGAACGTTGCGCGAACAGAACACCCATTTTGATAAAACAATTTTATGATTTGCACGTGTTGTTGAACGTTATATCCGTCCATGGCGATTTGGTGAAACAGACTAAATAAATGACAGCCAATTTGACACGTGTGCTTGAACACTATTGCCGCTACCAACTGACAACATTCGGAAGTCCCTGTTGGTAGACCCTATGGTTAAAAATGAGCTATTACATGTTTTATATTCACAAAGGTTAATTCCGATAACATTCGTATGCTTTATACGTATACAAACAGGGTCAGTTCGTTTAAAACCATTTGCTTGTATTTTTCGATAAATGAAATTTGATAAATGAAAGATGTAAAAAAACATTATCTAGAAAATGCTTGCGGGAACCCAACATTTATGGCATTTGCTGCTATTACAAGCTCAAAATCTATGAGAATACTCCGAGGCTTACAGGTTGGCTCCAAGTCTTTAATAGCTCTTAAATGTTATATATATATATATATATATATATATATATATATATATATATATATATATATATATAACATTACTTAGTTTTGTTTGGAAGGAGTGCATAAACTAATGGCAGTGAGTGACTAATGGCAAAGAGATGTGTGTTTACGTAAGTCATGTATTGTATACAATTGTTCAAACAAGAGTGGTACTGTTTTAAATGTAGCAACTGCAGAAAAACTGTAGAAAATATAAAAATCCTGTCATTCGTATACTGGGACTAGGATTTTCTACCCGGGTACCCGGATTCGGGTATACCCGGGTATATGAAATTTTTACTACCCGGGTACTATTTCATTGTCAGACCCGGGTACCACTTTGATTAAAATCAAATAATATTTGAAAATTTGCACTACAAACAATTAAAATAACTCTAAAGAAGGCGTTGAATTTTTTACAAAAAATGCAGTATACTTACTAATTAGGTTAGGTTTAATTATGTCGCCATGTTTTGTTTTTATTTCGTTGGAGTTTGATTAAAATATTGTTCGGTGAACGGTGAGTAATTGAATTAAATATAATTAATACAAAATAAAAAATTGTGTCTGGTGGATTGGATAACCATAAAATTTTTAGGCAAAATGGATAGACCTGTTTTTGGAGTACGGAAATATTTAAAAGAAAATACAGAATAAGAAATCAATACAATGTTCAATATACCCAAAAATATTATTCTATAAAGGCTCTTCAACAAGTGTTTTATTAAAACATTTAGATAAACTACATAAAATAAAGATCGAAAAACAGAGCTGTACGTGCGAAAAATAAGTGCCATCCATATCGTCTTCTCAATTTGAATCTGAACAAAGTTCAAGCCTGTATCGCGAATAACATTTTTTTTTCGATTTTGTACTAAAATTTCCGAAATTGTTGCACGCTTCGTTGCTCAAGACGGTATTCCATTTGGGCCGTGACTCGTAGTAAATTCATCCGAGAAGCTTTTCATCATAAACAGCTAACTCTACCGAAAAGCGAAGGCAGGAAAATGAAACTAGTTCCTAATTAGTTAATGAGAACAAATCTGTTTAACTGTGAGACTGATATATAAGTTATGGAGACCTATTGACTTCATTCACTCTTTCGTAATAAAACATTATTATAAGAAATTGTCTCTTTTTCTGCAAAAATTGCAAATACCCGGGTACCCGGGTATACCCGGGTATATGAAAAAATAATACCCGATACCCGGGTATTAAAAAAAGTCGGTTACCGAAAACCCTAACTGGGACAGTATATAAATAGGTACTGGCCCAGAATCAAACAATAAAAAATCTTCTACATTCCCAGTAATCATTGATTGATTGACTGTGAAAGCCACGAAGTCACTTTCGTTTTTTTTAAATTATAGTTTGTTGATTATCTATCTATTCGTAGGGCACATTTATTTAAAGTTTAAAGTTTATTTATAGCAGAGTTTTTTTGATAGTATCGTATATATAATCTATTTCGTTCTACAAACTTAAAACAATTTTTATATTCAGGCTGTGCTCCGACAGCCTGAATATATAAATTTATTCAACCTTTCCGGAGCTCTACAACAATTACTGAGTCTTTTTAGGACTACCAAAACAAATCTCATGTGGAATTTGTCCGTTATTTAATAGCTTTCAGTCCATCTTCGTGGCACTCAACAAAAACCATAACAATAACATTATTTTTAAGATCATGTCTTCCCGATAACTTAAGTAAGTAGCCATCTGCAGACGCGTATCGAGATTTATCTCTCAACAGTGCATATCTCTAAACGCGTCTGCAGATGGCTACTTACTTAAGTTATCGGGAAGACATGATCTTAAAAATAATGTAATTTTTATAGTTGTATGGCAGTAATTGTTGTAGAGCTCCGGAAAGGTTGAATATATTTATGTATTCAGGCTGTGTTCCGACTGTTTTAAGTTTGTACAATTATCTATAACGTAGTATAGTTTTACCAATTCTATCTTATCATATTTTCTAGGTACTTCTGCCATGAAAAATTACATAAAATCAAAACATCCAGATGAATTCCGTGCTCTGAATAAAGATAATGCTGGTGTCGTGCCTACTATAACTCCTTTAGGCAATGCCGGGAGCAAGTTCGTCTTCAGTAGCAAAAAATCAATTGATTATGACAGAATCCTTCGATATGAAATTGCTCTGGGACTTTTACTAGCCGAAATAATTGCACTAGACAACGAGCCATTATCCATAGAAAGGACCGGATTCACCAGACTCTTAGAACAAGCTTCACAAAAAATCCTGCCTGACATATATGACAGAATTTAAAAATTTTCAAACAACATTTCGAGTGCTTTCGCTATTTCATTGACATATGAACTTGCTTACACAACAATGCTAGCTTTCTGAGCTACACAGCTCATTGTATATCACCTGAATTTAAACTAGAACACGGAGTTCTGGCAATCAAACCTTTCTCAGGTTCACACATAGGAGAAAATATAACAAAGGAGCTTAACATTGTCGCGAACCGCTGGGATATTGAGCACACTAAAATACATTATTTACTCATTCATGATAGTAGTGCTAACATGGTAAAGTGTGTTCGTTTGGCTGAATACTATTTTGCTAGTTGTTTCATACATGTGCTTCAAAGACCTATAAATGAGTCGCTCAAAGTCCGGTCTGAAGTGAACAATGTGACCAATGATGCTACTGCAAGACGACTTGTGACGCACTTGTGAGTTATTTTAATTGATTTCATGAAATTCATTGTATGTTGCTGATCACGATACACTCATCAATTTAACAGCTCAACATTAAAGTTTAATTCAACATTATCCATAGAAAGGACCGGATTCACCAGACTCTTAGAACAAGCTTCACAAAAAATCCTGCCTGACATATATGACAGAATTTAAAAATTTTCAAACAACATTTCGAGTGCTTTCGCTATTTCATTGACATATGAACTTGCTTACACAACAATGCTAGCTTTCTGAGCTACACAGCTCATTGTATATCACCTGAATTTAAACTAGAACACGGAGTTCTGGCAATCAAACCTTTCTCAGGTTCACACATAGGAGAAAATATAACAAAGGAGCTTAACATTGTCGCGAACCGCTGGGATATTGAGCACACTAAAATACATTATTTACTCATTCATGATAGTAGTGCTAACATGGTAAAGTGTGTTCGTTTGGCTGAATACTATTTTGCTAGTTGTTTCATACATGTGCTTCAAAGACCTATAAATGAGTCGCTCAAAGTCCGGTCTGAAGTGAACAATGTGACCAATGATGCTACTGCAAGACGACTTGTGACGCACTTGTGAGTTATTTTAATTGATTTCATGAAATTCATTGTATGTTGCTGATCACGATACACTCATCAATTTAACAGCTCAACATTGGAGTTTAATGGTTCGGTTTGCGTTTCGGAAGTAATACCACACATTTCTGCTTTCAAAAAATACTTAAATAAAGATGAATCTGAGCAAAGAACTCCTGATTTATCACATATGCGTGCCTCGTTAAAATCTGAATTAGAAACTCGTTTTAACTCCATAAGTCAAGACTTAAGCTTCATTGCAACTTATATAGACCCGAGATTCAAAACAAACTACTTGGGGTGCTATGCTGAAAGAGCGCGCCAGGAGATTCTATTGGAATATTTAAAAATGTCTTGTGAAGAGTCCTCCAGTAGCAGTTCATCTTCAACCATGGCTAAAAAAAAGTAGAGGAAAAGAGACAGAGTTAGCTATATCTCGCAAAGCTCATGACACCTTTTGGGATTGCTTTAATGAACAAGCAAGTGAAAACAATAATAGCCAGTTTCAAAATGAAGAAAGGAACGCGATAGCATGTGAGATTGATTTTTATCTTAAGTCTGTGCGAATTTATCGCAATTGTGACCCTTATTCTTGGTGGGCAGCTAATGCTAAACAGTATCAAAATTTAACAAAGTTTGCCAAAATCTATCTTTCAGCACCTTGCAGCAGTGTGTACAGAGATATACTTTTCTCTGAAGCTGGCCTTATTTACGAAGAGAAGAAACCGTTTGATTTATTCACCATAATTTGCCCTTGGCGCAGTATGAGTACTAATTCGTTTGCTAAGTTGTAGAATTATCTTGTGATTACTGATTGTATTTCTTAGGTGATAGTAACTAAATAAAGCAATTAATTACCTAAAAATATTTTTTTAAACCGGTATTCGGCCGGATAGACGCTAGTTATCCGGTATTCGGCCGGACAGTATTTAGGCCGCCGGATAGGCCGGGTACCGGATATCCGTTTCATATCTAGTTTTGCAATATCACCTTTTGATTATGTTCTCGGCTTACTTTAGCCACTGCATCATTACGTGTTATAATTCATACAAATTTCGCACTTCCAATAAACAATAGTTTCACACTGTTTATCGTTCACATACATATAGCCATCAACTATAAGTTTTAATTTACCTTTGGAACTTTTCACGAATTGTAAGGCCATTTTAAAATATTTAGTTTATTATGAATGATGATGACGATCAACGATATTTTCTTTAAGAACTAATTTTTACAAATGAGGATCAAAGATATTACCTACACCGTTACATAAAAAATGCAACCCTAAGAATAGGTAGGAATTTTTGGACGAAATTTGAAAGAAATGTTTAACTAGTCAAAGGTAGTAATTGGTTAAAATTTCATTCAAAATAATCCAGTAGCCATGGCAAATTTGACGTTTTACTTGTTGTTACAATCGAAATTCTCGGGCGTATTTCTTGAGAGATTAAATCGATTTGGATATTGTTTTTGGTTGCAATTTTTTTCTTTTTTGGATCTTCTTTGCGTTTTGAGGTTGCGATTATGCCTTGAGTACGGCAACGTGAAAATTATCGACAACTGAGTGAATTCGACAGAGAAATTGCTAATCGTCTCAGCCGTAACCAATCCTCTGTAGTACCTACGGTGTTATCAAGCATAGGCTACAGAAGGTCAAGAACGTCGTAGAAGAGGAACTGAAGAGGCCAAGACAGACAAATGTGGTCAATAATCGCCATGTCCGATTAATGGCATTAAGAGACCGGTTCTCGAGTACAAGATCAATAGATGATCAATGGTTTGGAAACGAAGGACGTCCTGTAACCCTTCGTACAGTTTAGCGACGAATTATAGCTTTTGGCTTGCAATTCTATCGACCACATCAACATTTGAAGTGGTGTAACGTTAGGAGTCGTGCGACTGGGTTTGGATGTGGAATGACTTAGACTGGTCTTCAGTGACGAATCCAGATTCTGCTTGGGAATGCACGATGGTCGCATGAAGGTCAGACGTAGACGTGGAGAACGTCGCCATATGCAGTTTTCTTTTGAGCGGCATATGCACTACAAATTGGGGTGCTATTGTTTATGGAAGGAAGTCTCAGTTCATATTCATCCGGGGCAATATGAATGCCCACCGATATGTTGACGAAGTGGTAGAAGCCCATATTCTTCCATTCCTCCAGGAGCTGGAGGACTCGATTTTTCAACAGGATAATGCCCGTCCCTACATTGCAAGGCATTCTATGGAGCGCTTCAAAGAGGATATTGTCAATATCTTACCGTGGCCAATCAGATCTCCCGATCTTGCGCCCATCGAACATGTATGGAATATAATAGGTAGAAGACTCAAGCAATTAGCCCATCCTGGACAGACACTAGAAGCTCTCCGGCTTGAACTACATATTGCCTGGGATGCAATACCTCAGAGGGAAATCAACAACCTGTTGGAATCTATGCCCAGAAGGGTACGGGAGTGTGAAACGATTAAAAGTAATAGGGGTGGTTCAACACATTATTAATAAAAATTCCTTTATCTTTTAATAAGAAATTGTATCCAATTACTACCTTTGACTAGTAAAACATTTATACCAAGTTTGGTCGAAAAATTCCTACCCCTTCTTTGTTGTGCATTTTTTATGTTAAAGAGTATATTATCAGTAAATTTGACAGTATGGGTTTTTATTATTTCTTGCGAAGTAATATTCCTATTAAAAAAGACCTATATAACGATACCCCACACCATGGGGTTGACAAGAAAAAAAACGGTCCCCACATTAATTGTAGAGGAGATAAAAAAAAATTAAGATTTAATTTTACCACTTTGTCGGCATGATTAATCTGTATATCCGTGCCCAATTACAGTTTTATATTTCTAATAGTCTCTGAGCTAAACTGCGTACAGACGGACGGACGGACTGACATATAAGGACGACGAAACTATAAGGGTTCCTTGTTGACAACAACGGAACGCTAAAAATACTATTTATATATTTTATGTATTAAATGTTACATTTTTCTTATTGATTAACAATTAAAAAAGGAACATACGAAGGAATTTTTCTTTCGAACAAAAATCATTCCAAGGAATTAATTTAAAACAAATAACATTCGAACAATTTTCCTAGAAGTTTGCAACGAGCTCTATTAAACTTTTTTTGAATTCAGAAGAAACCTAACGCACTACTATGAGCCGCTATTATTTTAAAATGGACTATTTAAAAATTCAGTAACATTTTAAATATACCTAATGCCTTCCAAGTTCAAATAGTTTTATTTGGTATAAACATTGTTTCAGTGACCGTAATCTATTTTCCACATACATATTTAATATTTATAACATTGCTCACACACAATAAGTGGAGTATGAAGGCTTACGTGTGACCCTTATTAAAAGGGTTGATACAAGATATTCCTATTCCGTATATGTTATTAACTATGGAATTTTATTACTGATTGCTTGAACTTTAAACGACAACGTTGTACAGTAAAGAATATTCCAAAATCTATTTCTACTCTCTAAATATGATTTGGTGTTGTAATTTGGCATCTAATTTAGTGCACAGAACAATTAACAAACCACACAATATTTTATATTATTTTTATTTATGTTTTAAACTTTAAATGTATATCCACTGACCAAACATAATTATTAAAAAAGAACTAGTTCATTAAACAGTTTTAATTAATTTCGTAATTTAATATTATACATTTTCCAGCTTGCTTGAATTTTTATTATTAATTTATACTTGACTAAAAATTTTGCTTTTCTGTAAATTTGCTAAAAGTTTAAGTAAATATTATAAATAACTTGCAAAACAATTTACTTTTACAGTTAAATATCAATAGTAAGTAGTTTACGATAGGCTTGAATCGCGAAACTAATGATAGTTGCGAATAGTCTTCGCCTACACTTTCTAGTTTCGGAAAATTGGCCTAGCTGAATGGAGTAGGCAAAGAATTTTAAAAACAAGACCGAGTGATAGATATTTATGGAGCATGATAATTCGATCGTTTATTATTTTCTGATTTTTATCTTCGTTAATTAGTTACTTATGGTTGATTGTTTTTGACCAGAAATGCATCATCGATTTTGCAGTCATTACATTTATAAATGTAGATCTATGTAAATCCACAACTCGTAGAAAGATTTTATTATTAACCCCAAACTTTTCTTACAGTTCCTCAGGACATTTAGCAAGTTGCTATATTTTATATGCAGGTAGCGCGTGAATACTACACGCATTGGTGTAGCATCCTTACAATATTCGGTTAACTAGTTTTGATGGCTATTAGATTTGTGAAGGTGATTGTGTTACAAGGTCCTGGGGGTGTGTGCTTTTAATTCTTCTGGCAACCCTGTTGCACCTGTATAGTGCTTTGGCTAGCTGGTTTGGATGTTTTGTTATTCTTAATTTGTTTTAATTCTTCTTCTCGCGGATGGGTCACTTAGGACCACGCGGAATCAACGTATGTTGAGCCTTCCTCCTTGCCCAATAGCTTTTCATCTTCATAGAATGTTGTACTTTCTGTTCCTCCGACCATGCACGTCGTGTTGGTTTCTGCAGATCTTCCTCAAATCCCCTTGTATGAACAATATTCCTGATCACATTTCTATTCCTGAGATCTGGCCATCCCATCTCCACTACGTCCCTCTCCACTTGTTTGTACCACTTTGGTCTTGTACGTTTGTTCTGTATAAATTTGTGGATTCGGTAAGTAAGCCTCGTATGATACATTCTTTCCAAATGACCCAAAAATTGAATTCGTCTCATTCTCATGGTATCGGTAATTTTAGAATTTTTTCTATATATTTCAGAATTGGGTTTGGGATAGTGTATGCCATTCTTAATTCTGGGCCCTAAAATCTTTCTCATAATTTTCCTTTCCTTAATATGTTTGTTGTAATTATTAATTATATTTATTATTTTTCCACTTTTACGGTGGAAATTTGTAAGTCCTTCAGTATCTCTTTTCCGTATCACTTTTTAAGTACCGAGATGTGACTTTTTGCTGCCGTGCCCCATAGCTGGATGCCAAACGTCCATATGGATTTTATTATGATTTTATATATTAATAGTATATTTTCTATGCTGATTTTCGGATAGTTAACCAGTATTTCTTTGCTTTTTGTTCTAATTTGTTGTATTTTTTTCTATATGTGCTTTTTCCAGCTTAGTTTCGAGTCCCTCCATCTGGACTAATACCCAAGTGTTAGATCACCTTTGTTTGTGGAATTTCTTTATTGTGAAGGGTTATTTTCGGAACTTCTCCTTTACGAAGTGTGAAGGAGATATGATGACATTTGCTGACGTAGAAGTGCTGAGGTAATATTTTAGTAATTTGTACATATCTTTTGGGATTTTATATATTTTTTTAGGGTTTTAAGTAGTATTACATGCAGGACCTTTGTTCCATCGTGTAGCTAATAATAGAATTATTTTTAATTATTTTTAAATCCTTTACGTCTATTATACAGCCATAAACAATCCATTTTTATGGATATAAGTCCTTTTATTTTATTTAAATTTTAAATACATTTAGTTGTTTTTCGATTAATTTATTTCTGGAAATTTCCAAGTATTTAGCTTATGTAGCTTATCCTCCTGTCTAGGCCATATTGTTGGATACTTAAGTTATTTGCTAGTTTTTAATCTGCTTATAATTGTAAATGTATTGTGTAGATATTTCCCATAATAATGTTTTTGGGTCTTTTTGCTGATCGGCTTATATATTTCATAAGTTACCTGATGGGATAGCTTTTTGTCTGCATTTTAATCCTATAATTACAAATAATTTGTGGAAATATTTGTAAATCCCATTTGTAAATTGCCCATCCAGGTAGAAAGTCTTGCACCTTTCTCCCCTTCCCTGCATAGTCTCCGAAGTGCAGGACTTCCTAATTATCCCGCCCCATTTTCCTACCCCTGTTTTTTCCTACCTTGTAGGTGTAACTCCTAGATTTATTTTAGCATAAAATAGATTGTGTTATCTCCTTTAAGATAGTTATTCGAGTTGTTCAAGTTTCATACTTTGTAGCGCACAGCCGCATTTTGTTTGAAGTTAAGTTTTGTCAGTTTTAAGTTAAGTTTAAGTTAAGTTTGAGAATAAAATCGAGTAAAATTTACAATCGTGTCTCTTTTAATATAAGAATTACTTATATTCTTAACTCAATTCACCCAATCACTTAATTCTTTCTCCTACATCATAAAGACTTTTTTGGTGCAAATATAACATTAATTTGCACGTAACGTCTTAACTCGAGGTAAACTAATCTCGAGTCGTCACATTGGTCCTTCGAACCGGATCGCTTAAAATTAAGTAGCTTTCCAGTGTTAATTTTTATTATTACATTTGAGTCAGTGCGTACTCATCGTGTAAGGAATTAAGTGAAACATAGTTTTTTCATCATCGCTCAGTGCACGTGGTCACCATCAACTATTATCCAGTAACCGGTGGAAATTTCATCATCTGTTCTTGTTCAACGACCATTACTTGTTGGAAAACTGCATCGTCTGTTCCTGTGCAGCGCCCAGTATCTAGCATCATTATTTGGTTCTGTAATTATCTTCCAGTTGGTCAAGTAAATCAATTGGCTACCTATAATTTTATCCTATCATATTTTCACAATTTGTATTGCCTATATCTCGTTATATTTTTTCTTTTAGTACAATTTTTTACTAATTTGCTTTAATTATTCCCATAATATGCCAAACGATCTTTTACCGCGTATTCCAATTTTTTAAATAAATTCAATCCAGAATCAGATATTCCTGTTCTTGAAAAAAGATTTAGTGAAATAGAGGAAGTTCGTAATAAATTCGTATCATATCAAGACGAGCTTGAAGGATTGCTCGACGAATCAGATGCCCTTTTTGCACGAAGAGTTTTTTTGAAGACGCTTACTTCAGCGCCTTTGGTACTGCCACTAAACTTCCAGAGCAATACTCTAAAAATTATTCTCCACCGACCATTACAACGGAATCATTAACTAATAATTCTACAGATTTATGGAATTCGACCAATCAAACTCATTTAGAAACTCCAACTGGCGACTCGGAATCGACTAATCCACAACAGAAGAGGCAACAAACCGTTAATGATAATAATGTACCTTCTCAACAAGGAAGTATACAAAATTTAGACGCTCTCAGTCAGCAACTTTTATTGTCTCAATTATCCAAAAACTCGCTTGATAATTTTCATTTATCATCCTTGCCTACAATTCAGTTGCCAACTTTCAGTGGATCCTATAATACTTGGTTAGGCTTTCATGATTTATTTAACTTACTTGTTCACAAAGATCTTAAAATTCCTCCTGTGAAAAAAATATGCTACTTAAAAGGATGTTTAAAAGGTGAAGCAGCCGATATCATTTTAACTATTGAATCCTCAGACGAAAATTACATCGTGGCTTGGGATCTTTTAAAGGAAAGATATGATGATCGGAAATATATACGTGATTGTCACATTAAAGCTCTTATAAATATGCTATCCATATCAAAAGAATATTCTTTTCGTGCATTTTTAGATTGCCTTCAAAAACATTTACGCGCTCTTCAAGCGCTGGGAGAACCCATAAATTCGTGGGACTCCATATTAATTGTATTATTACGGGAAAAACTTGACATGAAGATTGCAGTAGTGGTATAGAGCAGCCTATCTTAAATAACTTATTATATATATTTTCTAAAAAGGCGTGCGCAGGTAGAAGGAGTTCAGATTCCAAAACCCGCACCCGTAAAGCCTAATAATAATATTAGATCTAATACTCGTTCACAACAAACCTTTTCTGCTTCCACTCAGGAGCAGTCTTGCGTATACTGTGATGAAACTAATCATCTAGTTTACAAATGCAGCCAATTTGCGGCTTTAGATTCTCATGCCCGTTACGAGGCATCGAGAAAGGGTGGTTGGTGTACTAATTGTCTAAAAAAGGGGCATAGAGCGTCCAAATGTATCTCCCAATCTTTTAAATTGCTTGTTGTAGGACAAATATCATTAAAAAACCACCCCAATGCAATTCTTCAAAAAACTCAGCTGGGTTGGGTTGTCGCGGGCTGACAATGCGTACTGACATGCGTACTGACATTCTCAACCTTCGCTCGTATGTTGCCATATTTCTATAGATTCAGATCCTCCTGATGTAAATTTAACCCGTTTTTGGGAGCTTGAAGAACTGTCAACAACTACTGTTTTATCCCCTGAGGAAAAGGCTTGTGAAGAGCATTACGCTCTTAACACAACGAGAAATACTGATGGAAGGTATGAAGTACATTTACCATTTAATAATAAATAATCTGGTTTAGGTGAATCGTATTCTGCTGCATTAAAACGCTTCTATGCGCTAGAGCGCAAATTTCAGCAGAAACCTGAGGTGCGACGTGATTATATTGCTTTTTTAGATGAATATTTAGCATTAGGTCATATGTCTCTTGCAAAAGACCAAAATACCACTGATAAAGATTTCTTTCTTCCTCATCATGCTGTGTTGAAGGAAGATAGTATAACAACAAAAACTCGCGTTGTCTTTGATGGTTCAGCCAAAACTTCAAGTGGCATTTCATTGAATGACCCTTATGGTAGGTCCCAAATTACAGGACGATCTGTTCTGTATTCTTTTGCGATTTCGGTCTCATGCTTATGTGTTAACTGCTGATGCTGAAAAAATGTATCGCCAGGTTCGCGTTAACTCTGAAGATACTCAATATCAAAAGGTTCTCTAATGACGAGATACTTCTGAACCTATTCAAATTTATATACTTGAAACTGCCACATATGGTACAGCTTGTGCGACTTATTCAGTCATAAAAACATTATACCAACTTGCCAATGATGAGGAAGATAATTTTCCGATTGCAGCTCAAATATTGCGTAGAGACTTTTATGTAGATCATGTGCTCACAGGCGCACAAACAATTTCCGAGGCAATTATTCTACGCGATCAACTTAAAGCTTTATAAAAAAGGGTGGATTTTGCTTAAGAAAATGGGCCTCAAATCATCCGTCTCTACTTATTGAGGATCAAGAGCATCCAAATAGCGCACATATGTCACTAGATCCTGATTCATCTATAAAAGCATTAGGTATTAGGTGGAACTCTCGAGAAGATTACTTCTTTTACGTCAATCTCTCGGTTTCCAAAACTACTACAAAAAGGACTATCTTATCTCAAATTGCAAAGTTGTTTGATCCCCTTGGTCTCCTTGGTCCGATCATCGTGCATGCGAAAATTCTCATACAGCTCCTGTGGAAGGCCGGGGTAGCGTGGGATGAATCTATTCCTGTCGAGATTCATTCGTCCTGGTCTGCTTATTTGAACCAGCTACCATCAATAGAAAATTTACGTTTTCCTCGCGGAATTACCATACCTGACCCAATTAAAGTACAATTGCATGGATTTTGCGATGCTAGTGAAAAGGCTTATGGTGCCTGTTTGTACTTGCGTTCCATTAATTCTCAAGGTCAAGTATATATACGTCTAATCTCTTCTAAGTCACGTGTTGCTCCTGTCAAACCTCTGTCATTACCGAGATTAGAGCTTTGCGCCTCAGTATTACTTGCTCGTCTTTATCATACCATAAAGCCCACTATTCTGTTGGCTCGAATTTCGAATTCACAAATTCTCGAATCATATCTGTGGTCAGACTCGACTATTTTGTTACATTGGATAAATACGCCAGCTCATCGCTTAAAAACATTCGTATCGAATCGTGTATCGGAAGTTCAAACCATTGACCACCAACGTGTCATTGGCGGCACGTTTTATCTCAAGACAATCCTGCAGATCTTATATCTCGAGGACAGCTTCCGTCGGAATTTATTGAAAGTTCCATTTGGATTAACGGACCTTCATGGTTGACTCAGGAAAACTCAGTATGGCCTAACGGAGTTCTTACTCCTATGGATGTTGCAGAATTAAAACCCATTATTCTCAAAATTGCTTGCATGAAAATTGAAATTCAAAATCATAATATCATCGAAAAATACAGCTCCTACTATAAGCTACAGAGAGTTGTGTCATATATTCTGCGCTTTGTTCAAAATACTAAGAAACTCAGCTCACAGCGTGAACTCGGTCCACTACTCACTCGTGAACTTACGTTAGCTCACGATTTGATTATACGATTAGTCCAGTCCAATTGCTTTAAAAAAGAAATTGAATCAATCAAAAGTGGGGAGCCACTTCCTTTATCTAGCAAGTTAATTGCATTCAATCCAAATATGAATGAAAACGGTATTTTGACGTGTTGGAGGTAGGATCGTTCATTCTTCTATTGCTAAAGAGCAGCGTCATCCGATTTTGTTACCTGCTCAACACCATGTGACTAAGCTAATTATGGAAGCTGAGCATTCGCGACTTAAACATGCCGGTATGCAGCCAACTTTACACTCTGTTCGTCAAACTTACTAGCCTCTAAATGGCCGCAGCATCACGCGTAGCTTAATTCGCAAATGCATAACCTGTTTCCGTGCGAATCCGCGCCTTGCCGATCACCCAATGGGAATTCTTCCCATTCAGCGAGTCACTTCGACGCGACCCTTCTTGCGTGTTGGAGTTGACTATTGTGGACCCTTTTATATTAAATAAAAACGTCATCGCAATCGCGGCCGCATAAGGGTTTACGTGGCAGTATACACATGCATGTGCACAAAGGCTGTTCATTTGGAGCTTGTCAGTGATCTTACCACTGAAGCCTTTATAGCCAGCCTCAAGCGGCTTTTTTCAAGACGAGGAATAGCAGTAGAAATTCATTCCGATAACGCTACTAACTTTGTCGGAGCTAAAAATGAGCTTAACGAGAAATACCGAGAAATTATTCCTCCCCGAGCTCCGCACTTTGGTGGAATCTGGGAAGCAGCAGTGAAATCATTCAAGCATCCTTTAGTTAGGACCGTGGGTGATACCTTACTAACCTTTGAACAATTAGAAACATACATGACTGAGATAGAAGCAATACTAAATTCAAGACCCATCTCTCCTATGTCATCTGATCCTAATGACCTTCTTCCTTTGACTCCAGCCCATTTCCTCATAGGTAGTCCGTTGACAGCTTTTCCACAGGTCGATTTCACAGACACCCCAATCAATCGTCTGTCAGCGTGGCAACACGCTCAGCAGCTCAAGCAACATTTTTGGATACGGTGGCATAAAGAATATCTCCATCGGCTCATCAAATTTCGTGGATCACAGCGCGAGTCAACGAATATCAAGGTTGGAACTTTAGTACTCATCTTTGAAGAAAATTTACCCCCTCTACAGTGGGCTCTTGGACGCATCACGGCCATTCACCCCGGAAAGGATGGAATTGTAAGAGTAGTCACGCTGAGGACCAAAGCGGGCGAATATGACATCTCCGTTAAAAAACTTTGCCCACTTCCAATCGATGAAGAAAACAACGACTTCACTCCACTAGTTTGAACTAAACAGTTCATGGGGGGCGGCATGTTCCGTCGTGTAGCTAATAATAGAATTATTCTTAATTATTTTTAAAACCTTTACGTCTTTTATACAGCCATATACAATCTATTTTTATGGATTTAAGCCCTTTTGTTTTATTTAAATTTTAAATACATTTAGTTGTTTTTCGATTTATTTATGTCTGGAAATTTCCAAGCCTTACGTAGCTTATCCTCCTGTCTAGGCCATATTGTTGGATACTTAAGTTATTTGCTAGTTTTTAATATACTTATAATTGTAAATGTATTGTGTAGATATTTCCCATAATAATGTTTTTGGGTCTTTTTGCTGATCAGCTTATATATTTCATAAGTTACCTGACGGGATAGTTTTTTTGTCTGCATTTTAATCCTATAATTACAAAATAATTTGTGGAAATTTTTGTAAATCCCATTTGTAAATTGCCCATCCAGGTAGAAAGTCTTGCACCTTTCTCCCCTTCCCTGCATAGTCTCCGAAGTGCAGGACTTGCTAATTATCCCGCCTTTAATCACTTTCCTGTTTCACTATTCGTTGTCGAATTTTCCTACCCCTGTTTTTTCCTACCTTGTCGGTGTAACTCCTAGATTTATTTTAGCATAAAATAAATTGTGTTATCTCTTTTAAGAGAGTTATTCGAGTTATTCAAGTTTCATACTTTGTAGCGCACAGCCGCATTTTGTTTGAAGTTTTGTCAGTTTTAAGTCAAGTTTAAGTTAAGTTTAAGAATAAAATCGAGTAAAATTTACAATCGTGTCTCTTTTAATATAAGAATTACTTATATTCTTAACGCAATTCACCCAATCACTTAATTCTTTCTCCTACATCATAAAGACTTTTTTTATGCAAATATAACATTAATTTGCACGTAACATCTTAACTCGCGGTAAACTAATCGCGAGTCGTCACAACCTTATCGAATGCTTTTTCAATATCTAGAAAAAGTGACGTGCAGTATTTTTTATCTTCCAGTGATTATATAATTTTGTTAATTAGTCTGTGATAGAACTGTTTAGTCGTGGAGTGTTTGTTCCTGAACCCAAACTGGTGATCGGGAATTATGTGTTTGTTGTTGATTGTCTCCTTTAATCTTTTTAGTATTATTTTTTCTAGCATTTTGATAAAAACTGGTAGTAGTGAAATTGGTCTATATGAGGAGGGTTGCTGTATGTCTATATTTGGTTTAGGAAGCATTATGATTTAGGCCAGTTTCCAAGTAGATGGAGAGTATTGTAGTCTAAGTGTGCCATTGAATAAAATTCTTATCATTCTAATGGTCTTATCAGGTAGCTCTTTAATTACCCTGCATCTAATTAGGTCAAATCCCGCTGTCTTGTTATTTGTTGTTATTGCTACTCTCGTTGTACTGATGTTTGGCTGGAAGATCTGTTGCAGGTGTTCTACAGGTGTTGAAGCTTATTCCAAAGAAGTCTTTGCCCAGGAGCCGTCTGGTTTTTTTTATTGCTGGTGTTGGGACTATTGCTATGGTTATCATTTTAGTTACCTTCCATGGAGTCATTTGAGTCTTCTTTTGATGTTAGATAAGTTAGGTAATTATTCATTTTTGTATCGAAATGTTCCCGTATAGTTTTCTTAGTTTGCCTAGTGAGGGCATTTAGAAGGCGTTTGTTTTTTCTTTTATGTTTTTGCCATAGTGCTTTAGCTTTTCTTTTTATTTTTATTTCTTGGAATATATGGTCTGAAAGAGAGGAATTATTTTTTTATTATTATCTAGAGAGGTGGTGGCTGGCTATGCTGCTTCTTGCATTATTTGTGTTGGGAGTCCACTCCAGCCTCAATGTGTTTTTGTGTTTTTAGAAGAGTGTTGGAGTTAACTAGTTTTCTGAATTTGTGTGTGTGTTATTGTTGCATAGTGTAGGAGTGTGTTGTAGTTGATCTGTATTTTTGAGGTAGTCATTGCATACCAGTGTGTGGTCGGAGGTCATATAAGAACTTGATGATAGTTTGAAGTACTCCCTGTTTAATTGTTTGATCAATGCAAAATCTAGTATGTTTGGAGTTTTATCTGCAGCTGCTGGCCAATAAGTAGGTTGGCCCGTTGAAAGTAGTGTTAGTGGTAGTTCCACTATAACCTGTAGTAATATTTGATTGTTAGATTTTGATTTGAGATGTTCTTTTCGCACCCCAATGACCGTGTTTGGCATTGTAGTCACCTGCCACTAAGTATTTGTTTCCTAGTGTCTTGAAGAAGTTCTTGTACTGTTCCTGAGTGATTTTGTGTTGGGCGAGAATATATATTTGTTGAGAGTTGGATTGTTCCATATGCTGTTTCTATTGCAATTGTGGTTGCTTGGAGGTAATCGTGAGTAGTGGCGCTGTGTAAATAGTGTTTAATGGTATTTTTAATGATAATAGAGGTCCCTCCTTGTGCTTTCCCTGATGGATATTTCGCTTCCTATATAGTGAAGTTAGGAATTTTTGCGTAGTTTCTATTTGTAATAAGTGATTCAGAGATTAATATATCAATGTCATGTATATGGATAAATATTTTGAGTTCTTGTAGTCTTTGTTGTAATCCGTTGCAGTTCCATACTACAATTTTGGTTGATCTTTCCAATATTTGTTATTGTTTACGATTTTGGTTAATATTTCTATCATGGAAGTTATATGAGTTTCTTGTTGTAGCAGTGCGGTTTGAGTTGCTAGCATGCTAATTATGTGTTCTGAATTTTTCATCGATTCTATTAATAATTGTTTTAGTTCTGTAGTTTCGTTTGCATTCTGATAGTTTTGTTGGTTGGAAGAGTTTTGGTTTAATAGTGGTTTGTGTAACGTAGTATGTTCTGCGATCATTTGTACATAACCTCTATTAGTAGTGTTTGTGGCTTGATTGCAGTATGATGCATAATTTACTGCCGGTGTTTGTACTGCGATGTTCGGTAGGTGGTTGTTGTTCGCTTCCATTGGGATTAGTTCTATTTCTTAACCTTGGGAATAGTTTGTGTTGCAGTTCCTTACGGATTGGGCATCCTTTGTAGCCTGCAGGGTGGTTCCCTTGACAATGATACATATTACTTGTTCTATTTTACCTTGATGGAGGCACAATTTCGTAAAATGTTAAATTTCGTTAATTCCAGCAAATTAAATATAAGCTGGTGACCTAGTGCAGTAATTTTTCGTATGTCTCTAGTTTCGGCAACGAAAACATTATGGTATATCGCATTTTAGTCTCGGTGGTTCAAATCCGATTACCGTGTGTAGGATTTTATATACCAGGTGGGCCACTGAAAACGAAACAGAGGGATTTTCGGATAGTTAAAGATGAATTCTCAAAACGCTCGGACACTTCAAATTTGTTTGTGAGGGGGACACCTTTTACAAGGAAATTTGTGGCCAAATCACTTAACCCCTTCGTGCTGGGGCCAGAACCCCTGAAATTTTAAATGGCACGGTGGAGTAAGTTATATATCATTTGAAAGCCCGTTCAGCCCTGAATACTAAACGGTTAACATTTTCTAAATCTATCGATTTGTTTTCGAGACTATTTAATTTCAAGTTATGAACACGTTTTTCGTTTATTTCGTTGAAAGAAAATGATGATCGTTAATTAGAAGATCATTTGACTTTTCAACAAGATGAAGCTTGTAATACACAGTAGCTTGACTGGTAGTTTCGCGCGTGCAATAGTTTAGGTTTTTGGACCGTATTGGTGCTAGTAATATTTTATTTGTAAACACTGGCGTTGTAAACGAACGTCTTGTGCTTTGATAACTTGACGTAGTTTGTAGGCTGGTGTTGTGCACTGTAACACGTCTGTTCGCTGCGACGGGTAGAGCCAGACTGGAAGAAAGAGTAGACAGTTTCTACTATATAACAAGCATAGTCATACCAAATTATACATAGATACTAGCACTAGATTAAACAAACAGCATCGTTAGTCTAAATAAACCGGATAGACGACAGACAAGGCTAGACGCCAGATAAAACGACACAACAGACTAGACTAGGCGACTAAAAAGACGATAAACAAGACTAAATAACTTATCTATATAGTCTAGTTTGTCCAATCATGATGATCTAATGTTATATATTTTCTTCTTCTTAAATTTCCTTATCCGTTCCGGACGTTGGTAACCATTTTGGCTATCATCACTATGTTTGCTGCTGCTCGTAAAAGCTCGGTGGTGGTCATGGCAAACCATGTTCTTAGATTCTTCAAGCATGATATTCTTCTTCTTCCGACAGCTTTGTTTCCCGCTACTTTTCCATGCAGTATTGTTTGCAGTAGATGGAATTTGCTTTCATTCTTCATAATATGCCCCAGGTGTTGAAGTTTTCTGCATTTTATAGTGTTGAGGAGCTCTTTATCTTTCTGCATTCCATTTCATTTCCATTTCCAAGTATCTTAGTGTTGGTTATGCGATCTTTCAAAGAAACACTCAATATCCTTCGATATAACCACATCTCGAATGCTTCCACTTTCTTGCTTATAGTATCGGTTAGTGTGCACGATTCATCTCCGAAAAAAAGAATTAAAAATACGTAACGCACAATTGTAAGTTTCTTTAACATTGTGAGGTCGTCATTGTAAGGACTCTTTAGTAGGGATCTCATGCAGTTGAAAACAGCTCTCTCTATCTCGATACGGATCTTCACTTCTTGAGAATCATCCCAGTGATCGTTTAGAGTAGTGCCAAAATATGAATATTTATTTACTCTCTCGATTGGTTTCTGATTGACTATAAGGTGACAATTTCCAATGTGTGATTTACTAATAATCATTAATTTTGTCTTTTTGATGTTGATATCAACGCCATACCTTTCGCTACTTGCTATTACTCTATTTATGAGGTGTATGAGTTTCTCCATGCTATTAGCAAATATCCCCGTATCATCCGCGTACCGTATATTATTTATTATTTCACCGCTTAGTGATATGCCAGCTTCTAGGTCTTCCAGAGCTTCTCTAAATATGTATTCCGAATAGATGTTGAATATCAAGGGTGATAGTATGCAGTCTTGCCTTACTCCTTGTAGAATGTTCACCTCCTCTGTCTTTTCCATCTAGTCCAACTTTCTTTAAAATCTTCTTTTGATGCCGCACTCTATCGTATGCCTTTTGATTATCATTAAAGCAAGCAAAAATATCAGTTCATGTCTTGCATCATTAAAATAACACTTGGATGATATAGAGAGCTTCTCGTGTATCCACCGCATTTCTGAACCCAAACTGTGTTGGTGATATTTGTTCTTCGCAGTCTATATAGGCTCTGCGAGGATTTCTTATGAATATTTCTCTTATGGATTATTTTGAGAAATAGTTTTAGAAGGTTCATAGACTCTAAACGTCGGTAGGTTATAGGTTCTAAACTGTTAGCGTTTTTCTTGTACCAGGTTTTTTGGGTAGAGTAATGAACACGGACTTCAGCCACTCTTGGGGTTCTTGCCGAATGTATTGCCTGCCTTCATCGACTTTATTGCAGATTTCACCTATTCTACTAAAATTGTTGGAACTTCCTCATTGTCTATAGGAGTATGCTCTGGTCTATTGTCATAGAACAGTTGTTCAATATAGCTTTTCTATTTGTCTTTGATGTTATTTGTATTGAGAATTATTTTTCTTGTGTGATCTACCAGTTTGTTGTTCTTAGTCTATTTTTACCTGTCACTTTTCTAATTTTTCGGTGTACGTTAAAGCTATCGAATTTGGACTGTAGGTCAATCTAAACCGCCCCCCCCCCCCTGCGGAGATACCATTGGGGATAGTGATAATACTGCAGAATCCCATTTTGGGCTTTTCTGCAGTGGTTTCTCGGGGCCTTCTGCATCCCTATGCCGTAGATCTCGTATTTTTTGAAATTCCTTCGCCTTCAGGGTCGGCTTCCCAGCACTAGGGCAAAGAGTTGCCCCGTTTCTATCAGCTCATTCACCCGAAGCTGTTGGCCGATAGGAGGAAATCGCTTATCGATCGGTCACCAGAGCCTCGTTGCTTATTCAGCAGGGTGCACAATTGGGTTCAGGTTGATTTTCCTTACACCCCTTACACCCTGAAATTATATATCTAGTTTCCTTTATCAAATTAAAATACAGCAAATTTGTCTAATCTATAAAAATCTACATTCTATCTTAGACAACTCAAATCTGTTTATGACAAAACTAAACGACAGACAAGATTAGACGACAGAAAAGTCTGAACGACGGGCAATATTGTACAACAGCCAAAATTAAAGTTAGATAAGAGTAGACAGACAGACATTAGATAAGAGTAGACACACAAGACCAAACAGACATGACTAGACAGGCAAGACTAGATAGAAAAAACTAGACAGAGAAGATTGTCAGACATGACTAAACTTACAAAATTAGACAGACAAGACTACACTAATAAAACTAGATAAGCAACACTAGACGAATAAGACTAGACAAACAAGACTAGATAGACAAAATTAGATAGACATTACTAGGCAGACAACACTAGACCTACAAGAGAGACAAGACTAAATTTACTAGACTGACTAGACAGTCAAGACTTTTTTTTATTGACGTCATCCAAGCACACCGGAACGAAACAGCGTATGACATCGATTAACGAATCTTTTGGGACCATACAGACAACCAAGACTAGACAAAAAAAACTAGGCAAACAAGATTAGACATAGACTACAGCAATAAAACTAGATACATTACACTAGACAAGCAAAACTAGAAAGACAAGACTAGACATACAAAACTATATAAATAGGCCTTTTTTTAACGGGACGTAGCAGGAACCATTGGTTAACTTGTCAAGGTAGTCCCTTGAACTTCTCGAGCATCTTGGAACCGCTTCACGCATAACGTCAAGATGTCGTTGTATTTGTTTCGCCTTACATCCCCCTTCCACGTCCAGTGATTACGGGTTCAGGTTCAGTTTCTTGTTGCTCTCGACATGCCTTTTCCTCTCGTCCTGCTCTTTCAAGGTCATGATGTTTGTTATCATATCGTTTGTTATTGCCAAATGTGCTCCGACCCAATCATATGGTCGGTTAGGCCTATTGGCTCTAGTTTGAGTTGAGTTTTCTTTTCCCTCATTTCACTTTCTGGTATCCATCTATGACAGTCGAAGATGGTGTGTCGAACGCTATCTTCAAGGCCACAGTATTCACAGAGACTATCGGTTGCCCTGCGCATGTTATGCAGGTAGTCCCTAAAACAACCATGACCGCTTAGCACTTGTGTAAGGTGAAAATTCGTTTCACCATGCTTTCGGGACACCCATCGCTCGACGTCAGGATATAAATAGGACTAGAGAGACAAGATTAGATACACAAGACTATAAAAATTGAGGGGGCAACACTAGTTGTAGTTATATTTAAAATAAACATAATAGTACGAAATATAGCCTGAATATAATAAATATTCAACCTGTTCGACAATATACAAAATTAAGTCTTACTAAGACTTTAGACAAATGTCTTACTGAAACAACTACTTCCCTGGCAAATACCACACAGGATATTGAGCGGTTGAAGACTAGACAGACAAAACTAAATAAACAAGAGTAGAGATAGACAGACAAGGCGAAACAGACAAGACAAACAGACAAAACTATATATTTTTATTGACCTTTCAAAGGCGTACGATACAGTCTATCACAATATACTTCTTCAATAGCTGGAGAAGTATGGTGTAAGAGGAGTTGGTCTCAAATTATTTAGATCTTATCTATCACATAGAACTCAGCAAACAAAACTATATAGCAGAATATGGCTCCGTAAAATCTACTTTATCTACCATAACAGTCAGTATACTACTATTATCTCCCGAAGGCTTTAAATCAAACAACTCAGTAAATTTTGCAGATGACACTACATTGTTGGTGACTGGGTATAATATGGAAAATGTCATTATACGTGCTAATGCTGCTTTTACACTAGTAAAGACTTTACTAGGTTCCATACGGATAAATTATCGATGCGAAAAAAACAAATTTAATAATCTTCAGCACATAAAGGTCAACAAAAAATTATCCAAACCAAGTCGCCATAGGCGAAAACTTGATAGATGTTAGTGGATATGCAAAACTCGTAGGCATAGTTTTAGATATGTATTTATGCCGGGATACGCATATAAAAATTTAGCACTAAAATTGAAAAGAACGACATATGCTCTGCGTATCCTGTAAAAACATATCATGTAAAATCAACGGCATCAGGATGGAGA
Source organism: Phosphuga atrata (assembly GCA_944588485.1). Lineage (NCBI taxonomy): Eukaryota > Metazoa > Arthropoda > Insecta > Coleoptera > Silphidae > Phosphuga > Phosphuga atrata. The sequence continues at coordinate 69,153,070 of OX155893.1, read as the reverse complement.
AGGCAAGGGGAAACCACTCCATTAAGAACCTTACGGTACCCAACGACAAAATGCTTGGAAAAGGCGGAAAGAAATATGCATTCTTCGAATAATAAATTAGGCGGAGGTAAAATAGTCCCCAACTCGGATCTCCGGGGTGGACAGTGTCCGAAGAAGTGCATTCAAGAAGATAAAAGAAGAAAAATCGAAATGTAAATTGAGAATAGGAACTTGGAATATCAGAAGTCTACTAAAAGAGGAAAAACTTGAAAATCTACGACGAGAAATGATTAAAAACAAACTGGATATGATTGGTGTAAATGAAGCAAGATGTGAAGGGCAGGGTGAGGAAAACTGTAAAGGTGCAAAGTTATTCTTCAGCGGTAAGAAAAGGGGGAAAACGGATTAGGATTGCTTGTGAGTAAGGTACTCTCCAGGTGTGTAAGCAAAGTGATTTATGATTGTGATAGCTTTAAAACTGAACCCGGTGTTAAAGGATATACTACTCATTCAAGTATACATGCCCACTATAGACCATGAGGACAAGGAGGTAGAAGATGTGTATGCAAAGATAGAGGATATAATGAAGGAGGCGGCTGTTGTAAAATAGTAATAGGGGATTGGAATGGCTTTGTAGGAGATGGAAGAGAATGAGGAATAGTTGGCATGTAAGGAATTGGAAATAGAAATGAGAGAGGCGATAGGTTGGTAGATTTCTGCAAAGAAACAAAATGATAGTTACCAACACATGGTTTAAAATCCATAAAAGAAGACTGTACACTTGTAAATTGCCTGGAGATCGTTACAGAAGTCAAATTGATTTCAGCCTAGTAGAAGAAAGATACAGAAACGGAGTAAAGCGAGCGTGTGGATTACCAGGTGCGGATATATACAGTGATCATGTTTTGCTTATTGCTTATGGCGGAAATCAGACTTAGGCTTAAAAAGGTGAAATGATCACGAAAAGAAAGAAAATGAAACTTAGATAACTTAAAAAGAACGGACAGAGAAGAGGTGGGAAAGTTGCTGAATGAAGAGATATTGAATCTTAAGCCGCTACAAGATGAGGAAGATGTTGAGGAAAAATGGATCAAAATTAAAATATGAGTAATGAAAATAGCTGAACAGAATATTGATTATAAGAAAGGCATAAGATCAAAAAAGCCTTGGATAAATCAGGTAATGATAGCAAAGATGGACGAGAGAAGAAGGTACAAAAACATCTGTACAGATGAAGGAAGGAGAACATATCAAAATCTTGAGTCACGGAGTTAAGAGAAAAAAACTCATGAAGCTAGAAAAAAGTGAAAACTTTTGTAATGAAATGGAACAACTGGAAATATAAGGCAGGCATGGCATTGTTTACAACAAATTAAAAGAGATTACTTGGCATAGAACATCAAGAGCAGTTTGTAGTAATTAAGGAGAAGATAAGAAGAAACAAGTGCTGAAAGGCGGGAAATAAATCCTTAATAGATGGTAAGAATTCATGAAAGACCTGTAAAAAACGGATGAAAAGCCAAGGGCACTTGAATTGGAAAGAGAAGACTTGGTCTGCTCAGACAATATGGGATCCGACATTACGATCGCAGAAGTTGAAAGATCAATGACAGACATGAACGCAGGCAAAGCTAGAGTGGATGGAATTCCAGTAGAGATATCGAGGTGTATTCAGGAAAGAGGAATTACTGAATTAACATCTTTATGTAATGATATATATATATATATATATATATATATATATATATATATATATATATATATATATGTATGAATCAGGAGTATGGTCAGAAGGCTTCCTGTAGACGCTGACGATACCTCTGGCTAAAAAGATAGGCATAAAGAAGTACGTTGAGCACAGAACATTCGGTCTAGTAGGACATGCAGCGAAAATATTATTGTGAGTGTTAAATAGAAGGCTCGTGAGAATAATGGAAGAAAACGTGGCGTATGAACAGTTCGGATTTAGAAGAGGAATGGGAACAAGAGATGCCGCTGGATGTGTAAGAACGATAAGTGAAAGGTACATTGAAAAAGTAAGGAGTAAGTAAAGATCTAAGTTTGTGTTTTGTCGACCTGGTAAATCATTTGATTGTGTACGGTGGTAAAAATTAATGGTTATTCTGAAAGAAAAAGGGATGAACTGAAAAGTTGATAAACCAGTTGTATTTGGGACAGCACGTAGCTTCGGTGGCAATCTTACGGGTTGGTTGGATCTGGGTCAGGGTGTGAGACAGGGGTGTCCTTTATTAAACACTTTGTTCAATATTCACGCAGAATCCATGGTTTCGGAATGTTGGAAAGATAATAAAGGCGTAAATATTGGAGGCAGGAGAGTTATATCCGTACGGTTTGCTGATGACACACTCCTGTTCGCAGAATATACAGAAGATATGGAAGGGGAATACGGAGTAGCGATAAATTAAAAAAAGTCAAAGATTATGAAGATCGGGGAAGCTGAAGATATGCAAGTGATTGTGAAAGGTGAAATGCTGAAACAGGTTGACAAATATAGGTTGACAAATATCTAGGTACCACTATAATAAATGACTGGAGAAGCTGGAAAAAAATAAGCTTTTATAAGAAAAAGTAGGATATTGTGTTGCAAGGTCGATCTAAAATTAAGAAAAAGAATAGCAAAGATCTTTGTATAGAGTGTTATATTGTACGAATGTGATACATATGAGACTCGAGTATCGACTGTTGACTATGACTTGAAAATGACATTTAACAGTCGAAACTTGAGTCGTGATATGTGTAGAAATTTATATAACTGTGAATAATAAATTATATACTTAACATTTTTACATATTATAAGTGTAGTAAAAACATAGTGAATTTTTCAATTCAAAGTTTAATATTTTAAATCAGATAAGGAAAAGCACACATGCAAAACCAGATTTGTATGTGTGTTGTTTTATCTGATTTAATTTGTCAAATATACTAATATATAAATGAGACAAAAAGGTAACAATAATTAGAGAACTTAGATAAGACCTCTCTAACTAAATCTAGTTGGCGACTTAAACCATGTAATTTCAACTTTCTGTTAGAAAAATAATATTGAATCAACTAATTTGCAAAAAAAAGAAAATATATTATTTGTGGAGAACTTTCTTCGTGGCCGTAACAAATTTTATAAATAAATATGCAGGTATGCAAGTTTTATTGATACAGTCGACCTAGACAGCGTCTTGGAGAAAGTTTTCAACACTGTCCAATAACGGTCTGAATCAAGTGCCGGAATTGTTCCATCATTGTATAATTATTCGGCTGGTCTTTCTTCGTTTTCCAACCGCACACGTTCAAACGACACAAATAACAACGAATTCCTACGCATACGATATAATTTGTTAAACACAAAATTTCGTTTTGTTTCTCCAGTAATTAACAGAAACGAAATCGAACCTTATTTTAATTATTAATCTTTTCTCAGAATATCTATGCACGAGGATGTCTCTGTACAGCCAGAGGAAAACTAAAAGTAATTGGATTTTACATAAAATGCGTGATATTATTATTAGACCGGATGGACAAGACAAATATGAAGACAGGATTTTCATGTATTCGTATCTTACAATTAAACTAGTTCTAGTAAAAATGAATGAAACTGGAACATCTAAAAAATAGTTTTCTACACATTTCTATTTTTTTTTGTTCTTAATGTTTGGTCCAATTTGGATACCGGGTTATTAACCCTTCAAGCACTACGGTCAAGTGGCCTATTGTATTTCGCTACAATTTTTCTGTTATAGGCCCAACCTAGATGTTAAATAAATTTACGTTAATTAATTACAAATTTTGTCTAGTGGTACAAATGCGGCCGACTTGCTCCCGGGATAGAACTCGGGACCTCAACATTTGTTAGGTAACACTCTAACTATAGAGCACGAGGCCGACACACACTTTTCTATACTAGAACATTTAGCCATTAAAACCCGATAATACGATCAGTTAATATTTACTGTTAATAAATATACAGAAGTAGCACTAGAGACTGGACGGACTACACACATGACTAGACCGACAGAACCTCGAAACAAACTCAGACAGACAGTACTGGAGAAACAAAACTAGACAGACAAGGTTAGATAAACAAATCCAGACAGACAAGCTTGTACAGAGAAGGCCAGCTAAACAATACAGTTAGACAAACCAGAGAAACAAGACCAGGCAGACAAGACCAAACAGGCGAGACCAGACAGACAAGACCCGACAGACAAGACCAGACAGACTAGACCATACACACAAGACCAGACAGAAAAGACCTGATAGACAATACTAGAGACACAATACCACACAGACAAGCCTAGATAGACGAGACCACAAAAACAAGACCAGACAGATAAGAACTGACGGACAGGATCTGTCAGACAAGACCAGACAGACAAGACCAGACAGACAAGAACAGACAGAAAAGACCAGTCAGATAAGAACAGACAGACAAGACCAGACAGACAAGCCAAGACAGACAAGACCAGACAGACAAAACCAGACAGACAAGACCAGACAGACAAGACTAGATAGGCGAGACCAGACAAACAAGGCCAGTTAGACAAGAACAGACAGAGAAGACCCGACAGACAAGACCAGACAGAAGAAACCAGACAGAAAAGAACAGACAGTCAAGATCAGACAGGCAATACGAAACAGACCAGAGCACACCGAAAAGACCAGACAGACAAGATCAGACAGGCAAAACCAGGCAGACAAGACCAGACAGACAAGACTAGATAGGCGAGACCAGACAAACAAGGCCAGTTAGACAAGAACAGATGGACAAGACCAGACAGACAAGACCAGACAGAAGAGACCAGACAGAAAAGAACAGACAGACAAGACCAGACAGGCAATACCAAACAGACCAGATCACACAGAAAAGACCAGACAGACAAGATCAGACAGGCAAAACCAGACATACAACACCAGAGAGACCAGACCAGAGGGTCAAGGCCAGAGAGACATGACCAGAGAGACAAGACCAGACAGACAGGACGAAACAGAAAAAAGCAGACAGAGAATTCCAGATAGACAATACCAGATAGACGAGACCAGAGAGACAAAACCAGACAGACAAGACTAGACAGACGAGAGCAGAGAGACAAGACCGGAGAGACAAGACCAGGCAGACAGAACCGGAGAGGCAAGAACAGACATAGAAGACCAGACGGACAAGACCAGACAGAAAAGACCAGAGAGACAAGAACAGACAGACGAGACCAGACAGACGAGACCAGACAGACAAGACCAGATAGACAAGACCAGATAAACGAGACCAGACATACAAGACCAGACAGACAAGAACAGACAGACAAGACCCGACAGACAAGACCAGACAAACAAGACCAGACAGACAAGACCAGACAAACAAGACCAGACAGACAAGAACAGACATACAAGACCAGATAGGCAAGACCAGGCAGACAAGACCATACAGACAAGACCAGAGAGACGAGACCAGATAGACGAGACCAGACAAACAAGACCAGGCAGACAAGAACAGACAGATAATACCAGATAGGCAAGACCAGACAGACAAGACCAGATAGACTAGACCAGACAGACAATACCAGACAGAGAAGATCAGATAGACAATGACCTGATAGACGAGACCAGGCAAGCAACACCAGACAGACAAGAACAGACAGACATGACCTGACAGACAAGACCAGATAGGCAATTCCAGACAGATAAGGCGATACAGAAAAGACTAGACAGACAAGAACAGACAGACAAGACCAGCCAGGCAAAACCAAACAGATAAGACCATATAGATCAGACCAGAAAGGCAAGACCAGAGAGACATGACCTTAGAGATAAGACCAGACAGACGGAACCAAACGGACAAGACCAGAGAGACAAGACCAGATAGAGAAGACCAGATAGAGGAGACCAGACAGACAAGACCAGGCAGACAAGACCAGACAGACAAGACCAGAGAGACAAGACCAGAGAGACAAGACTAGACAGACAAGACGAGAGAGACAAGACCAGATGGATAATCCCAGACAGACAAGATCAGGCAGACGGAATCAGACTGAGGAAACTAGACAGGCTAGACTAGACAAAGAGGACTGGACATACAAGACTATACAAACAAGACTAGACAGTTATGTTTAAACGGGCAAAACTAGACCTGCAACACTATATAGACAAAGTTAGACAGACAGGACTGTATTGCGAATTCTAGACAGAGAAAACTTGAAAAAGTGGATGGAATATATCAGATTCCAGTTCTTTTAAGTATTTTGTTTTTTTTTCCCATCTGAAATATGTTTCTAGTAACTAAAGAGAGCCAAAAAGGAAATTAAAGGAATTAATCTTGAAGAATTCGACCTTGCTCTTGCTTCTTTTCTTCATATATGTTTTTAGGTCACACTCGCGTCAGTGGGTCACATACTTCTTCAATTCAGTTTCGAAACTAGTTTTAATTTCATTTTATACACACATTCTCAACAATTCTTTGAATGGAGAATACACCGAAAAATATATTTATAATCATAGGAAAATTACCAGAAATGTAATACACTAAATACACCTAATATTAGTCAAGTTTTTTGTTGCTCTATTTACATCAGCTTAAAAACACAAAAGAGGTAATATAGCCAAAATTGACGAATACTGCGAGACTAGATAAACAAACCTAGAAAATGGCAGATACATAAGCCTAGTTAGATAAGACCAGACGGACAATGCCACACATACAAGACCTAATAGATAAGATTAGACAAGCAAGACGAGACAAACAAGCAGACAATACCAGGCATCAGCTAGAAAAGACCAGACAGTGCGTACTAGACAGACAAGAACTGAGTTGTTGGTTTACGGGGTCTTGTTAGAATGGTGTTGTCCGTCTAGTCTTGTCTGTCTAGTCCAATCTGAATTTTCTATTAAACATAATTTTTATAACATCGGTTATTTCCAATTCGCTTGATATCAAAGAAGAAAGCCAGAAACAGAAACGACCAATTAGTGTGTATAATTTCCGTTTCCGTCTTCGTTCCAAAATCTTGGCATGCTGAACGATTCATGACATACTTGGGCGCGTAATGTTATAAAAAAAGAATCAGTCCAACAGTTAGGTTGTATACTGAAACGCACGCGATGACAACAGCAACGGTGCGACAAACGAGTAAATTAATTCCTTTATATTTAATTCAACTTATATTTCAAATGAAAAACAAATACAACCGATTTTAAATATTATATTTTAAATTATATATTTAGACAGACATATATGGCCAGACGATATTAGAAACGTAAGACTAGGCCAACCAGAATAGGTATACAAAACTGGACACACAAGACTAGACAAACGAGACAAGGAGCCCTAGACAGGCGAGATTAAACAGACAAGTCTAGAGAGACGAAACTAGATCAGGGGTCGTTGGTAGACAATTAGAACAATTTCTTAAATTCTCTACATATCCAAAAATTGGATTAAATAATCGAAAAAAAATTATTATACAATAAAATTGCGTTCGAATGAACTAAAATATAAACTAAGCAATATTATTTTTTTATGTATTTTTTCGTAAATGGCAATATTTTCAAAAACTTAACAACTAAAAAGTACTTAGTACACTTATAACGTACAAAACTTTACGTAACACGTACGATTAAAATCGGGTCAACCTCAGAATGAGAGATAATAAGCTGGAAACTCGTATACACCTTCATTTTGGCGTTCTTAAAGTTGTCTCCAAAGTCTCATATAATCTCGTGTCTGGGTCGTAAGTTATTCAAGGTGAAAGATCAGACAATCGAGTTTTCACGATTATCTAGGTTTCTATAGCTCCAATAATGTTGTAAACTAGCATAGAAATTGAAGATTTTTATATAAAAATATATATAAAAATTGAAGAATTTTGTTGCAATTATTTTTGCATGCGCTCTACCGTTTTTGAGATAGAGAGCTGAGAGCGCGCAGTACTCAGCCACACATCACACATACTGTAATACAGGCAAATACCGGCTATAATTCCATTAATTAATAATTTCTTTAATTTTATAATCTACTTTAATTAAAAAAAATCTTAAGGGGTTTTTCTTAAGGGGTTAGGTCCATTTCTCAATTGTTACCATCTTTCCCTATTCTGTGCTAGTTGGATCCATGGTAGTCCCGTCTGTTCCTATGAGGTCCTCAAATCATCTTATTATATGATCTCCATTCTATTATTCGCCTATCCCATCTTCATTTGAGGATTTAAATTTCCTCTCCAATATTGGCGACTTTAGTTATTGCTCGTATTCTTTCGTTTTCGTTTATATATATATATATATATATATATATATATATATATATATATATATATATATATATATATATATATAAACGAAAACTAAAAAAATGGGATAGGCGAATCATAGAATGAAGATCATATAATAAGATGGTTTGAGGACCTCATAGGAACAGACGGGACTAGCATGGATCCAACTAGCACAGAATAGGGAAAGAAGGAAGCAAAGAAATAAAGAAAGAAATTTTCTTCTTCTTCCTTCTTGATTTAGGCGAATCGCCTATTTATTCTTCGTCAACTTGCCTATTGCTCTGCATTCAAGTTGTCTCTCCATCTCTTTCGAGGACGCCCTACGCTTCTGCGCCCCGTGATGATTTATCACGAGCAATTTTTACTATTCTCCTGGCGTTAATCCTATTTATGTGATCATTCCACTCTTTTTTCTGTTTGATACCCAGCCATTAATGTCTTCTAATCCACATGTATTTCTTATACTTCTTCTTTCGCTGTTTAAAAGTGTTTTACTAGTAATTCTGCGAAGTATTCTCATTTTGGTTGCTTCTAATAGTCGTTTAGTTTTCGATGTTTCTGGTCTAGTTTCTGCCATATATGTTATGATGGGTCTTATTGTTGTTTTATAGATTCTAGTCTTGGCCTCAATTCCTATGTTTTTATTGCACCATATTGTACTATTCAAACACCCTGCTATCCTTGTTGCTTTCGTTGTTTGTTCCCTTACTTCTGCCTCAACATCGCCAAAGCTCGAGAGTTCCACGCCAAGATACTTAAATTTCATCTCTTGCTGAATAACTTTTCCATCTACCTCCAAGTTACATCTCAATGGTGTTTTTGATGTTGTCATACACTTCGTTTTTGTGGCAGATATTTAAGAGATTTTATGGAAAGTTTAAGATTTAGCTGAATGGTTGAATGAGTGTAGGAGTCTCTGTAAGTCATCTTCGTTCCCTGCTATCAGCACGGCGTCGTCGGCATAGCACAAAATTCGTACCTCATCATCTCCCATTTTATATCCACTCAATAAGCGAACCTTCTGTATAATCTCGTCCATGATAATGTTGAAGAGAAGCAGGCTTAATGAACCCCTTGACGAATACCGCCATCAACTGGTATTGGTTCCGTGAGCTCACCGTCTAACTTTGCCTGTATTTGGTTTGCTGCATATAAGTTCTCTAGTTTTTATCAGGTTGTGTGGGATTTTTCTGTTGTGAAGAAGATGTGAAACATCTTTTAGTTAGACGCGGTCGAACGCCTTGGTAAGGTCCATGAAACATAAGTAGGCTGGCTTATTGTATTCGATCGACTTTTCTGTTACTTGTCTTATGACAAAAACGGCGTCCGAGCAAGACCTTCCCGACCTAAATCCCTGCTGTGCATCTGCCTGCGAGGTGTGGTAGTTAATTTTGTTCGTTATTACTTTTGTTGTCAATTTCAATGAGGTACTCAAGAGGATTATTCCTCTGTAGTTCGAAGGTATTTTCTTATCCTCCTTTTTGAACATAAGGATAGTGGTGCTGATCTGCCATTCATCTGGGATTTTGTGCAGATAGAGAATCTTTCTGATTAGGGTTGTCAATTCTTGTGTGAGTTTCTGTCCGCCGTATTTGAGCAGTTCCTTCGTTATTCCGTCTTGTTCAGCGCTTTTTCTGTTTTTTAGCTTTTGAAGCGATAGTTGTACGTCGGGTGTATCAATTTGGGAATTCTCATTGATAACAATTTCTGGTGTGCCCAGTTCCTCTTCTATGTTTTCTGCTCTATATAGGTCAGTTAAGTAGTTGACCCAGTCCTCTTTGTTTATGTGAGTCGCAACCAACTCATTGACCTCTCTTCTCTGTGATCTTATTAAATGCCATATTTGTTTTTGGAGTTCATAAAAGTCGTTTTCCATGCGTTTTGAAAAAAATTCCCAGTATTCCAGTTTTGATCAGTCTTACTAATTCTTTTGTTTCGTTCCTGATCGGTCGATACTCGTTATATGATTGTGGTGTTCCTAATGTTCGGTATGTGAGGTAAGCTTGTTTCTTATCCTGTTTATGTTGTGTTTGATTTTTCCATATCATCCCTTTCTGTTATCGGGTTTGTCTCGATTTTTTCCTGTAGTCTTTTTCTGTAAAGCTCTTTAATTGTTGGGTCCAATAGTGATTCTACATTGGTTTATTTTTCTTGTATCGTTGGTCTTGAATTCCTTTGTGGCTTAAATTTCATTCTAATTTTTCCGAGTAGAAGGCTGTGGTCCCTATGTCTGCTGAATTAAGTGTTCTAACATCTAGTATTTGGTGTGGATGGAAATGTCTATTAGTCACAATGTAATCAATTGTTGATTGATGGCCGCTGGTGTTTGCGAATGTGAATTTATACTGATGTTTATGATCAAAGAAGGTGTTATTAGTTCGTAATTCATTAAAGGCGCACAGGTTTATCATTAGTTCTCCATTATCATTTGACACATTTTCGTTGAATCTTTGTTTAATTCCTGGCACTATTTCATTACCGATGCGAGCGTTAAAGTCACCAGGGATTATCATCGGTTCGTCGGTTGGTATCGAATCAATTGTCGATTGTAGTTGGTCAAAAAATGATTGTTGCGGCTCAACTTGCGGCTTGTTGTCTACGGGTGCGTAGATTGACAATATGTTTATTTGTTGTCCTGCTGATTTCATTCTAACGACTAGTATTCGTGAGTATATGTACCTAATTACACTCCCGTATACAGTTCTGGTATTCCGTGTGGATTGCTATGGCCACCCCGTACTTTCTCTGGCCTCTACCCTTCTTTTGGTTTCTTATAGAGCGCACACATCAATTCTGTTGTCTGTTAGTTCTTTTAGTGTCTCTTCGTCTTTGTTGTTAAATGATTTTACATTCCAAGTGGCAAAGCGTAGTATCTGGAGTAGTTTTTTCCAAATCTTTATCCTTTTTCTCGCTTGGCTCGACATAGTTAGATCAGTCCTGTTCCGAGGCAAGTTTTCGGTTCTGTTAGTGTTCGCGCCAATTTAGCGCATCCAGATTTTTAAATTTATTTATTTGAATCAACTTCGGCCCCGATCAATAGAAGGGGGAAAAGGTGTATCGATCGGTGTCGAAGTCACGCGAGTTAATAATCATTTTCGCGAATTTTTTAAATTAATCAGTTCGCGGCGTAGAGTCGAAGAAGCACGCTCGGCGAGTGTGAACGCAAAGAACGAGAGACAAAAACGTGAAACCCACGCCGACTGGCACATGTGCGTGTTCTAGAATTTCCAGCTAAATCAGACAGGGGGTGATCACGAGCTCAAGGGCTGAAGCGGAATACAACGTCCCGAAGTCGCCGATTTAAGGGAATCCCTGTGCTCGTTATTCCCATTCCTCCTTTAAAAGAAGCGCCGGAAGGACAATTCCACGTGGCGGAGACGTTGGCAGCCCATACAGGTAAGTGATTTAACCAACCTGTGGTTTTGCTTGGGAATTTGAAATTTAGAGAGACACGGTCCGAACAGTTAGCTTATATAACTTTTTTACCTTAGGTAGGGAGCTAGCCCGACCTACGAACCTTCCTCCTTTATCCGGGCTTAGGACCGGGAACATAAGCGCTGGGCTACTCAATCCACCCAACAGTCGTGCAAAATTAAAAGCAAATGGAAAACAAAATAGTATTACTAGATGAGTGGACTAGTTTGACACGCCAAAGATACTTAAACATTAATATTCATGGAGAAAACAATTTTTATTGCAATTTAGGTTAAAAAAGATTTAGAATCATTTAGTATCAAAATGGTACATATTGTCCTGCTGAACCACAAATTTGCATTAACCATACAATTCATCTCGCTGTTTGCGACACTTTTTACAAAAAATCATCTCAAGTAGAAAACAGCTGCAGCAGTGAAGATGAAGATTTATTTCATGAAGAATCGCACGAAGGAGATGTCGATAATGAGTATTACGTCGAAAAAGATGGTGAAATTAAAAGTAATTTACAAATGGGAAGAATGGTTTTTTTCGTTCATCTCCGATAAAATCAGTTTCCTACAACGAAACGTAAAAACTCTTTTTGAAAAGGAAATTAAATTAGCAATGAACATCAAGACAAGGTGGTCTTCTATTGAACCAATGTAAGAAAAAATTATTCTTCTGAAAGTATAATATTTCAGATTCTAGCATATTTAAATTCAGTGCATATAATTGAAAATAATAATTTTCAGTTGTTATGAAAATTTATCTCCAGTTAGCGTATCAGCAACAACATTAGGCCGCGATGATTCTTACATATTTACGGCACAGGGTGTACTAGGATTCTTGGAAAAGAAATTGGTTCTGATATAAGCAAAGCTTCAATGAAAAATATCATGCAACGTTTGAAGACCCGTGAAAATCTAGAATTAACAGATTTGGCTAGATGCTTATTAGATCCTTCAAAAGCTCCAACAAAGTCTATTTTAGTATTGGCCGAAATTTTTTTTGAACGACTTTATCCAGACAACAATAAGGTTGAAGTCCAAGGTGAATGTTCGGCAAATTCAGAAGAATTAGAAGGATTGATCAATCCAAACTATTCCTTGCAAGACGAAGTTCAAAAAGCTATTGAAGAAATATTAAACAATAATAGTTTATGATATAAGTGTGTGAAGAAGGGCTTTTGAGCATGAGTTGCGAAGTTAAAAGCACGAGCCGAAGGCGAGTCATACGTGTATATAGAGTGTGTCATACATTATTTTATCATTTGAAAATACTGTGGAATCTAGCAAAAAAAAAATTGTTTCTTTATATTGTTTCTTAAATTGTTTCCGATAATATTATAAAAATGGTAATTTTGACAGACTTCAGCAAAACATACTTCCAATCACTGATAAAATAAGGTTAGAGCGTCCAGCGCCTCCGTGTAAAAAATTGCTAACTAGTAAAAACGCACACTAACGGGAATACTATTTGCTCGTTGTCGATGAGTAGGGCTCATCCTAACTTAACCTAAGTTTTCGACTACCGGTTTCGATTTTGAATTTTCCCGCCTTCGTCATATTTTGAATTTTCTGCCTGTGCCGAATTATGAATTTTCTGGGATACCGAAAATAGGAAACCGGATGTGGGAAACAGGAAGTTGGAAACCGGCAACGGAATACAAAATCGGAAGTCGAAACCGGAAGTCGAAATTGTAAACGGAAGTAGTAACCAGGTGTCACACCCAGCGTGGGGTTACATAGACCTCACACGTGAGACTACATAGATCTTACACCCAGCGTGGGGTAACATAGACCTCGCACGTGTGGCTACATAGACCTCAGACTTTCATCTGTGAAAAACCGGTGGGAGACCGGAAACGTGAGTCGAAACAGGAAGTGTCAAGGATATAATCTAGATTAGATTATAGTTAGGTTATGTTATATTAGAGCCAGATAAATCCAGACTGAGAGGCCGAGACTTCTTGATTCAAAATAAGAAAAATTAATTCAATTTTAATATACGTTAAAAAATTTATTAATTTTCCTTCACATACAATAATGCATTTATTAATGTGTTCATTTTGGTGTGTGAGTAGATAAAAATTTTTGTTATATACTTGTTATGCGAACAAATCTCTATCCTAATTCTATGAAATAGGAGTTTGCTAAATATAAAAGAACTTCTGAGAAAACAAAAAGATAAATATTAACCTACGCCAAAAAATCATTTTCCCTAGGCGCCACCCTTTGTACAAACCTAAGATCTCGTTTGAGTATCAGATACTACTATCAAAAGTTCTTAAAAATCGAACCCGCAACCGAAACCGCGGTTTTTAATTTTCAAAAACAGAAAAGATGAAAATTGAATGAAAATGAAAACAAGTTTGAGTGCATGAAAAATATGCTCTACATTTTTTATAATAGATCATCAATAGGAGCATTGGAGCATACTAACATAGGAGCATTCAAGCCTTGTCCTTGAATAACTTACGACGCAGTTACGAGATTGTATCAGAGTTTTGAGAGAACTTTTAAAACGCCAAAATGAAAGTGTATACAAGTTTCCACTTTATTATCTCTCATTCCGAGAAGAAACTCCTAATATGAGTGGACTGACTACATGAACTAGACTAGATCAACAAGACTGGAGAGGCAAGAAACGACAGGCAAACTACACGACACTAGATAGACTAAAGAAGGCTAGTACAATAGAGATCATAATAACAATTAGATTGAACTCTTGTTGTAATTAAATCGATATACCTAACAGATGATATAGGTAGCAAATTTATTACTTTTCATTACTTTTCGTTCAAATTAATTAAACAGTGCTTATTGAAATTATTTATGAAATTTAAGAAAATATTCTTTGTTAATTATACTTCACAAATTAATTTCTTAAAATTTTGATAATGCTTATAAAATAATCACAAATTAAATGAAAAGTACTAAATATGAAGCGAATCTAAACGCCGGTTAATTATGCAATTTTATTTACATTATTCTTTTATGATAGTAAAACTAAATTTAAAAGCTAACATTGGCAACACTTATTGCCTTCGTGTTCTACAATACCGGGCAATAGATCTGGCAACTTATCTCAAATAATTAGCAGCAGTTGGCAACGTTTTTTGTCAATTTTGTTTCTGTTTATATATTCCACTGTAATGATATTAAAGTATCTCTCGCAAACATAGCTTCAAAACGTAAGAAACAATTAAACGATTTAAATTTCCAAAAAAGCTTAAATTCTAATGAGAAAAAACATTTTCAGATGACAACATATGACGAAAACATACAAGAGAATGTCCTGCATAAGTTCCTCCTAAGCAATCATCCAGACCTCCTTGAAAAGGTTTCAGATGAAGGCTGGATTGTATGTTTACCCCGGAATGATGCCATACAAAACCCTGTAAGCAACGAAGATCTTTACGAGCATATTTTAGTCATTTCTGAATGTACAAACCAAGTAAATACCTTGAACAAAACTTGTGTTCAAATCTGTAATGATAGTTTAACTGTGGGTAACAATGTTATAGGAATTTTGTTTAAGGAAAGTGTTTACCTGAAACAGTTAAAGTATGAGGTTTATTGCATTGAGTATCCTTTGAATAGTCGGATTGTTATTGGAGGTAATTTGAATAATCAGATTAATAATTTGAGAGATTGTATAGATTTTCTTTGTACTGAAACTGTAAGTAGAGATATTTTATTAAAACTAAATAATATTTGTGAAGTTTTCCTCTTAGAACATGAAAATATTGTTAATTATACTTTAGACGAATTGAAATTAAGTTTGAGTAATCTCTATGAAAAGTGCCTTCATGTCTCTATGGGATACAACAATTTGGGAGAAAGAACTGCAAAGAATCCTTTACTTCTGAACAAATTAAGATTATCAATTGAGAGTTATATACAAAATCGATTAAACAATCAAATCTTTTATACAGTTTGTACCATCACCTCACATAAAGATGGAAATTTCAACAAAATCATTAGAAATTTACAAAATATCCATCTAAAACATTTTGAAATATCAAAATTTACTAATTCGATAGCTTTAGCTAGATGTGAATTAAATAAACTTAACCATTATATCACGACCTTGGGTAAAATTAATTGTTTGAAATCTACTTTTGATTTATTTTCGAACAATAATAAACATAATTTGACCTCAGAAGACCTTCTACAGCTCTTCTCATTTCTTATTATTAAGCTAAATGTGAATAATTGGATAGGAAACCTCGTTTATTTACAACATTTCACATTTAACAGATGTAATAATTACGACGAAAACAGTTTTTTATTGACGACTTTAGAAGCAGCTTTAGAATACATAAAATCGGGTATTTTATTCGAGAGTTCATGTGATATATATACTAGTCAAAACGAATTATTCCGTAATATACAGTTAGGCAATTTGGATGCCGTGAAATCTTTACTAAAAGAAACCAAAACAGAAGTCAATTTGTGTCATCCATTGTGCTCTTGCGATAATTGCGAACAGAAATTAAATCAAACAAACGAATCTACGCTTTATTTAAAAGATGTAAACGCTAGAAATTGTCTCCACATAGCAAGCATTTATGGTTTTCCACATATAGTAGACTACTTTCTTCATCAATCTATCAAAGTAGACGAAGAGGATTTCTCTGGATCATCCCCAATTCACTACGCAGCTAGTCATGGAAATCAAAACGCACTTTTATTACTTTTATATAAAGGATCCAATTTAAATGTTACTGACGGCGATGGTAATACGCCACTTCACTTAGCTAGTAACAATGGACACGAAAATTGTGTAAAAGCCTTACTGTACTATTCCGAACACAAAAATAATTCGATAAATATTAACGCCGTCAATGGATTTGGCAATACTGCTTTACATTTATCAGCGAAATGGGGCTACCTTAATATACTCAGAATATTATTGCAATACAATATTGATTTTACAATAAAAAATAAACAAAACCAAACAGCTATAGACTTGTCACATAACTATTATATTAAAAAAATACTCTCCTCATGCACAAAACCACAAGCATCATCAGAAAATACACAGACAGTTGAAGTATCTGATTTTTCAAGCCATGTACAAGAGACCAACAACTCTTTTGGGATCCGCCCTAAAACTATGGAACAATTTAAAAAGACTGATTTATTACTCAAAGCCATAGAAAATAATGACTTACCCTTAAGTTGCTTTTATTTAGGAATACCTATTACACCCATAACATCATCAACTCCAATTTATTGTCACCCACTTTGCACTTGTGATAATTGCGAAAGCGATGACCAAACTCAAAATGATAAGTTAACACAAAAAGAAAATATCAACGTAAATATTTGTAACTGTGAAGGTTACACTCCACTACATATGGCAGCTAAATATGGAAGAAAAGAGGTTCTAAGGCTACTGCTAGATGCTGAAGCTAACGTAAATTTGCAGACTTACAAAGCCTTGTACACGCCTTTACATGTAGCCTGTATAAATCAAAGAATTGCTGTCATCAAAGAATTATTACAATGTGGAGGTAGTAATATTGATAGTCAGGATAGTCAAGGTAATACAGCTTTGCATTACGCTTGTTTTAAAAATGATGTTAGGATTGTTAACTTATTATTGGGGGAAGGTGCAAGTATTACTATAAGAAATTGTGTTGGGAAAACTGCTTTGCAAGAAGCACAAGAAATGTCTTTATTCAATATTGTAAAACTAATTAAGAATAATAAAAGTACTATAGTAATGGAAACTGATGAATTTATGTATGATTTGTAATCTATTTATGTTGTGTAGCTGCTTATTAATAAAGGTATATCTTAAGTTAAGTGAAAAGTAATTCTATATAACCTTCAAATCTTCAATAAGTCACGAAATGAATAATATTAGATAAGTAGAAAGAAAGAAAGTAACTTTTAAATACTTCAGGGTCACATATCTTAATAAGAGCATTCTCAAATATTGTATTAATTTTTATAAACAAAATAATTTTTTTATCTCAACAAGATTATTCTCAAAACGACGTCGACAATTCTGGATGTTGACCAATTCATGTTTTTATTTCTACTTTAAACTGTTGCATTTATGCAAAATTTCCGAATAAAAATCTCATTAATATTTGAACACAACACAGTATTTATTTCTTGTATATTTTTAAGGCCCACGTGATAAAAAATAAGAAAACAATTTAATAACTTGAATACTATTTACTGCAACAAATGTTCAAAATGGGCATTGTTTTGAAGATAATCGAAGATAACATGCATCTCTAATGTTTTGTTACATTTCTGGTGTGACTTGCCGTATTTCATGCCTAATACTTTGCTTAAGGTCCTCAATGTCGTTCGCTTTTGTTACATAGATTTTACTCTTGAGATTTCCCCACAAAGAAAAGTCAAGGGGCCATTCAATGTGACCTCTTCTTCCAATCCATCTATTGGGACTTACTTACTTTCTGTGTCCTGATCACCATAACAAATCAAATTTTCACTTTCCAAAAATCAACCACATATGTGATTTTGTCATTTGCGAGTATCAAGTATCACCTCTGTGAACGTCTCATTCATGTTTGGGCACACAGCCAGATGTTGGTGGTCTTGAGTTACGTCGCATTCGCAATTGTCATCCTCTTTTGTAGCCCCATTTTTTTAGGTTGCTGTTGCATCGTGCGACTCCCGTTCTTAGCCTGTTCAGCGTCCTTCATGTGGAGAAAGGTAGATGGTGTACAGGGGCCAGCTCTTCATTTTCCTTGATCCGTGTGCGGATAGCAGCCACTTGCCATAGGTTTGTTCGGTGTGCTTCAGGCGTAATCTCCATGGGTGTTGTCGACCGCATAAAGCTCTTCCGAGACTTACGTCTATGCGGTTGCTTTTGATGCCCATATAAGGGATGCTTTCTGGTCGAATTTTTGTTTTTTCGCTCAGCTCCCGCGGCAACACACCTCCTGATTGTGGGTAGGGCAATACCAACTATTGGGTAGATTTTCTCCACCGGGGTCGGTTTCAGACAGCCAGACTCCAGTCTCGTTCAGTGCCACGTCAACGTGCTTGATATGAGCGGAATTGAACCATACCGGCGCAGCATGTTCCTCGGTAGAAAAGTATACAGCAAGAGCCGAAGTCCGGAGTGTATGAGGTTGTGCTCACCATTTTGTGTTTGTTAGTTTTAGAATGATATTGTTTCTTGCGCATACTTTATCTATGATCTCTTGACAGTGTTGAAAACCCAGAGTTCGGTCCAGGCGTATGCCTAGGTATTTCGTTGTGTTATGCTCCAACTCTTGGCCCTGTCAGGTCACCCTTAGTTTCCAATGTGCTTCCTTGTTTCTAAAATGGAAAGCACACACCTGTGTCTTAGTTGGATTAGCTTTGAGGTGGTTATTTTTATAGTAGGCTGCTAGATCCTCCAGAGCATGAGTTAATATATCCTCTATGTCGTTGAAAGTTCTGCCTTGAGCTGCTATAGCCGAATCATCGACATCTATGAAACGCTGTGTCTCTCCATTTGTTGGTTGATCATTGGTGTAGATATTATAGAGAATTGGCGCCAGTACATTGCCCTGGGGTAAGACGTTTTTCTGAGTCCGACTATTCCTGGACTGTAGTGTTACAAAAAAGCTCGATTTTGTAGGAACCATTCTACCAACTAAGTCAGGCGAAAGTCCTTGGTGACGTCATAGAACTTTGATATCAGCCTCTGATGGTTCACGGTATCATAGGCAGCAGATAGATATATGAAAGCGACTCCCGTTATTTGCTTCTGCTCAAACCCATCTTTGATATATTGAGTGAGATTGAGGGTTTACCCGCAACACGATTTGAACCCTGCCTGTTTTGGTATATATTGGGAAAAACTTCGTCTAAATATCTACGAGCGATCACAGCATAAGCCGTAATGTTGATACCATATTCGTTCATCGGGTAAATCTAGATCTAACGGATTTGGAATTTAAGTGGCTAACGTGGCCAGCATGAGGTCGTCTTGAAGAAACGTAAGATATATTGCTCCATCAAGATTACCATCAAATAATACTGGTCCTACAATCTGATTACCTATTATTCCAGCCCATACATTGACTTTTTGCAGGAAGTGAATATGAGTTCTCACATCCAATGATGGTTATGGTCAGCCAAATAACGACTTTTGAACGAATTTTGACGATTAACGGCACCAGCAAAGTACTTATACGGTAAAAGTACGTCGGAAAAGAGAATTGAAGCTAATTAAATCTGGTTATTGCCGATCAGGTTCGTCATTTGCTCGAAAAATTCGATTGGGCGCTTCGTTAATTCTTGGAGATCATGTAAGGATGCAGCTTGGCTGATCTAAGAATTTTCAGGACAGTAGTATGACTAATCTCGTTGTCACGGGCCAGTTGCCTGGCTGGAGTCACCGGATTTTCTTGAAGTTAATGATACGTGTAGCCTAGTATCTGCTTTAACAGTGAGATTTCGCTGTCTGGGCACAACCTTGATATGACCCAAATTGTTGTATTGTGTCTCAATTTTCCTTATGAAACAACTGAGCAACCTCAAGCTGCTATGCTAGCATCTAAAGATCGCGAAGAATTCTCTTCTCTATTTGGGATTCATGAAAAAGTTACTCTATGCTCTTATGTTCCTAAAAAAAAAGAAAGTTTTTTGAAAGAAAGCAATTTACAGCGAACACAAAAAAAGGAACCAGAAATTGTTCAGTATTATAATAAAACAAAAATTGGTGTGGATATAATGGATAAGATGTTGGGCCGTTACACAAGCCACAGACGGACTAACCAATGGCCTCTCGCATTTTTTTGATATTTTGGAAATCGACAGTCTTGCCAAAGAGAAAGACTTGAAAAAGACAAACGTGCGCCGATTATTTTTACGAAAATTAAGTAAAGAATTATATATGCCAGCGATTCTAGAACGATTTCAAAATGTGCAAATTATGAGAAATTTCACCACTAGGATTGCCATAGAAAGCATCTATGGAAAACTAATAGATCCTACAAGCAGGGCAACAACATCAAGTCAGTCAGACGGGTCTACTGAACAGATTCCACTGGACGAAAAATTGTTGTAGGATCATATCATATTTGTTACCAGGGTGTCTATAAACAAACAGAGAAAAGTGCAACATTCAAAAGCAATTGTAAAATGTGACGCATGTTTCAAATAATAAATTGAATATAAAAATATTTGATGTATAATTTATAGTAAGTTTTATACTACAATTAATTAAAAATTAATTAAATCCGTTTATTTATATATTAAGTAATATTTTTTATCCCTATAAATAAGTTAAATTATTTTTTTATATTTGGGGTACCCGGATATTGAACAACGGGGTATTTGACTTTGAGTCCAAAAAGTTTTTTTGGCATATTTTATTATTAATGTATATGAATCGATGTCAATAGACTCAAATAACGAGGATCTGTAAGGATTTGATAATTTTTCGTTAAATACAAAAGATATGTAAGTAAGAACATGCAAAAGGGTACCCGGGTATTGACATAAGTGTTAACAACTTGACGAGTGTATGTGACTGCATTGTTGACTATTATTATCACTAGTAACTAAGTAATGTGGTTCGAAAGCATCAAAACACATGTCAAAATCATACAACTTTTCACTGAAAAGTTTTCAACGTAATAGTGGCTTTCTTTTTTTTATGTTTAACGATCCTTCAGTGAACAGATAAACAAACAGCATATACATAGAAATGAGGGTGTATGAGTATATATATATATATATATATATATATATATATATATATATATATATATAGATAGAAGATCTTCACTATATAATTATTATAGTTAATTCGTTAATAAAAAAGTTATTTAAATATATTACTTTAACCTTCAAATATTATTGCAGAAAAATTATTTATGAACTATTTTTGCATAAATTACATAAATTGTATACCAAAGTGAACAAAAATATAATATAACATAGGAAATGAGGGATCTATGAATGTGTATTGCAAAAAGATAAATAAATATGAAATAGTTATTTATGTCACATTTATATGAAGGAAAAAATACAAAGTTTATGCCTATGAACTAAATATATTAAAGCAAATCTTTTAAATGCGTAATTTATGAATCGATTAAAATGTAGACATACAATAAAAATTATCCGAAAAAATAATAGAACCTACATATAAACACAATGCAATTAAAGTAGGGAAGCCACACTGGACTGTACAAATCAATGCAAAAATAACATCTGTTTGAGCACATAGGATTATTATATGGTCTCCTATACTAATTTTAACAGTAATTGTATTCCATACTAACTTTTTATTTAAACAGATTGGAATCAAAATATGGCAGGCAATTGTTTGAGGATTTATTTTTTGGAAGCGATAAAAGAAAAATAAAAAGTTAGTAAGAACTGCAGTTGTAAGGCATTTGTAGGTATCTCTCCTCTAATTATTCAAATGTTTCTTTAAAAATATGTAAATGGTTCAAAAGGTTATTAGATATTGATATAATGGGTTTCTTGATTATATAATATATTCATCAGGAGCAAGCTAAAATAGTTTTGTTCTTAATTAATACTTATTACTTGCTTAATAACTAATATTATTTTTCTTTGATGTTTTGCCGCTTATAATATGTATCTATAAATTAAAAAGAAAATAAATAAATTGTTGGATATAAAGTGTTTCAGTTTACATTTAGTCTTTCCAATCCTTCTTTATTTCAAAAGTCCACTCCCATTTCAAATGTTCATTTTTATCATCATCGGTGAAGAGAGACTGTACTGTGTATGAACCTCGGGCCATCATTCCGGATGGCGCATCTTCAGATGGAGTTGTATAAGACTGCATTTCTGCTTTCGGGGCATACGACCCAACCATATGAGTCATTTTATCAACTAAAAATATTCAAACAATATTATTCATTTATTATTAATGAATCTAAAACAAATGAAGCAATATTTATAAGCAGCTACTTAGTAAAAAGCTTAATATACATAAATTGTGATAACATGAAAATATATCAAAATGTGATACAAACATGTTCCAATAAACGTATGATACAGTGAGTGCAAATAATATAATCTCATTTGTTTTCTAAAGTAACAATTAATATAATAAAATATATACGAAATGTTTAGTATTAAATAAAGCATACATAACATAAGCCTAGATACGTTTATGCAGTTTAATGAACTGATAAAGGCGGCCAAAGATCTAGGGAAGGAAAAGAAGTAACTATGGCAAGAGCAGTGAATTTCGAAGGTACAGCAGATGAGCTGTGAGCGGATATTTGGAAATACCTAGCATGGAGGAGTAAGAAATCTAACCAATTCATCAGAGATATTCTCATAGACCAGTAGTGCGCAAACTATTTTCATTTGCGACCCAACATTTTGTGTAAAATTTCATTGAAACCCCTGCATACATAGTAGATATTTTTAAATCTGTTTATATTGACATTTCAATATTTTACTGCTACCTGACAAATTTTCCAGAATTTTTACTTCATGAGTCTATATCTCAGATAATAAAAAACGGATTTCGGAATCGTTTTTAGGTTATGTTAGGTCATTTACCTACGGACGCACTCAGAATTCCTGAAAAATATCAACTGGTTTCCCAGTTCTCTGCGCGATCGACCGATTTTTCCAAAATTTCGCTCGATTTTGCCAATTATATCAAGTCCTCTCGCGAATGGAAGCGGCTAGCAGAATACAATTTGTGTATTTACAAAAAGCAGGGGAAACGCTTTCAGTCACACTTTGAAATTTTCCATTCACTTGATAAATAATGATTTAAAGGAAATACATTTCTCCTGCATTTTCCGCAGATTTCACAACGTCATAACTTTTGAACAGCCTATCACAGATACTTGTAGTTTGCGCCAATCGATTCAGCTTCTCAAAATTAGTCGGAAATCATGTATCATATTCCTAGGAAGTTTTTAATTAAAAATACCACCAAACCAGCCATCGATCCTCTGGAGCAGTTGTCCGCAAACTATATTCATCATTCATTGACATATCACTATTTTATTGTCACCTGATACACGCGAAAAGCTTTACATTTTTTATGGATTCGACAGCCCAAAAAAAATTCTCTATCGACCCCTCTGGGGGGTCGCGACCCACAGTTTGCGCAGCACTGCCATAAACCAATGGAAAGATTATTTTTAAGGAATTCTGGGCAATGCGAAGGAATTGCATGGGAGTGCTTGAAGGAGAAAAAGACATGGAGTCCAGTTAGGGAAAGTATTAAGAGCTTGTATGGCACATATTGTTTGAGTGAAAATATGTGTGTGACTGCTTTAAGGTTTCGAAAGGGCTACGACAGAGGTGTCCACTAAGTGATCTGCTGTTTAACAATTACATAGGAGATTTGGAGAATGTGTTATGCAAAGGTCAGGCAGGTGGTGTAGTTATTGGGGGGAAACATATGGAGTCTGGCCTTCGCTGGCGACGTTGTTGTCCTGGCAAGCAAGTATGTAGAAAGGAGAGGTTGGTTAGAAAGATGAATACCTTGAATTCATGTTTAGTCAAGACGATTCTTTTAAAGAGCATATAAATTACATAACATAACTTGTTCTGGAGTCTATGGAAGATTGATTGCAAGAAAAGCTTTAGAGCAAAAATGGTGATATAGAAGGCGTGTGCGCGTAGTATTTTAATGTATGGTTCAGAAGTGTGGGGTGTGAAAAAGGTAAAAAAGATAGAGTGCAGAAAAGATAGAGTGCAGATACAAATGTTGAAAAGGGTGCTGCAAGAAACAAATTCTTGAGAGAGATGAATGTAAGGTAGAAATAATGGGAGATGAAAGGATCATAAAGAAAGTGTTTAAAGCTAGGAAAGAATGCACTGGATAGGATAATTAAGTGGGGGAGTGAGAGAAGGAAAACGTATGAAAGAAGTGGCTGGTCGGTGGTGGAAGTGGAGAGAACGATTAAGAGAGGAAGCAATTTAGAAAGTATGGTAGAAGAAAGGATGCTTGAGATAAAGATGAATTAAAGGTTTTTTTTTTTTATTCACCCCAATGTGGATATGGGGCTATTTTTTCAGCCCTGCAAACACTAGCTTGTACTTTTCCACATTTTCGTTAATTTATTTCATTTCAAGGTTGTTCTTATACATGGCGCGTGTATGAGAAGTACGACAGTGGTTTTCTCCCTTTGCAATGATGGTTCAAAGTAATCCCTTTTGGTTCAAAAACTTTACCCCATTTATCATTTCCAATGAAAGGTTTGGTAGATTTTACTTTCCCCCTAGTCACCGCCACTCATCTTTTTGAGATGGTACCATTACTGCCCCTTATCAATGATATGGTACCAGTACAAGGTTGTTCAAAGTTGCTACCTCCCTTTTCATTGTCTATGAAATGGTTCCAAAGATTACATAATCCCATATCATTGATAGGTTTGAAATATTTTTGACGTCTCTGTCCAAGTTTGTCTCTCTGTAAAGTTGGTACGTTAGTTGTCACATTTGATTTATTAGAACAAATGCGGTCGGACATCGCTCGGATTGAACTCGGTACCTTAAAATCATAAGCTAACGCTCTTACCTCTAGGCTAGGATGCCGACATGCTGGGAAAATCCTACGTTCCCCAAATAGTGATCCCCAGATTCAGGTGCGGTAGAGAAGAAGGTACAAGGGGCAGGAAGTACTGGATAACGACTAATGAGAGAACCTGTATATGTGGGACGGGTAAAGAAGCTCGGGAACATTGGGGTGCAAGCTGCAGTGGTTGTGTGTGGAGTGTGACTGAGAATATAAAGCTGAGAAAAGGTGGAAGGCTTTGATGGATGAAAACGGTCAGGGTTGACCGCTAAAAATTGTTAATTTCAAAGATAGCAAAGGCGGATCAGTAAAAGTAGTGAAAGTAATGTTTTAAAGAATTCTCATATTCATCATTCGAAGCCCTAATTTTTTAATGTGATGAGTTACGCCACGGATGTTATAATATTTATATAGACGAGACTCGCGAAATGTATTGTACAGAATGGTGGTGTCCAACACACAGCCCGTTTATTTCCTTTATACCATTTTTTATTCTTATAATACTTGGAAATCTGTGAATGAGGAAGGAATACTAAAGACGAAAATAAAGTTGTTTTTTTCATCTTAATGTACAAAAAAAATATTCATTGAAGAGAAACAGAAACAGAGAAACATTGCTCAGAGAAATAAAAAGGTTGGACGCCCTTGGTATAGAGGAAAGAATATGTAAACCCGTAAAGAACACGAAAAATCATCAACAATTGTTTATATTAATATTTAATTATGACTAAAGAAAATCTATATTATTATTTAATCTATCTATATTAGTATTTTCTTTCTAATTTTCAAAAAGCCACTAATCATTATACAACATAACATAACGTGCTTCCCAATAGTTATGGGGTTGCTTCTCAAAATAATATTAAATCGAGAAAATTTATCCACTGGATATAAAATAATTTGACTTTACAAATTTTAAAAAACCAATTTGAAATTGAAATAAAACTAATTTAATAAGGTTAATCTATTAATAAAATAAAATTGGCTATTTAAACAAACATATTAACATTGAGAAAATTGTAAAAGTCTTCTTATCAATTAGATAAAATGTATCTGATATGTGCTTTACTAATAACTTAGGAAAAAAATATGCAAAGAAATATTTGCCTAGTATAAATATTTGCCTTGCATAAAAAAGTATACAAAAATCAGTGAAAATTACCAATAAAATGCCTTCAATCATATTACCTGGATCATTCAGTCCTATTAGTAGGCAAAACAATTATTTAAATTAACATTTAATTCCATACAAAAATAATAATACATACACAGAAATAAAATGTTATTTAATTATTAAACGTTATTACATATTAAAATTTTGCCACTTCTCGTTGTATTTCCACATAACCTGCGTAACGCACGCAAATATTCAATATGGCTAGGTTACATAAAAAAAAACACAATCAAGACCTCAATATTAAAAAGTGACATGAAAGTGTCAGAAATTTTTTTAATTACAAATAATAAAAATTGAAAAATGATTAAAAATGATAATAAAAATTTAAAGAAAACATTTTAAAATGAGTGTAAATTCTATGGTGATACCAGAGACCGAGGAGACTTCTTTTGACGAATCCT
Source organism: Phosphuga atrata (assembly GCA_944588485.1). Taxonomy (NCBI): domain Eukaryota; kingdom Metazoa; phylum Arthropoda; class Insecta; order Coleoptera; family Silphidae; genus Phosphuga; species Phosphuga atrata. The sequence continues at coordinate 69,126,311 of OX155893.1, read as the reverse complement.
GACCACCGGAGACAATTGAAAAAGCACATTCTTCATTTTTGATTCCATTTTTTTGGATGGTCCCTGGATCCCAAACTTATAAGATACCTCCTCGCATGAGTAATAAAAAATATGGTTTGTAACACGAGTGGTATTGTCAATTGACCTCTCGAGCGAATGTTCGTGCGCTTAGTTCGTGCGCCCAATTTCGCTCTCGCGTCAAATTGACAACTTACCGCCCAGTTACAAAATATACTATATTTAAATTAAATATTCTCCATTATTATCTATCTTCATTAAATTAATCAATCTAGCTTGGTTCCATGAAAAGAGTTCTGCCGAAAACGAAACAAGTAGTATTCTGGGCGGTCTATGTTTGAGATATATACGAAGGATGTATCAAAAATTCTCAGCCAAACTCTTTAATTTTTGAAGTTATCAAAAAAATATCAGCGTTGTCGTGATAGACGACGACGCCCTTTCAAATGCTCAATCTGGTCGTTTTCTCTCAATCGCTTGGCGTAATCTCTCGAGTTCACAGCACAATACCGATTTAATCATTTGTCCAAGTGGTTAACAGTTCATGAACTATTCCCATCCAATCCCACCAAATACACAACATAACCTTATTGGCCGTCAATCATAGCTCTGAAATTATATGTGATCGTTCATCTCGCTTTTTCAATGATCTCTTTTCAACGATATATTTGATTCAAAAATGACTCGATATCATTGCGTTGCAGTTGCGTATCGTAGATCTTAAGTTAGTTCATCTTGTTTCTCACTCAATTAATGAGGCAACCAAATCTTTCTTTGTCCATCGATTTTTTTGCCCAGCCTTTCGCAAATGATTTAAAACGGTTGATTTTTATTTTTAATTCACTGTTTACACCGTAATAACATAGTAAAAAAAATAGAAATACTGCTTAAAAATGCTGCAATTAAATTTTTTAAATATTTAAAATAGAGAAAAATGTTCAGTGCATTGTTTACTACAGCTGTTTTTCTTCTTTTTTAACTTCACGTTTTTGACATTTGTTTTATAACCAAAAGACTGCAGACACAAATGTAAACAAAAGGAACTTGTTTACATTTTATATTGCGTCACTTTCGTTTTAACCAATGGTGTTGCGTTTTACAAATTTGAATTTCCCTCGCTTAATTTGCACTTTTACTTATTAATTTTAGGTATTTAAAAAGATATTAATTACAAAAATAGTGGTTTAGTTCAAATGTCCAATAAAGATTCGGACAAAAAATATTTGAACCAAATTTAAATTTCATACATATTCTCTATTGACCGGATAAACAGAACGGAGCTCACCTTTGACATCGATATTTTTCCAGAGAACGATCTGTGTATTCTCTGTATCTGCGTACACCATAAACACCACCATAAACCACCATAACCTGCGATGCGTAATCGCCTTTGTCGAAGAGGTCTTGTAATATAGCGAATTTTCTCTATATTTTGATCCATTTTTGTACTTGAATAACTTTTGATACGCTACACTGATTTCGATGAAGCTTGAAGTGTCCACTTTCGAACGCCTATGTAAGGTTGTTAATGCAACAAGTGTTGCTGAGAATTGTTTGCTTTTAACTTCATCTGTAGGAAAACGCAACGAACTTTTTCGACTATGCTATATATTCATTTAGTGAAACTAGATTGATTTGAAATCTATATTTATAACGCTTAATTATTTTATAGGAACATGTATGAACTAATTATAATCTTACCGCATAACACAAATACAAATTTATTAAAACTGGGATTCTTAAATTGTAACTATCTGATACATAGTAAGTATAAATGCTTAACCTATTAACCGGGTATGAAGAAATATTTCGTTATACTAGAAATTGCTTAAAAAAATATCATAACGAGAAATAATTATTTAAATTTGATAGTAATTTTTTGTAAATTTTAAATACTTTATTATTATAAATAAATTATTGTAAATTGGAAATGATTTATATATTTTCTAAATATGTATATCATACAATATTTTGTCAAAATCAACAAGTGAAAAGTGATATTTTTTCTTTAAGCAAAATTTAATTCCTTGGCAATTTAGAACAATTTAGATAAAATATATAATATCTCCATAACTCGAATTTTCCATAACTCGTAGTAATAATAATATCTATAACTCCATTTTTTTAACCGCTGCATACTTTCCAAAATTTATGGTGCCGGATATTACCTATCATAAACCGTATCCTGTTTGTTGTAGTAAAGGTGTTATAAATCATGAAATTTTAGAGTTTATTCTCATTCTTTCTTCTTAACTCTGCGGTTACAATTCCAAATATGAGTGACCAGAAAAGAAAACTCAATACGATATCGCTATCTGACAAAGTGAGGATAAGTGAAGTTGACAAAGGTATTAAAACGAAAAAAGTGATTGCGGAAGACTTGGAATTCCTCGAAGTACAGTTTCTACAATTAAGCCGAAAATGGTGCAACTAATGATTGCAAACTTTTCAAAAGTGTAGCTACGAAGACATTAACAAAGCTACTTTGAAATGGTTTAAAATTGCGCGGGATAAAAATGTGTCAATGTCTGGACCACTTATTACACAAAAGGCTTTTTATTTTGCTGAGAGTCTGGGACACTGATTTCATCGCTAGTGTGGGTTGGCTAGATAAGTTTAAGAAAAAGGATAATTCTTCTTCTTCTTTCGAAAAGGCCTACTTTGGACCACGCATGTTCAACTGTTGGGCTTTGACCTTTGCCCAGTATTGTAGCATCTTCTACCGGTGTAACTCCTTTTTCTCTTCTGTCCAGGGGGTACCTTTCCTTCGAGGTTTCTCCTGAAATCCACGGACTTCCTTTAGGGTGCGTCTCACAGACTGTCTGTTTTTGAGATCTGTTATTCCCAGTTCTTTAATATCCTTCTTGGTCTCTGTCAACCAAGTTGTACGAAGCTTCTTGTTTTGCCAGAAGGTGAACAGACGGTTGGTTAGTCGGTTTGGAGGCAATCTTGCAACATGGCCATAGAAAGCTACCCTTCTTTTCCTTGCACAGTCAGAGAGCATCTCAATATGTTCGTAGAGCTCAGAGTTATGCTGTCTTCAGAATTCCCCATCTTCCTTTACCAGGCCTAGGATCTTCCTGAGGATTCTCCTCTCTCTGATTTCCAATTTCTCTATTAGACACCTTCGGTTCAAGGAAAGACACTCTGGCATACAGGGCTTCTGGTCGTAACACTGATGTGTAGTGCTTAAGTTTCAGGTTGTGTGACAGGCATTTCTTATTGTAAGTGTTGACTGACTCTCTTTGATAATGATGCTCTTTCTGATAAGTTGGGTTCAATCCATTCGCCGAGATACTTAAATTTCTCAGTCCTCTTGATGTTTTCCTGTTCTAGTAACATCTCTCTGTTTGCTTCTCTAATGTTGGTGAAGAATTCTGTTTTCTCGAGTGACACTTGAACACCCACTTTGGCAGCCTGTTTTCTGAGGCAGTTTACCTGTATTGTTGCCATCTCAAGAGAATCAGCAAACAGTGCCATGTCATCTGCAAAGGCCAGGCAATCTACAATCAGTCCATCGTTCTTACGTCCCAGGTAGATACCACTCTGAGCACCCAAATTGTTCAGTTCCTTGCGCCATTTCCTCATAACCTTTTCAAGGACATAGTTGAAGAGAAGTGTGGAAAGTCCATCTCCTTGTCTCACTCCAGTTTTTATTTCGAAGCTTTCTGAAATCTCGCCTCTAAATTTAACCTTGGAATAGGTGTTGGTCAAAGTTTCTAGGATTAGTCTGCGGGTTTTGTTGTCTAGTGCTAGTTCCTGGAGTACTTTGTTAAGCGTTTCTCTATCGATGGAATCGTAGGCCTTCCTAAAATCAACAAAGGTGACGACCACCTTGCGGTTTCTCATCTTGGAGTATGCAAGTACAGTTTTAAGGTTGAGGATCTGTTCAACACAGGATCGGGTCTTCCTAAAGCCCCGCTGGTATTCTCCCAGTTGACTATCCAACTGATTTTCTGCCCTTGTTTGTAAAGTCTTCGAGAGAATCTTGTATGTTACCGGGACGAGAGAAATTCTACGGTAGTTGTTTAGATCCGTAAAATCTTGAAAAAGCATAATATTATTCAAAAGGTTATGCGTGGTGAAAGTGCAGACGTTAATAAACATGATTGTGAAGATGATGATGCAACAATATCTTGCCGGAACTTTTAGCATCTTATCATGAAAAAGACATTTCTAATGCAGACGAGACTATTTTATTTTCTAAATATAGGCCTAATAAAATGTAAAGACGAAAAGTGCTTTGGTGGAAAACACAGCAAAGAAAGAATTACCCACCATATTGATCTTTAACGCCTAAGCCTCAACACCATACAACAGTACCGAGTGAATGTAGCACTTAATGAACCGTTATCTTAGTTTAAGGTTTAGGCTTCTCTCGCAAAATACTTTTCTAATCTTAAGGAACGTTCTTCTGGCTATTTCGATGCGTGTTCTTACTTCCAGATCTGGATCCAGGTCTTCCGTGATCCAGCTGCCCAAGTATTTAAATTTAGTGGCCTGTTCTATTTGGTTATTGTATACTTGCAAATTGGATTGGATATCTGATGTTCTACTGATTGAACATTGTTTTCGTTTGGCCGTATTTACTTTTAGTCCAAGCGCATCACCTTCTGCTATTATTTGGTACATTAAACGTTGTAGGCCAGCTAACCTGATGTTGTTCAGTAGTTCACCATGAATCATGATTTCATATGTAGAGTTTTCCAAGGCTTTCAGGAATATTTGTTCCGAGTAGATATTGAACAACATTGGTGATAGTACACAGCCCTGACGTACTCCACGTCTAATAGGTATATCGCTGGTCGTGTCGTCCTCGAGTCGTACTGCAGCAGTCTGGTGTTCGGACATTTTTTTATGAATACGAGATATCTTTTTGGTCAAGGCCTTAGGTCATCAGAATGTTAATTAGGACATCGTGTTTTAAACAGTCAAATGGCTTTGCATAATGAATGAAACCGATGTACACGTCCTTTTTTGGTCTCTACAATTTTGCATGCAAACAGCCCAAACAGCTCTTCTCTTGTTCCAAGTCCATCTCTAAAACCAAACTGTTCCTTGCTTAGGTCTTCTTCGCATTTCTTACGTATTCTATTATGTAGGATTTTTAGGAATACTGTTAATACTTGGCTCATCAAGCTTATCAGTCGGAATTGGTCGCACTTGTTTGTGTTTGGTTTCAGACAGTTTGGGTATGTTTGTGGATTCATATATTTTGTTAAAGAAGTTTACAAGAACGTCGATATTTCCTCTTGTATAAGCTTTAAGATTTCTATGTATCCATGTCGTCCGGTCCTGCAGCTATACCTGATTTGGTGGATTTTATACCTTTAATAACTTCTGATTTCATGATGATAGGGCCAGTGTCTCCTCCTTGATTTGGATGTGGTAAATTAGTTTCGCCAACGAAAAAAAAATTTGATATAGTTTGTCCACTCTTGTTTCATTTCTTCTTTATTTGTCAGAAGTTGATTATCCTCATTTACTAATCTGGATGGTAGGTGACTTTAGGTAGGTTCAGAAAGGCTGGCTTAAAAAACAAGGCGAAACAAACTGTAGTGAAGAAGGATACTCTTCTGTCAGAATTAAAATCCGCTTATGAAACATATAATCAGCATAACATGGATAATATAGTGTCTCTTAATAATTATTTATCTGTAGATGAAGCGGACTATCCAACAGATTCTGAAATTTTAATAGTATATTAAAGGACGAGTTCAGTAAGCGCGATTTTTCAGCACGCGACCAAGTTTGGAGTTTTCTAATGGACGACAAGTGCTGAAAAACACCATACGAATGAGTTTTTTTATAGTATTTTTTTTTCTGTTTTGCACCCTTTTATGCCATTTCTAAATAAAAAAATCGCCGGTATACATTGAGAATTATAGCGCACTCGGCGAGCCATAACCGCACGCATATGATTGCTGTTATGAGTCCATTACAGACGCAAAATAGAAAACCAAAATTACAAAACGCGAAGGTGAATATAAAGATGATCTAGCAACGAAACGGTGCCAATTCCACCCACGAACAAAGAAATGCGTAAATATTTAAAAAGTGTAGCGAATATCTGTGTTCTAAAGACAATCTTCCAGACGAAGTGCATTATCTACTTTGGAGAACTTTGCAGATAGAGAATTTTTTAATGGAAAACAATTAAATTAAAATTATTTTTAATTAATTATAATTATATAACATTATATTAATAATGCATATTTCTTTTTTGTTTATAAATCTATACATATGTACATATTTACATTGAATAAATTGTGTAAAGTGTATTTTATTTTGTAGTTATGTATTTCTATAACTCGATTTTTTTCGTGAACTATGGTAATTCGACTTAGGGAAGTTCAACTGTAATTTTATCAAATAGTAAATTTTATTTTACCGTTTGAAATTCTATTTGGCTCAAGGATATTTACCCAATAATAAAACCAAGCCAATTTTTCAATTTAAATATTGTTTACGCTTCATGTAAAACTCTGTTCAATCGACTGGAAAATTCACGTGATTAGTTTTACATTAACGGGAAATAACACGGCTGATTTTGAATTGTAAAATGAATTGTAAAATCGATTTAGGTATTTCAATTGAATATTAAAATTGTCATTCTTCCAGATATACATTTTTCGACTATATGTCACAAACATTTCAATAAATGTAATCGCAAATCAAACTATATATACAGTATAATCTTGATAATCCAACACATATGGGACCAGACAACCACCCGATTATCAAAAAAATCCGGATTATCAGGATTAAAACAAAATAATTTTACATATTTTATGTACAATTGTATTTCAGAAAGAAGAAAATATGTATCTATATAGGTAAATGTGTACATACATGCATAAAAATATGTACAAACAGGTAGTAAGACAATTATGGAGTGGAGTTAGCTTGGTCGGAATCATCAATCAAGTTTTCAGAGTTAAAAGCAGGGTGTGTTGGCCCGACCTTCTTCCGAGAACACCGGATGGTCTTGTTTTTGACTTTATCTTTTCTGAGCGCGAGGTTTAACGTAAAAAAGACACGTGTTTCCCCAGAGTACTGAATTGCTGAACGGATTAACAAACCGCCGGATTATCAAGATTATACTGTATATATTGTATAAATATTTAGTTTTTGTATTGATACAAATTTAGTTTAGAAGTAGTTTTAAGTCTTACCTGGTACTCCCAACCTGTAAGTCTTTTGAACGTATTTCAATCCATGGACAATTTCCCTTTGAACAATGAACTCGATGCGAATCTTATAGGAAACTCCTTCTTTAATCACGAACGTTTCCTTTTTCAGTTTACTAACATCACCGGTTAAGTCCAAAGAGATTTCCGGCCTATCCGTTACGACTAACACTAGCCTTTTAACTAATACTCTTCTTGGATCATCAGGCTCTATATAAACAAACATTAACAATATTAATTTACAATAAAAAACATTAAACAAATACTATGACGAAGATACAAAAACGTAGAGACTAGATAAAACGAATGTCATCAAACATAGCCAGTCTTTTCTTATAGGACTAATTAAATACTATGTTTTAATTAAATATAATAGATATAAGAAACAAAAAGGATAGAGTTGAATTATAAATTGCGAAAATATTGAAATATATTGTATAATACGGTGAATTTTCTTGATATTCGAATTTTCTTTTAAAAACACTAAATATTAGGTTGTATATTATTTAAAATTAATGAAAATTGTTTACTAATTGTTAACAAAATATTAATCAGTCGAACAATCGATTAAACTATTGCGTTTTATAAAATGTGACCATTCTATACTTTTTGTACACTAAAAAATTAACACACTTAATTATTGTGTATCAATATAACATTTATTAAATCTACTTTATTCGCAATTTCCTCGTTTCAAACCATAAAATATACAAAGAAAACTTCCACAAAGAAATTTCCATCGATCCGACCGGATCCGGCCGGATCGATGGAAATTCGGCCGGATTGCAATCCCTAGGCATTTGAGACTACTACCAGCCAACGTATGCACCGCAGGAACTTGTTGACAAGGTTTGAATTTTAGGAATGATCGTTAGAGTATCTTTCCAGGTTTCGCAGGCATCTAAAATAACTGATTTGAAGTTACTGTTAAAGACCTTGATTTTAGTACTTTGATGAATGAGAGTGGGGTGTTAGCATTGATGCGCATTCCTTTGGCCTTAGAAATGCTTATTTTGAGGCCCGTCAACGCCGCCTTACAGCCCATTAGGTTTAATTGTTCCTGCATATCTTGGTAGGTGTGCATAAGAATACAAAAAAATATAATCGGCGAAATCCAGGTCTTCTAGTCGGAAATCCAGGCCACTGGGACGCTCGTTTACTGTAGTCGTTATGTGATCCATGACGATTATAAATAGGAGAGTCGAAAATGCGCGGCCTTGCTGATAGAAGATAAGAAATGTGTCACTTAGTTTACCTTTGTGTTTGATACAGCGACCGAATGACGTCAACAACAGTTTGAGGGTTGTGTGACAGGACTTTCCTAATAGCGTTGTGGCTAACACAGGCTAACGAATGCTCTCTCGAAATCCACAAAAAGCCTGCACAGAAAGCATCCACAAAGTAAAAACGCCATTCCCCGGCTGCCCATTTCATTCTTAGAAGGTTGATGCATTGTTTCAATGAAAACCTTTATCACCTTTATATTTGGGAGAAATTACTACATGAATTTTCAATATAACAAGAATAGAATTAAGAAATTACTACGTTCTAATTTGCTCATGACTAGGGCAACCAAAAATATGCTCTTGAAAAAGTACATTAAGCGCTTAAAATATGCTCTATAAAAATGAAAATATGCTCTTAAATCTGAAATAAAATATATGAAAAAATGTTAAATTGTAGGTACGAAAACATAAATACGAAAGAAAAATACAGCTAAACTTCAAAATAATTTAAATTTTAAATGTTTAAAAAATATTAAATTTTTATTACAATAAATGACATCTCATTTAAGTTCTCAAAAAGAAAACTATTTCTGTTTGATCGTAGGACACTTCTGTGCATTGAAAAACTGCGTTCCAAATAAACCGAAGTTATAGGCGCAAATTTAAATGCCATTGCTTCAATAATACTATATTTATTGTCTATTGTTGTAGAACCTCTAAACAAACCTCTAGACCTAGAAAAATTTATTGAAATTTCCTTCATAATGGAAAACCATGATTTTTGGAAATAAGTTTTTTTTACAAAGTTAGCTGCTTCACTGTTAACGCCATTAATTACATCCTGAGCATGTTCTATTATCTCAATCTGTTTAACAAGCAGTAGCCCAGATGTTTCAAGCGAATTTATTGATGCGCTAAAGAATCCATAATTTGAGGCAATGAAAATTAAATCAAATTATATTTCACCCTTACTTAGTAGCTCTTTTGATTGATGCAGCCTCTTCAATTATTTCGAAGTTGGTGGCATAATATGCTGCGGCATCAATCCATGTTCCCCATCTAGTAGTTATTGGTTGCGGAGGAAGTTCGACGCCAGGTGTCAAATCATTAAAAATCGTTACCTTGACAGTGATTTAAAAAATACTTGTTTTACATTGGCTATTAGACAATCACCGTTAGTATAAATTCCTCGAATTTGTTCACAAACTCGATGAAGTCCCCGTGCAAAGCACACATCTGGTCACTTTTTGGTAAAAAGTTTTTGGTTTGTATGGCCTGAGTTGCTTTTACCATGTATGGAGCTGCATCTGATATAAAGAGTAAAATGGAATCTCGATTGAAACTTTCACCCAGAATTTTTTTTGTCAATCATCAAAAAGTCTTGCAATAGTACTATGCTAAGAAAAGCTAAGATAAATAAGCTAAGATACAAAAAGCTAAGATAATAAAGATAAATGAGTATAAATATTTTAACCAAATTGAGCATAATATGCAGTTATTTCGAAATAAGTCTTATCATAGCCAATATGCAATTTATACTCTTATTGGTGAAATATGCAAAATATGCCCTTACGAATACGGCTCTAAATTCATAGTTTATTTATTTAGTTAGTTTCATTATTTAGAAACACATTTCTGGCTCCATTCTTTTATAAATAGAATGGGAAAATATATGCACTTGCATATTTTTGGTTACCCTACTCATGACTTATAAAATAAATAAATTGTACTAATAATTACGATATCAATTTAATTTCCTTCACTTTCGTGTCACGACAGACCGACCATGTGGGTTGTTAAAAACACTATAACCTAATAAATATTAATAACAATGAACATCCATAGACGCGTTTCTGCCTTCATCAATATGGTTTTATCATCTAATCTCAAATTAAATTAAATATAAACTTATCAATTTTTGTTTGAACAACAATTTTGAAATTAGTATCTGTGTAATAAGTAACTTTCAAGTTGTAGTTTAAATTCAGTTTTAATTTAATTTGAGATTAGATGATAAATCCATACTGATGAAGCCAAAAGGCAGAAACGCGTCTATGGATTATTAATCAATATTATTAATATTTATCAAGTTATAGTGTTTTAGCAACCCACATGGTCACTCGTGGCACGGAAGTGCAGGAAACCAAATTGTACTTATAATTATATTTATTTATTTTATCATTATTTTAAGTCATAGTAATTTCTTAATTCTTTTCTTGTACCTCTATATTTATTATTCTCGACTTGACATTTGTCATCATAGTAAATTATTTCTGATTCTATATGGGGTATTCCATGCCAAATCGACCACTTTTGACCCCGACCCTTTTCGATTTGGCCGAAAGTTTTCCATCCTTTTCTACCCTTTAAAAAACGGTTCTCAGAATTTTTTTGAATTTTTTTACCTAACTCCAAAAAAGTTATGAATTTTTCAAAAAAATGGCTTTTTTATTTTCAAATAGCCATAACTTTTTCAAAACTAAACATTTAGGTACCTTTTTTTTTAAATTTTTGTTTTTAGATGTACTTTCCGCTAAAAAATATTAAAAATTTTTTGTAAGTCAATACATATGGAATTTTTCAGTTTTTTGACAAAAATCAATGATTTTTCGAAGTTCGACATTTTTTTTTTTTAATTTTTTTTTTCTAAAATAAACTTCAATCAATTCCACAGTTATCCCTGTAGAACCCAGATTGGGCCGATTTCTCTTTCTATTTTTTTTATATAATTGAAAAAAAATTGTTAAATTTTCAAAAATGGAAAAAAAAATTTTTTTCATAAATTTTATTTATATAATGAGATAAATACAATTCAACGATTTCACGGCATTATATTCACAATTTAGAGGCTTCATCGATGACTGTAATTAGTAAGATTCAAATTTTAATATATCAATTAGATCGATAAACTAGGGATAACAATTATCGACTTACCTATAGCCAGTAAACTAGATGCTATAAGCTAGTATGTTTTGATTAAAAGTGCGGCTTTTTCATTTTGAGATCTAAAACATAATCTATAAATCTTTTGTGCAATCTAGTGTTTTATAAAAGATTGTCATTACATTTGTTGTATAAATAAATAATTTCTCTAGTTTATAAGCGCTTTTTTAATTTGTCTTTATGGCGTCAAAAAAGGTATTTGATCGGTGTTGTAATCCTTTTGAGTTGGAATCTCATTTTAAAAAAATTGGTTTACGTCCGGCGACTGATATTATGAAAGTAACGTTAGGATTAGATGATAATTATTTATTATGCAGTTCATGTCGAAAAAAAGCTTCAGAGTTAGTGAAGCAACAAACAAATGCTCGTAATGATCCTAGTGCTGATGTAAGTGACCGTGAAGACAACTATAGTGACAATAATGACAACAATGATCAGGCTGATAATGATAGTAATACAACTGCCACGGATCTCCCATTATCCTTATCATTCCGTAAGTTTTATTTTTTAAGGTTCCATGTCATTTGATAGCGAACCCAAAGCATCACAATCAAGCTCAGGATCCCAAGTTAGCGCTGCAACTCAATTACCCGTAATAAACCATGCATTAGAATTGTTAAATCAATCACCGATTCCATCGAAGAAATTGAATGATAATCAATTTTTGAACAATAAAATAAATCGGGTATCCGACAGCTTGAAAAAAGTTTTGCTTTCTTCTTCAGATGAAGAATCGATTGATGACGATGGTGAAAATTTTCGCTCTCTAATTAAAATGTTGTATGATAAATTCAACGATAAAGAAACTGATAAGTCTTTGAAAATACAAATTTTAACATTATTACCTGTAAAATGGAGTGAGAGACGTATTTGTGAAACTATGAATACATCAAGACATTTGTCAAGAGTAGCAAAAAATTTGGTTAAAGAAACGGGTTTACTTTCTACACCTGAATCGAAATTAGGTATGGGTAGCGTAAAATCGATGTTTTAAATACACTTGAAAACTAAATTACTCAACATTTTTGTATAGGGAGGACAATTACTGATCAGGTAAAATTTAAAGTAGAAAATTTTTACAACGATGATGAGTATAGTGCTCAAATGCCCGGTATGAAAGACTTTGTATCAATTCGTAGTGATGATGGTAATCGGATACACGTCCAAAAAAGACTTATCCTGTCTAACTTAAAAGAATTATACCAATGTTTCTGTGAAATAAATCCTGCTGAGAGAATTGGATTTTCAAAATTCGCTTCTTTGCGACCAAAACATTGTGTGTTAGCAGGGGCAAGTGGAACACACACCATCTGCGTGTGTACGATTCATCAAAACGTGAAGTTAATAATGCTTGGTAATTATCAAATTAATTAATAATTATAAATGCGTGAATTTTAAGTTTACTAAATTACTGTTATTTTAGGTGCAAATATTTATTCTTTGACAAGGAACACAGAAAAGCCCATTAAACACTACAACGATTACTTGAGCATGATTATATGTGAAAATCCATCTTTTCAGTGTTATTTAGGTGGATGTAAAAACTGTCCTGGGGTCGATGAGTTGAGTAAAATTTTACTAAAATGTTTTGAGGACCGGGAAATCGAGAATATTACATATAAATATTGGATATCAAAACCGAGAAGTAGTTTAGAAACTATTATTAAGCCTACAGAAGAATTTGTGGAAAATTTTTGTAGTGAGTTAGAAATTCTTCTACCTCATTCGTTCATTGCAAAGGAGCAAGCCCAATTCTTGAAGACATTGAAAGAAACATTGAAACCAAACGAATACGTTATTATTTGTGATTTTGCAGAAAATTATGCCTTCGTAGTACAAAATGCGGCAGCTGGTTTTCACTGGAATAATAATCAGGCAACAGTTTTTCCAGTCGTTATTTATTATAAAGTAAATAACAAACTTGAACACAAAAGTTTAGTAATTATCTCAGATTCTAACAAACATGATGCCGTTGCTGTTCATGTTTTCATCGAAATAATAACTGATTACGTGAAAAGTCTTCCTGAACGTTGTAACAAGATTTATTATTTTTCTGATGGAGCTCCTCAACAATTTAAAAACTTTAAAAACTTTGTAAATTTATATTACCACGAAGATGATTTTGATATTCCTGCTGAATGGCATTTTTTTGCGACTGCCCATGGGAAAGGTCCGTGTGATGGAATCGGTGGTATTCTCAAACGACTTGCAGCGAGAGCAAGTCTCCAACTCGCGGTAGACAAACAAATAACGACACCAGAAGAACTTTTTGAATGGGCTTCTGCACCGGATAACTTGCCGAATATTATAGTGAAGTTTTCCCCAGAAGAAGATTATGACACAGCAGTAAATGATTTAAATGATCGATTTTTGAAAACGAAACCGATTACAGGAACTCAACAACTACATTGTATAATTCCGGACAAAAATGGTTGTTTACTAGTTAAAAACTTTTCGAATTCGAATGAACACACAATTTGTAAAATATTTAAACGACAGAGAGAAAAGTAATTAATTTTAGCTGCATCAATTATTGATCTTACTAATTACAGTCATCGATGAAGCCTCTAAATTGTGAATATAATGCCGTGAAATCGTTGAATTGTATTTATCTCATTATATAAATAAAATTTATGAAAAAAAATTTTTTTTCCATTTTTGAAAATTTAACAATTTTTTTTCAATTGAATAAAAAAAATAGAAAGAGAAATCGGCCCAATCTGGGTTCTACAGGGATAACTGTGGAATTGATTGAAGTTTATTTTAGAAAAAAAAAATTTAAAAAAAAAAATGTCGAACTTGTCAAAAAACTGAAAAATTCCATATGTATTGACTTACAAAAATTTTTTAATATTTTTTATCGGAAAGTACATCTAAAAACAAAAATTTAAAAAAAAAAAAGGTACCTAAATGTTTAGTTTTGAAAAAGTTATGGCTATTTGAAAATAAAAAAGCCATTTTTTTGAAAAATTCATAACTTTTTTGGAGTTACGTAAAAAAATTCAAAAAAATTCTGAGAACCGTTTTTTATAGGGTAGAAAAGGATGGAAAACTTTCGGCCAAATCGAAAAGGGTCGGGGTCAAAAGTGGTCGATTTGGCATGGAATACCCCATATACATTACAGAGAGTGAATTGAGCTCTCTTATGTTAGATCTTAAGTAATTCTTTTGCACTGAAAACTACTTTTCTGCTGAGCAGTTTGACGTTGATATTCACAACTCCTGGAGCCCCAAACAGCTGGAGCACAATTCCTACGTTTGGATAAATGTCCGAAAAGCCTTTTTCTGATAAGTATTTGTATAGCCTCAATGTAGATAACTTCATTACTTCATCATTATCCTCTAGTATTATCATATTCATCATTATCATATTCATCATTATCATACACAAACGATGTACTTTCGTAAGAAAGTCAAACTTTTTCCTCCTCATAATCAGATCCGCGTTTCCATAGTTCTGTAATTAGTCTATCTACTATGACGTTAAAAATGGTAACTCTGAATCTGTCCCTGCCAGACAGTTCGGTCTAGTTTCCTTTTACAGCGTCGAACTTTACGTTTATGTTGGACTTTACGTTTATGTTTCCTCTGCATGTCATATACCTAGCTATTTCCACCGGATTTTTCAATAAATTTCGACTCATAATGGTCAAAGGTACATGTACTGGGTTTCCTTAAGTGTGCTAGGTATATTACCAAAGACTGATACAGTTCAGCGATCGTACGCAGGACGATCTTAACAGAAGATCTTAACAGAAGAATTCAGAAGACCTGAAACCTCAGAGTGCGTAGATGGTTTTTTTGCATCATTGGCAATTATCTGAAGAGCTGCCATGATCTCATCGCAGGAGCAACATAGACTTCGATAGGCGTCAGCTCGAGCAGCTTGTCTGACAAAGACTCTTCACGATTGTTGAATTTGACTTCAGTTTCGCCACTGGGGCCCCTAGCCTAGGCTGGCTGGGCTCCTAGGCTGGGGCCTTGTAGACCTAGGCAGAAATCCGGCACTGACCGCAGCAATACGGAAATAGAACACAGCTGTATGCAGAGGCAAACGAAGTAAAAACCAGGATTTTCAATGGAGACGGTATGAATTGAAGCAACCATATTTAACCCTCTAACCGTCAATGACGAGTTTAATTCGAAAAAGGTTTTGTGTGCTCAACAAAATGACTAACTGCATTCGTTTGGTGACAACGGTGGTATATATATATATATATATATATATATATATATATATATATATATATATATATATATATATATATATATATATATATGTCCGTTCGTGGTATCATATCGTGAGGGATGAAATTTTGTAGAAAAAAAGAGGCAAAGTTGGTTGATAACTTTTGCCACTTAAGCGACAGGTTGTTAAGGCCGGTGCGGTGGTATCAAACCGTGGCGGACGAGAGTCAATGAATTCCTGGAATGCCACTTTTACAGCATTGTCGGAATTGAATTGTTTTCCTATAAAGTTGACCAGATTGCTGAAGAAGTGATAGTCAGTGGGGCTAGGTCTACTGAGTATGTAAAATGATGCAGAAATTCTAACTTCAATTCAGGATCTCACAGACCGGCGCGTAAGTCTCGCTGCCGCTACGGGTGTGATATCTCGGTTGACCGATTAACTTATGTAAAGGGTAACAACTTAGGAATGTCCTTTAAGAGAATGTCCTTTAAACTGCAATTATCAAACAAAGAAATAAGTTGAACACAAATTTTATATCAAATTAACAATTAATACATAAAAATTACATCGATTAGATGACCTCCGTTAGGTAGACAAAAAGAACCCCTTCATTCGTGGAATACAATTATCAATATTCACGGAAAACACTTAGCTAACGGCAATTCCAGATTTTTTTCTAATTACTCTTTCATGCATTCAAGTGTTTATAAAGTTCTGTGCTATTTATGCATTATGGAGATTGGAGTTAGCACTATTTTTAACCATTTTTTTATTCATTGGATGTAATATAAAACATTTGTTTACATTGTTTCTCAAACACTTAAAATTTTTATCTATTTTTGAACTTGCATGAAAAAGTCACAAGTCGCTTCTCTAGAATTAATGTATAATATACTTGCATTTATCTACTTTATAATGATATGAAGAAACATGGTAGCGAAATATTTGCACAACTATTTTTTTCCAGGTGTATGCGCCATACCAAAAATAGATTTTTTTGAAGAATCGTTGAAACTTGGAAAGGAAATAAAAAACAGAGATTTATTTCGATTTATTAGCTCAAAAAAGGATGGCAAATGATGATTATTTAAGGAACATAAAGGCCATCATTTCGTCGATTTTCGTCCAAAATTGCGGAAAAGTGGACGTGTGGATATTTTACAGAAGAATTGAAAATCATTTTAAAACACACTTATTTTTCTTTATTAATAAATATAAAATTTTGTTATTACGATTATTTTTATGTTCTCATTTTTATTTATTTAATAGTGATTCATTATTAAAAATCGTTATTTATCAATATAAAAATATTGATAAGAAATACACTATTGAAAAAAGTATAAAACGTATCAGTGCAACGAGAATATAAATATAAATAAAACTACAAGGTTAAATTTAAATTTGTTAAGATAGAAGAAGAAGAAGTATAAATATTTATTGAAAACAAAAAGTCAACAATAGGCTATATATAGTTAAGATAGATTTTCCAACAAATTGCATAAAAAATATCTGATTTTGTAAATGACAATTAAATATTTTTTGTTCAAACCAAACAAGGTAGTAAAGAAAATGGCAACGAACATTAATAGTTAGTAGTAAAGAGTTAATTGTTTTAGCCTTAACTATATGAAACGACATGTTAAATTATTTGTATAAAACTAATTCTGTGATTTGCTTCATGTGATTGTTTATTTGACTATAGGTTTCACCAACACAGTGGCATCTTCAGAATAAACTTTTTCTATTACTACATATATATATATATATATATATATATATATATATATATATATATATATATATATATATATATATATATATATATATATATAACAACGGGATCGTTTTGAAATTTCTCCGTAAAAAAAATTGCAAAAAGTGGTAAAAGTGATAAATTTATTAAATACAAATCAGTGGAAAACGTGCGACAGTGTTGATAGTATGACTGTAGAAATCTGCACCAGTCTTTATACTAAAAGTTTTGGATTAAATTTGAAAAATTTTTATTTGACATTTAAGAACCGCCAAAATTTCATAGCTACTGTGATGGGTGGATAAGTTTGATAATTTCTGTTTCGGAGGAGAATTCCGCGATTAGTTGAACGTTGAACATTTTTTAACATTTTTTGGGTTGAACATTCCTTTGTGGAATGAATAGAAATGATAGTAAAATGTCAAAATTAACCGTGTGGAGTTATTAGTCTCCCATCGGGCGTCTCCCCTGGTGGCGGATAGGGAAATGCTCTCTAGATATGGGGGGTACTGAGGAAATAAAATACTCAGGGCGGACCAAAACTAACAATCAAAATCCAAGTGCGTCTGCAGTGGAGACCTTGGCACGAGTCTCCGGCAACTTGGTCAGCGTCTGTTCACCCAGAACCACAGATCCACGGAGAAAAAATGAGGAAAGCGTGGGGAAATAGAAAAAACATTACAAAATGAAGTCAAGTTTGCTTTGCGTGATCCAATAGGGTCCAAACGCTAATAATATATATATATATATATATATATATATATATATATATATATATATATATATATATATATGTGTATATGTAGTCACAACTTCCACTGGATAAAATTCTAGGTGACCAAATCACTATTTCTAGTCCATCCCAAAACCAACCTGGGAGCAACGTAAAGTTGACAATACTCCTCCATGGAGTACATCAAAAAAGCAGGGGAAATTGGCATGAAAACTACTGTGGCACTGGAAAAAAAATGATGCCCAATGTGGGTGGACCTAGATGCAGTAAACGCAGGCTCCTAAGCACCGTGGCCCACTCTGCTATGCTCTATGGAGCTCCCATATGAGTACAGGCCCTTAACAAAGCTAGAATAACCGAATTAGCCGTATTTCAGAGGAAATGGCCCTACGAGTCTGCAGTGCCTACCGTACAGTATCGCGCCATGCAGTTTTGGTTATTGAAGGTATCCCCCCCACCGATCTGCAGGCAAAGCATAGAAATTCTTGATATGAGGCAGGCAAAAACAAAACATCTAGACATGAGGCCAATACCAAACTCACTCTGGAGTGGGAAGAGTGAAATAACTCCACAAAATGTCAGTGGACATTGACACCTGAACTACTCGACGACACGGGGAAGTTTCATACTACATCACTCAGGTCCTCAGGGGCACAGTTGTTTCCAAGATTACCTCCACAACATCGGGAGAGCATCTGACGCAGATTGCTCTCCACATCGCTTACAGTGCGGAAAGGGGAAGTAGATAGTACATGTCTGAGAACAGGTCATCCAACAACTTGAAGAAATGCGACAAGCGGTTCCGGTTAGTTTCAGAGCGTTTGGGTTAGTTTCAGGGAGCTCACTTGCATGGTTAACCAAAGGTGCCATCTACACAAAAAAAAAAAGATCTATATGTATCAACTCTTATATGTTTGCCTACAATGTCGTATTTAATATAGTGTAGTTATGTCGCGTTGCCTTGGTATTTGTCTAAACCAGTGGTTCTGAAACTGGGTGCCGCAGCACCCTGGGGTGTCGCGAGAGTATGCCTGGGGTGACGCAGCAATAATCAAGAAATGTAAAAAGAAAATTACATGAGGAGGTAAACGAATTTGAGTTCCTACTTTTAATGCAAAGTTATGGACAATTGGCTAAAATCTGGATTGGTTTAAATCATTCAAGTTCGTCTGCCTCAGTTCGCGAAAGCGCAACTCACGACCAAAAGATAATCCGAGGAAAAATAAGGAAATATGATCCTAGCTATCTCAGATCGTTTGGGTTTCTTTCTGTTGGGAACGAATAAGCACCGGAAGGGCAATGCGTTATCTGTCAAAAAATTGTTGCTAACAGCGGCTTGGTTCCAAACAAATTAAAAAGACATCAGGAATGCAATCAGTCTGATTTAGTACATAAACGTGAAGAAATTTTCCAAAAAGACGAAATTTGTCCAAAAAGTAAAGATTTGTAAAAAAAGAAAACTCAGCCGCGAAATTTTTGTAGCCCGACGAGGGTGCCGCGAGATTTTTTAGCTTTTAGTCTTTCTGTTCTGATAAATCTTGTCTTATATCCCTACTATTAAGTGACTAATCAAGTTTATATAGTCTTATCTTCCTGCTTCAGTAACTCCTCAAGATGGTATTTCACGTGATA
Source organism: Phosphuga atrata (assembly GCA_944588485.1). Lineage (NCBI taxonomy): Eukaryota > Metazoa > Arthropoda > Insecta > Coleoptera > Silphidae > Phosphuga > Phosphuga atrata. The sequence goes on along the minus strand of OX155893.1, from coordinate 69,106,624 downwards.
ATTCATTCCAAATATTTTAGTGTTAAATTGTAAGCTTAAAACCATATTTTTGAACCTTTCTTCTACTTTAAAAAATATTTAAATATTTAAAAAATACAATACAGAATTTTTCTTCTGGTTTTTCTCTTTTATCAATTGTAATTCACTATTTCTTAAAACTGTTTCCCATCTCTATTGGGAGTGTCGAGAGCCTTTTTTTTTTTTTTTTAGCAGGTGTTTCTTCTTCTTCTTTCAAATAGGCCTACTTTGGACCACACTGGTTCAGATGTTGGGCTTTGATCTTTGCCCAGTATTGTCGCATCTTCTGCCAGTGTAACTCCTTTCTCTCTTCTGTCCAGGGGGTACATTTCCTTCGGGGTTTTTCCTGAAATCCACGGACTTTTTCAGGGTGTGTCTCACAGACTGTCTGTTTTGGAGATCTGTTATTCCCAGTTCTTAATATCCTTCTCGGTTTCTGTCAACCAAGTTGTACAAACCTTCTTGTTTTGCCAGAAAGTGAACAGAAGGTTGATTAGTCAGTTTGCAGGCAATCTTGCAACGTGGGCATAGAAAGCAACCCTTCTTTTCCTTGCACAGTCAGAGAGCCTATCAATACGTTTGTAGAGTTCAGAGTTATGCCGCCTTCGGAATTCTCCATCTTCCTTTACTGGGCCTAGAATCTTCCTGAGATTCTCCTCTCTCTGATTTCCGATTTATCTACCAGACCTCTTCAGTTCAAGGAAAGACACTCCATGGCATACAGGGCTTCTGGTCATAAGACTGATGTGTAGTGCTTAAGTTTCAGTTTGCATGACAGGCATTTCTTGTTGTAAGTGTTCTTAGTCAGTTGATAGGCTAGTTCTAACTTGTTGCCTCTCATGGATAATGATGCTCTTTCTGTTGGGTTCAATCCATTCATTCCATCCACTTTAATTTCTCAGTCCTCTTGATGTTTCCCTGCTCTAGTAACATCTCTCTGTTTTCTCCAGCAACACTTGAAGAAAAACTTTGGCAGCCTGTTTTCTGAGGCATTTTACCTGCAATGTTGCCATCTCAAGAGATTCAGCAAACAGTGCCATTTCATGTGTAAAGGCCAGGCAATCTACAATCGTTCTTAGGTCCCAGGTAGATACCACTCTGAGCACCCAAATTGATCAGTTCCTTGCGCCATTCTCTCATAACCTTTTCAAGGACACAGTTGAAGAGAAGTGAAAAGACCATCTCTTTGTCTCACTCCAGTTTTTATTTCAAAGCTTTCTGAAATCTCACCTCTAAATTTAACCTTGGAATGGGTGTTGGTAAAGGTTTCTAGGATAAAGTGACCACATTTTCATTGAGACAAAGCGGGACAAATGGGTTGAAATGAGAATTATAATTTAGTTATGAAAGCAAACCAATAATTCAAAAATAGTTATTTACATTAAAGTGCGGAAACATTGATTTTACAATGCAACAGCCCATTTGCTGGAGCATTGTAAAATCATTTCCGCACGAAATTTGTATAAGATTTTTTGGCCGACAATTATTATTTAAGAAACAAGTAGATTTAGATTAATTACAATATTGGAAATTATTTAATTTTTTAATGCTGGTACTCACAAACTTTGACATTTTTACTAATTCAAATTTATTAGTTTGGTTATGTCATTTTTCCAAATGTCAGATGCACAGTAAAATTTAAAAAATCACTCTTATTTTCTACATTATCGTGACAAATGTGGTGTAGTTTTTTTAATTAGATTTTATTGTCTTATACTTAATTTATTTTGTAAGTATCCCTGAAAGGTTAAAATTTACTGGTCACTTTACCGCATCGTAGCCGTACTTTGCAACATTGTACGCAGAAATCTAGTTTCGCTGGACATATACACGATGTCAAAGCTAGCTTTACAATTCAGGAGGCCAAAAATAAATTTTCTTAGGTGCACTCGTAACGTAGTACGTAACGTATCTTTTTACCAATAACGCCTTATCAAAAAAGATCGCAAATATTATATTTCGGAAAATGCTTACTACCTATTCAATAGGTTTTTCCACATATTCCCATAAAATATCCTTTTTTAATATCACCCAATGAAAATTTCCATTAGAGGTGCCATTAACGACCGTATTTTCTGAAAGAAGTCAGACATTTTTATAACTGCTTAGAATATAGAAAAGATTTTATGGGAATATGTGGAAAAACCTTATTTTATATATAACTGTACATTAAAAAAATTAAAAAAATCCGAGGGATTTTTTGGCTCCTCCAAAAAGCCAGACTGTCCTGACAAAATCGGGACGTGTGGTCACTTTATTCTAGGATGAGTCTGCTGGTTTTGTTGTCTAGCCTTAGTTCCTGGAGTACTTTGTTAAGCTTTTCTATATCAATGGAATCATAGGCCTTCCTAAAATCAACAAAGGTGACGACAACCTTGCGGTTTCTCATCTTGGAGTATGCAAGTACAGTTGTAAGATTGAGGATCTGTTCAACACAGGATCGGGTCATCCTGAAGCCCCCCTGGTATTCTCCCAGTTGACTATCCAGCTGATTTTCTGCCCTTGTTTGTAACACATTCGAAAGACTATTGTATGTTACCGGGACGAGAGAAATTCCACAGTAGTTGTTTAGATCAGTAAAATCTCCCTTTTTGTGAAGCGGTTCGATCAGAGCAGACAAGAGTCTCCTTCAGTTAGTCCCAGCTATTTATATCTGTATTGTTCAGTCTCTGACTTACTTCTTGACTGTTCTTAAGTTGCTCTATGTCAAATCTTACCATTTTGGAGGTTCTGTGTAATCTAGTGTTTCTAGGCTGGAGTCTTATTTTGATCTTTGAGAGGTAGTGGTCTGAGTCCAGTTTGGCGCTTCTTAGTACCTTCACTTAGTACCTTTTTTGTATTTCCTTTTGAGATTTTCATGAAATGGAAAGTGTTTCCTTATTTGTCAAATCAATTGCACATTATTAAATCATAAAGAATGCTGAAAGGAGACAAAACACCAAAATCGTCAACAAGGTGTAAAATACTCTAATGGAGGACACTAAGAAAAATTTAACAAAACTTGGGTAATAAACAGTCTATAATCTCATTTGTCTCATTCTGCCTATTTTAACAGGATGGATGAGACACACTTATCGTAACACTTTAGGTGGCTATGAGAATACTTGTCGACATGTTGAATTAAAAATTTGGTAATTCCCTGAGAAAGTTTTAAAAAGTCTATATTATGAGACAATATTCATTCCTACATACTAGTAAGATACACACAGATTTAGATATCTATAACAGCACTGCTTTGTAGAGAATGTTCATATCCCTGGTGTCACATTACTAATAAAGGCTATGAGGATTATAGAAAAAAGCTATGAGGATTATATAAAGTATGAACTAAAAGACATATCATATCTTATGGAATCTTTTTAAATCTTAATGTTCATATTGTTATTTTAATGTGGATTAAAATTAAAATGTAATGTAGATTAAATTAAAATAATGAATAATACTAAAAAATGTCAGTGCAACAAAAAAATATAAAATAACACATTTTTAGTGATTTTTTTATTTCTACCAGTTTCTAGTAGTTGAAAACGTGTTTTAAAATGTTAAAAAAAAGGAAATTTAAAAATAATTTTATTTGATCTTTGCTAAAATAACAATAAAAATTTCAATATTTTTTCAATTAATATTTAAAAAAAAACAGGATTGTATTTTATTAACAATATCTGATATAGTATTTAAAATAAAATATTTTCAGATTAAAATCTTTTATCAGTAATTATATAATAAAAATGTCTTATCAAAATGTAATCATATACATATTATAAAAATGAACTAAAAACATATATAAAAATTATCTTACCAACAACAACAACTCCAGCTTGTGCTTCTCCTAGTAAGGTCTCTTTGTATTTCCTAAGACTTTCATCTTCCTGATCAGCAGCTAAAATCTCCTCAATGGATTTCTCTGGAGGAGGTTTGTAATTGGATTCAATTTCATGCTCCAAACCTTCAGGGGTAGATACTTGATCCCCTTCAGACATTTTCAACTGTAATTGGGAAAAAGTGTTATTTATATTTATATTGGGGGGGAGTTTCCATCAGAATAAAAAAACTGTCTAATTATAGATTCAAATATGAAAGGGAATGAGTAATCCTATATGTACATATATTTCGCTAATGTTAACGGATGTACTGATAGCAATCTAGTAATCAAAGTTTTATGTAAGCGTTCATTTTATTTTCGCCGGTAGCAAATTTGCATATCAGACAAATATTTACGTTTGTTTTTTTTCTGTTAAGTTTCTTTCGTTCCTTTCTCAATATTTTCGTATTAGGACTTATTCGTGCGGTGAATGAAACAAGAAAGTAATACTCACTGTTTAATTTTAGATGATTTGTTTATAGATTAAGTTAATAATGTTACAAATATTTACAGTTTTAAAAATAAGTTGAAATTTATGCACACATTAGATGGGTGATGTCTCCCACTGACTACGCAACTGCCAATTTGTCAAAAACGGCGATTCCCACAACTAAAAACAACGCTATGAAATTAGCAAAGAATTATTAAATTTAGTAAAATATATAACAACATATTTTTATATTTTCCATCATATTTTCGTTAAAAAAACCATTGAGAATTAAAATTATTTAACAACAGCAAATTTATTTATATTTTATAATTACATACAATATCTAAATAAAGTGATATTTCAGTTCTATGACATAACAACGCGCGGCGAAAATATCACAGCGGCTGAACAACGCCTCATGAAAACAACACGCTACGAAAATATCACATAAAAAAATATGTGGCGATAAAAACGATTAGGATTATGATATTATCCTAGTGTTATATTTGCGAAGTGTTATTATGTTGCTGTGATATTTCGGATGTTGTGATTATTTTCGAAGCGTTGCTTAGTCGCGCGTTGTTATGTCATAGAACAAAAAATAAGTTTTGAGGGGAATGGGAAAATTATTTCCAAATGATGAAATAAAATAAAAATACTAGGGATGATAAATACTAAACAAATATATATATATATATATATATATATATATATATATATATATACATATATATATATATATATATATATATATATATATATATATATATATATATATATATATATATATATATATATATATATATATTTATATATATATGATGAATACTAGGGAAAATAAAAACATTTGAAATGAATAAGTTTATGGTTTATTTAAATTTATTTAAGCAATATTTTTTTTATAGCATATCAACAGAAATAATAACTTCTTTATATATTTGTATAACTTGTGTTTCACATAAAAACGAATATCCTGTCTGTGTTTCAATGAGTCATGTTTCACACCATTCTGAAGTTTGCGCCCTTTCCCTCGGTTATCACAAATTTAGAATATTTGGAAATACAAACATATTTATAAAAAAAATGGGACAGAAGTAAAGACAGTCCCGGCTGCTTCACATTTATTTCAAAGTTTTGCTGATGAGTTAGTAACTATTTGTACATTGTACTTAGTTAGGCATAAAGGTTGTGATTTTTTTATGGGGGGTATACTTTGTAGAAAGAGAGTAGTGTAGTTAGTAGCTTTTCTTATTTTGGATCGAGTATGAATTTTCTTATTTTGGACAGCGGGACCTATGTCGCGCGATATGTGCATTTCTGGATTTCTCTAACCACATTATTTTAGACTTTTCACATTTCAAGTAATGTGAATTTTAACATTTCTTGGTACTATAACCTCATAACTTGTTTTCTTGAAGAAAATTTGATATTACAACATTGAAGGCTATTTATTAGCAAATTTGGAAGCACCTAGAATAACTTTGGAACTCTATAATACCAATATTCCCTGGTACTTTAACCTCAGAACTTGTTCTCTTCAACCACAAAACTTAATTACCACATTATTTTTTACTTTGTAGCTTCCTCTAGCATTTTTTTTTCGATATTTTCGCTCGATTTTGCCAATTACGTCGAGTCATATCTCGTGAACGGAAGCGGCTAGCAAAATGCATATGTATATTTACAACCAGCAGGTAAAACACTTTCAGACGCAATTTGAAATTTTCCAATCGCCTGATAAATAACGATTTTACGGAAATACGTTTTCTCTCATTTTACGCAGATTTCTCGAAGTTTTAACTTTTGAACGGCTCATCACAGAGACTTCTAGTTTTTAACAATCGGTTCGGCATCCCAAAATTAGTGGGAAACTATGTATTTTATCCCCGGGTAGGTTTAAATTTAGAAAATCCCACTGCAACAGCCATCGATCCGGCGGAGGCCTCGTACATTTTAATTCACCGCTCCGCTCCATCAATTTTCAATTGATTTCGACAAATTTGGTTTCGAAAGATACGTGATGAATTGGACTAAATTATTCTGCAGGAAAATAAGTTGCAATATATGAGAGGAAACGGCCAGAAATGGCAAAATAAGTGTAAATTATCCATGCCATATCTCCATGTATATGCCATATCTACATGTATCTCCATGTATATGCCATATTTCCATTTCCCGATACATCGCTCGATTTTTCCAATTACATATTTTCCACTTGTTCGCCTTGTCGAATAGTTTCAGTGTGCCGAAAATGATTTCGCTGTTGTTTACCGTTTTCGAGAATATCGAAAAAAAAAACTGAAAATACACTTTTTTACGACCGAAATGATGGCAAATTTTTGTTGACGAGTTTTTTTGAAAATTTTCTCGTGATTTTTTTTGGTTACCCTAAGCGGCCTAAGGAAATCGAAGTGCTGAGAACTGTTTTCTAGTTTATTTCGCTCTAAAGTTAGAAATAATTAAGATATATATTTTTTCTAACTATGTTACTTAGGCTAAAAGTCCATTAACGTTCAGCAGAGAAAGTGAAGAAGAGTCCCACACTAGCAACAACTACAAAAAATGGTTCTTTTCAGAACCACAAATAGTTTTAAGACGAAATAATATTCTAAACATTTTGTAGGAAGTACATTTATTAGGGTATTTTACAATGGGGCTTATTTCCATTATAGCGTCCATGGGCCTCTGATAAAAAATCCTTCCCGGTATGGATTATAATAGATTCCAAATTTTTGTAAGAATTTAGAATATCTCTAATGGATATATTACGACGGTATCTTCTTCTTCTTGATTCAAATAGGCCTACCTTGGACCACGCTTGTTCAACTGTTGGGCTTTGATTTTGCCCAGTATTGTCGCATCTTCTGCCGGTGTAATTCCTGTCTCTCTTCTGTCCAGGGGGTACCTTTTGATCGGGTTTTTTTTCCTGAAATCCATGGACTTCCTTCAGGGTGCGTCTCACAGACTGTCTGATTTGTAGATCGGTTATTCCCAGTTCTTTAATATCCTTTTCGGTTTCTGTCAACCAAGTGCTAAGAACCTTCTTGTTTTGCCAGAAGGTTAACAGACGGTTGGTTAGTCGGATTGGAGGCAATCTTGCAACGTGGCCATAGAAAGCTACCCTTCTTTTCCTTGCAAAGTCAGAGAGCCTCTCAATATGTTCGTAGAGCTCAGAGTTATGTCGCCTTCGGAATTCCCCATCTTCCTTTACTGGGCCTAGGATCTTCCTGAGGATTCTCCTCTCTCTAATTTCCAATTTCATACTGGGCATACTGGGCTTCTGGTCGTAAGACTGAAGTGTAGTGCTTGAAGAAGTTGAATGATATCGCCAACTTCTTCCAATGAAGGGAGCAGCGAGTCCGGGTTTAGTGTGGTTTGTTTATAGTCGAAGTCTTCGCTGGGTGGATCACAGTTAACTAGATTTTTAGTACTTGAAGTACTGAGCTAAAATGTTGCAGTTGTCCTAGTCGTTAAAAGCCAGTTTGGCTTGTGAGTCTCTGAAGTGGAGGCTTGGCGGAGCGTATTTTCTGCTTGTGTGGTCATTGAGTGTCTGCTTGAAGGTTCCAAAGAAATCTCTGGAGTTATTCTTAGCAAAGCTCTCTTCGATTTAGATTAGTTGGTTTTGTGTGAAGGTCCGTTTGGTTCCTCGAAATATCTTGGCTGTGAGCTTTTTTTGTTCCAAAAATGTATGCATGTAGGGTAAAGATCCTTCGTTCTGGCAACACCTCCACCTACGACCGGGCGACGAGACAAGAAACATACCCGGCGAGGCTAGAAACATACCCGATGAGGTTAGAAACATAACCTACGATACTAGAAACAAGCCCTAAGAGACTAGAAACAAGTCCGATGAAACTAGAAGCATGCCCAGCGGTGTTAGATTAATGGGGCTAGATAGAAGAAGCTAGATACATGAGACTAGACAGACGAGACTAGAAACATAAGGCTAGTTACTTGTGCATTTGGTTGCCTAAGACAATTTAGTGGATTAGAGAATTAAATACTGGACTACTATGCCGGACTAGTAGAAATGCGTCAAATCGGGTTTGGAGGATGAAAACGGAAGTTTTGAGTTATTTTAAAAAGAAATTTTTCCGGGAGAAAGTGGTAAAATGTTTAAAAATCTCCAGACAATTGACTAATTTTTAAAAGATTGATGTGTAATATTTACACATCAATTTACACGTCAAGTATTTTTTCTGTCCAACTTTCTGAACTCTGCCGAACATGTATTTTACACTCTTCGATAAAGCAGATTTTCTTCTAAAAACCTTTTTTGCGGAGAAATTTTTTTTGCAAACCTCCAGCCACGTTGTCCATTTAAGCCCATGTAAATTGAAATTTTAAATTCAGAGAAGGGGTAACTTGAATTTTTTTTTGCATTTTATATTTTTTTTTTGTGACTAAACCGAACGTTTTTACAAAATTTGCAAAGATTACTTTTTTGGAACAAAGTTCCTTTAGGGAGGTCTCGGTATGAGTGATTCGGCAGAAAACGTATAAGCCGCGTAAGTTTCTTTCTCTTTCTCTCAGTTTATATTCTCTATACCGCGCCCTCTTTCTTTCGTTATACGCCGCGTCACACTTTCTTTCGTCATACGGCGCGATGTATTTTTTCTTTTTCTCTCAGTTATACGTTTACATAAATATAACAAGCGAGTGGGGCAACGGTAACGCCGGTAGTCGCCGGTTCGAACCCGCCAGCGAGCTTGCGCTTTTTCTTCAAATATTTCACATTTTTTACAAATTATGTGTCAAAAATGTGTCTTGAGTATTGTTTATTTTGGAATTAATTGTAATAACTGTTTTTATTAGCGGGGAAAGGAATTTTGAAAAAATCATGCAGGAAATTTTCAATTTCTTTTTTTTAATCTCTTAATTTCTACGTTATCTGCATTGATATCAACATAACGTAATGGATATTTTACAATCCTAATCCCTTACAATTAGTATTAAAAATGAATTCGTAGATCGTACCTAGGAAGGGAATATAAATTGTAACAAATTCGACATCATAAGGTAATACGTGGAGCGATTTCAAGATGCTCGGGAAGCTTTCAGGGGGTCACTTGACAAGTTAACTTAATGGTTCTTGCTACGTCCCGTTAAAAAAATATTTACAATTGATTCCAAAATAAACAATATTCATGTGTCTTGAATTTGTAAAAAATGTGAAATATTTGAAGAAAAAACGCAAGCCTGCTGGCGTGTTCGAACCGCCGACTTCGCGCTTTCAAAGCCGTTACCGTTGCGCTACTCGCTTGTTGAATTTTTTATTCATCAATCGCTATTCGAATATAGTATTGAAGGTTCTAATTTACCTAATCTAAATTATTATAAACTTCCACTCATATTGGCTGGAGACTTCAACGTTAACTTCAATGATTTTGAAAAATCTGAAAAATTCGCAACCTTTTTATCAGAATCAGTTTGATCTGAGTATAAATAATCATCCAGCGGAGTACACAACAATAAACTGTACGACAATTGATGCTGTTTTTTCGAGATACTTGAATAACATAAAATCTCAAGAATATGTATCTTACTATAGTTATCATAAACCAATCATTACCACACTGAATTAAAATTCCAGTTTTGTTTTTAATATTTTTTTTGTTTTTAATAATTTTTTCTACACAATACTACAAATAGTCCGGTGACGAGGAATTTGAAGAAGAACTCACGAACAAATGTCTATATCTATATACAAACTATATCTATCTTATGTTACTTTACTAGTACATAAACCTTTGGCCTTCAGCCCCTGACATATTAGGTCTTGAGCTTTCTCGTTACTTGCTTTGACGTAGCGAAAGGCTCACACAATGCATCTCGAGCGCCGTGTGCTAAAGAGTAACAGAAGATATCCGTGTTCCTGCCTTGATTTAATTAATTAAGCTGTCCCAAGGTGGATGTTATTATTATTTTTCATTTTTAAGTGTATCTATGTAACTGTATAAGTCGTTTGTCAATTTGAACATTGTTTTTAAAGTTTCTAATTTATTGTATAAATACAACATATGTTGCGCCAACAATGTCGTGTGAAACATATGTTTTATTTATACAATAAATTTGAAGCTTAAAAATAATTTAGCTTTTTTTATCTCTGCTATTGAAATGAAGTTTCAACAAATACCTAACTCCATAATCAATCAATTATATGCAGATTTTATTTCGAATTACATTCGGAGTTAAAAATGTGCGAGGAACGTTCCTGATGGAGGTCCCCTGACCGCATGCGTTTTTTTGTAGACACCATATCCGGATATCCCGGTTATGATTTTCTATTTTGAGGCGTTGACGAGATATTGACAAAAAAACTCAGACAAAATAATTTTCCACGCCGTCCCTATTGGACGGGGAGCGTTCAAATTTTGTTAAATGATACTTCTGGTGGAAACTCACATTCAGTAAAAGTTTCATTTAAATCCTTACAGGCTCAATATATTTTATTTTTATTCGCGATTTTTGAATATTTAAAAATTTTCATCTTCGGATCGGATCTTTGATCGGAATTCGTGATTGACATATCTGGATTTAAAAAAAATATTTTAGTAAGTTTCACACAACGTGGAACAATAAAATTGGACACATTTGTAGAGAATTAGTCAGTCTATGATATTCCTCAGTTCGTTTTGCAAAATGTTTTATCTGGCGGCGGTCGCCGCCCCACAAACTCGGACTTTAATAAATAGTAATAAATTCAAATAACTATGCTGTATTTTGTAATAGCTTATATTTTTGGTCATTTCACACTTTGCAAGCGATCAATTTATTGTTTAGACTAAGTGGATGGTGTTTAGAAAGAAAGTTTTGAAGATAGTTTCGTGGCAAAAATGACAGTGTGGAAAGCGTGTGTTCGTTGTATTTTGTTCTATGGAGCGGAAATATGGGGTATGAACGAAATGGAACAAGTAGAAAAGGGACAACTTCAGTTTATAAAATGGGCGTTGAAATTAGACAGGAGTACGCCAGGGTACCTGGTGCTACAAGAAGCGAATGTGTATAAAATTGCATTAGAAGCATCAGTGAGAGTGACAAGATACGAAAGGAAAGTGTATAGGTTAGGGAATGAAAGAATAGTGAAAAAGGTGTTCAATAGTTTAAGGAAGGAAGGTGTCGGAGGGATTAGACTAACAAAATGGGGAAATGAATGGAAAAAATGTATGAACGAGTAGGGTGGTTGAAAGAGGAGGTAGAAAGGATGAAAAGGGAAGGAGTAAAGTGTGAAAAATTGTTGGGTGAAAGGAGTAGGGAGATAGAGCTGCAGATACGACAAAGCCGTATTGACGAAAGCAGGTACAATCGGGAGTACAACAAGGTGCAAGTGTACGGCAGACTCCCTTTTGTACCTAAGCAGAGGGTCCAGCGGTAGCCAAAATAGGATAGCCAGGTTTCGGTGCGGCAACGAAGAAAAGGGAAGAAAGTACTGGTTGAATGAAAGGGAGAATTTGTCTACCATATGCGGAGAGGGTACTGACAGGTGGGCACATCGGATGTAAGATTGCAAAGGGCTAACATGGGAAGAAGGAAAGAAAAATAAATGTAAGGACTGGGAAGCATGCATGGACGAGTCAGGTAGCGGGTGACCCATAATGCGGGAAATTTTAGAACGGAAGGGAGTGATTGTGGAAAGAGTTTAGTGAGGGAGAAAAGTTAGTGCGGGCGAAGAATTTTTTTTTTTTTTTAAAGTGTAGTTTTTTTAAGTTTGAGTATTTGGGGTATTTTTGGGTCGGGTTATTAGTTATGTTCTGTTTTTTGTTCTTTTTTTTATTATTTCCTTGTGTTTTTTTTTTGTTTTGATCTGTTGTATTGTTAGCCTTATAGTAATTGTTGTAAATATGCCAATATAGAATATAAAAAAAATAACTATGAATTGAAAACTGCAACAGATATATTCAAATTTCTTTCAGATCTACATAAATTATAAATTTTTCTATTGACATTGAGGTTTTGGTATCTTCGTGGCCGATAGCCTTGCCACAGAAAAATTGTGCCATATTCATCTATCCTAAGCGAACAGTTTTTGTAGAATAAATTAATTTGAAAACCTCTTACCGCGTTCTTCAATTAAAGTCAAAGCATAAGCCGTAACACATTTAAATAGCTATCGCTTGAAAACTGTTACTGATCTATTCAGAATTCTTTCAGCTCTATATAGATTGTACATTGTTCTGATCGTTTCTGATTTCGGATCGTTTGAAGGCTCAGCGAGTGAAGACGTGCGTTAGAGTGCTCGATAAATTAATTTCTAGATGATTTTAATAAGCTGTTTTTTCGGTTAAAATAAAAATAGTGTGGTTTATCGCGTGAGTATCTGATTTTAGTTAGTGGGAGCTGTTTTGATTGGTTTCCTTTTAAAGGTTTAGTTTTTCTTTTAGTTGTTTTGGTTGTGAGGAAAGTGAAAGGTCGCGTATGTTTGTGATAAAAGACACGTGGTGATACTATTGGTAGCTGCGGCGCGTCAGGGTAATCACCTATTCAGTTCTACAGTGCGCATCTAGTGAGGAATAGCTGAACTAGTAGCCGTGTTCTCCACCATATGTGAATAGTTCTAGCTTGAGAATGGACGAATACGAGAACAGACCGAGAGCGAACAGTGAGTCGATGAGTGAAAAAAGATGAGATTAAAGATATAGGAAGAGGTGAGAGTAGTACAGTGCAGAGTGAGCAACTGGATAGAATTCTACAGGAATTAAAAGAAATTAAAAAGGAGTTCACAGCAGTAGACGGAAAGCTGGAGGAAATGAGAAGGGAAAACGGAAGGCTGGAGGAAAAGCTGGAAAGAGTGGTGAAGAGACAGAAGGAGGAGGAAGAAGTAGAAAAGGACTGGAGAAAAGAATTGTTATCGGAGCTGAGGGCAATAAGGGATGAGAATAAGGAAATAAAGAATAGGATGTCGAAGCTGGAGGATGCAGCGGAATCAGTTAAGGAGGAGAAGGAAAGAACCGAGAGTAGGTGGGAGGAGGAACGACAAGCGCTGAGGGAAGAACTGATTAGCCTAAAGGATATTGAAGAGAGGAGATTAAGGAGGGAGATAAGAAATAACATCGTAATTTACGGAATTGAAGGAGAAACATGGCGAGAAGAGGCAAAGAAAAGGCTTTCCATTTTCTTATGCAAAGGCATAAGAAAATGGAAAGGTTAGGAATTAACGAGGGTTTCGTGAATGCATACGAGCTCGGCTCTAAAGGAGGGAACAAAGGCCCAATTTTGTTAAAGCTAGAATGTTGGGAGGCAAAAAGGGAGATAATGAGAAATAAGCACAAGCTAAAAGCAACAAATATTTTTATACAAGACGATTTCACCCCGAAGGAGCAGGGAATCCAGAAGGAGTTATTAAGGAAGGCAAAGGAGCTCAAGGAAAGGGGTCATCGGGTCAAAGTAGGCTATAAAAGAGTTGAAATAGACGGGAAATGGGTACCTGGTACGAAGGGGAAAAAACGAGTAAGGGACCAAAGAAGAAAGGGACAGAAACACAAGGACGGATCGGAAAGGGAAAATGTTAAGATATTATTTTGGAATGTGGCTGGGCTTAGGAAAAAACTGGAAATGGAGGACGGCTCTTTCATAGCCTTCTTGAAGGGATTCGAAATAATTGGACTAGTGGAGTCCTGGGTCCAAGAAAAAGAATGGGAGAACTGTAAAGAGAGACTTCCCAATTAGTACAAATGGAAGATGCAACCGGCCCTGAGGGAGAGTGGCTACGGAAGGGCAAAGGGGGGGATAGTAACAGGGATCAAGTGTGGTATCAGGGAAGCGGAGAGATTACAACAAAAGGTGGAGGGTATAGTTTTCAGGGAGGTAGAGCTGAAGGGAGGCTGGTGGCAGATAGCCACGGTGTATAACAATAAGGGGCTGGAAAGAATTAAAGAGTGCATAAGGTGTAATATAGAAGGTACGGCATCGAAACTTGCTGCTAGGAGGTGATTGGAATGTGAGGATAGGAGAGGAGCAGTTCAGCATGGTGGATAGAGCTGGTAAAGTACTACGAAGGAAATCTAAGGACAAAACGAGGAATGCGGAAGGAAAAGAATGTTTAGTGTAATGAAGTGCAAAGGTTTAAGTATCTGGGGTATGTATTTGGAAATGGAGGTAGCAATAGAGAACATGTGGAGTATGTAGCGAAGAAAGCGTGGGTGGCAGCTGGGCGAGTCTGGAATGAATGGAGAAATAAATTCGAAGGAAACTTCAGGGCGGCTGAGACGGTGTGGAAGGTGTGTGCGAGAAGCATTTTATTGTATGGCTCAGAAGTCTGGGGGACGAGAGAGGAGGAAAGGATAGAGAGAGTCCAGTTAAAGTTTTTCAAAAAAATCCTGAAGCTTGATAGGTCGACACCTAGTTACATTGTCCTCCAGGAGATGAATGCGTGCAAGGTGGCAGTCTTGGCTGCAAGAAAGGTCATAAGGTATGAATATAAGGTGAGTGAAATGGGAGATGAAAGGTTAATAAAAGAGGTTTTTAGAATGGTAAATTGAGTGGGAGTAGGCGGTATGAAAGGGAGTGACTGGGGTAAGAATAAGAGGAAATTGTATGAAAGAGGTGGTATATCTGGGGAGGGACTCGAAACGCTAAAGCAGGAAAGGGCAGGGTGGGCCGAAAGGTTGGTAGAACGTTTGCAAGAAGTGGACCTACAGGAGCGGCAAATCAAAATAGAAAGTAGTAATTTTCATAAAGGGTACGTAAAGATACAGGTACATGGGCGGTTACCAACCTATTTAAGTGTAAATCAAGAGGACGATGCACAAGTCATGTTAGCAAGGTATAGGTGTGGATGTGAGGAGCGTGGAAGAAGATTGGATGAGTGAGGAGCATAGAAAGTGTAGTGTTTGTGGGACAGCAAAGGATACTTGGGAGCATTGGATGGAAGAGTGTACAAGGGGTGAATGGAATCAGGGAGAGAGGCGAGAAGGAAAGAAATGGGAGGAATGTATAAATGATAGCGGAAAGGGTCTGAAACTGCTGAGACGGATAAAAAGATGGAAAGAGCAAACTGGTAACAGAGAAGGTGTATTATAAAGGAAATTGGAGTTTATTTTGTGTTTTGTGATATTTTTGTATTTTTATTTTTAAATTTATATATTTTTTTTGTATGTGGTTTCTATATGCCAATAGGTTAATAAATAAATAAATAAATAAATACATTTTTCAATTAAGTTTGATATTTTAGTATCTTTGTGGTTGATAGGTTCAACACACAAAATAATACCATTCAATACAGAAATGTGTTACTGGAATGTCTCGGATTCATTGAATTTTTGTTTTAAAGTTTCACATCACTTGGAACAATGAAATTCAACATATTTGTAGAAAAATAATTATTCTATGAATTGTCTGGGTCAATTTTTCAAAATATTCTATATAGCAGCGGTCCCTCAAAGTCAAAGCAGAACAAAAGGTAAGCCATAAGACATTTAAATAGCTATTGCTTGAAACCTCTAACAGATCTATTCAAAAATATTTCAGTTTTATATTGATTGTACATGTTTCTATTGAAATTGACATATTTGTGGTCGATAGCCTTGACACAGGATTTTTTTTTAATAAGGAAATACTTGCAAATATATTTTTTTGTCCAATTTTCCGGAGTCTAAGAAACATGAAATTAGCGCTATTTTATAGATCAGATTTTCATCTAAAAATTGTCATTTTCATTTTTCCAAAGCGAACCGTTTTGGCGGAAGATCCCATTTAAACCCATGTAAATTGAAAAACGAAATTCAGAAAAGGGGGGAAAAAACCCTGGGATCAATTTTGGTATTTTATATTTTCTACTTTTGCGACTAAACTGAAGGTTTTTACAAAATTTGCAAAGAATACTTTTTTGTAGATATCGACATCCTACATAAGGATATCCCGGTTATAATTTTCTATTTTCAGGCGTTGACAAGATATTTGCAAAATCCATTTAAAGGCACAATCATTTGCAACGCCGTGCCCATTGGAGGCGGAGCGTTCTAATTTTACCAGCGGATACTTCATGTGGCCACCCACATTCCGTAAAAGTTTCGTTTAAATCCTTACAGTGTTAATATATATTTTCGCAATTTTTGAATATTTTGAAATTTTCGTGTTCGTTTTTGGTTGAAATTCGTGTTTGACATGTCTGGGTTTCTTTAATATATTATTTTTGTAAGTTTCACCCAAGGTGGAACAATAAAAGTTGACACATTTGTATAGAATTAGTCAGTCTATGATATCCCTTAGTTAGTTTTGCAAAATATTTTATTTGGTCCCTCCCTTATTTTATTTTGGCCCCTCAAACTCGACCATAACAGAAATTAATAAATTCAAATAACAGAATATATATTATACATATATATATATATATATATATATATATATATATATATATATATATATATATATATATATATATATATATTATATATATATATATATTTATATATATATATATATATATACATAACAGAAATTAATAAATTCAAATAACTATAAAATGAAAACTGCAAGAGATATTTTGAGATTTCTTTCAGATCTATATAGATTATACATTTTTCTATCGAAATTGACGAAAACGTCAGTATAGTAGTAAATAACTATAAAATGAAAACTGCAAGAGATATTTTGAGATTTCTTTCAGATCTATATAGATTATACATTTTTCTATCGAAATTGACGAAAACGTCAGTATAGTCAGTAAAAAATATATATTTATAAATTTTCAATAAGTATTTCTTTATTAGAAAAAATTATGTGTCCAAGCTATCGGCCATGAAAATACCTTTTGGTATTTTCATGGCCGATAGCTTGGACACATAATTTTTTCTAATAAAGAAATACTTATTGAAAATTTATAAATATATATTTTTTCCAAGTCTCCGAAGTCTACCAAACATGCTTTTAGCACAGTTTTATAGAGCAGATTTTCATCTAAAAATTGTGTAATTTTCATCTTTCCAAAGCGAACCGTTTGGTCGATTTTTTTTTTACAAACAAAAAAATTTAAAAACGAAATTCAGAGAAGGGATATACGCGCGGCAGCGCGTATGTGGTCTTGATCTTGTGGTCTTGATAAAAGATCAGATAAATCAAAACCTAAAAGTCTAATTTAATGTGGCAATATACATTTGTTATCGAAATTTTAAAAGAATCTACCGCCTCATTCATTTGCACAAAATTGCGTAAAATTTAAAAATACAGCGGATTATTAATAATTAACTATAGTCTTCTATATGTCGTACCAGATGGCGATGAAAACGCCAGTGGCGTGCACCTTTAAATTTCCATACAGAGTTGCATATCGCCAAGCGGCAGAACAATTGCCAAATACAATACCATATGGTTCCTTCATCGTCACCAGCGGCGTGCACCTCTAAATTCTCCACATTATTCCATCCTCATCAACTATTTCACCCTCAACAACTATTCCACACTACAACAACTATTGCATCTTCATTACTATTTCACTTAAAAGAAACGATTAGTATGTACTAGTTTTGTTAAAAATAATTTAATTTAAAAATAATTAAATATAATTTTTAAATAATTTAATTTAAAACTAATTAAATTTAATTTAATTTAAAAACAGTTTAATTTATTCTAATTTAATTAAAATAATTTATTAAAATTTAATTTAAAAATAATCTAATTTAATTTTATTTAAAAATTATTTAATTTAATTTAAAAATAATTAAATATTTAATTTAAAAATAATTGATTTTTATTTAAAAATAATTTAATTTAATTAAATATTATGTAATTTAATTTAAAAATAATTTAATTGAATTTAAAAATTATTTAATTTAATTTAAAGAAGAAGAAGAAATATTTATTGAAAGCAAAAAGTCTACAAAAGGCTATCGACCACTAGGTCTTTCCGCCCGGTAATTGTACACAGATAAAATTAATGATTTAATATATACAAAAAAAATAAAAAAAATACAGTTATTATAAAGGATACAAAACAAGATTTAAAAAAAAAGCAGGATCAGCGGGTTATGAGTTCAGTCGTATAGTGATTCGGGGAGTGTCTTGAGTGGGTGCCTGCGGGAGGGTTTAGTAGGGCCACGTCTGATGCATAGGTGGTTTGTGATGGTCCAGTGAATGTTGGTTTCTTTGTATTTGGTCAGTAGTCGTTTGTGTCTATCGCAGAGTCTCGGAATTTGATTGAGTATGTAAAGGAGTTCATTGGAGGGGTTATGGAGGATGTTATTAGGATGTCGTAATTTGGAGATAGTACGTAATGCTGTTCGTTCGGCTGTTTCCAGTATGTTGTAGGTTTTTTTGTTGGTAATAGTTATTATTATGTGTCCGTAGTCGAGGATAGGTCTGCATATGGATTTGTAAATCTTGGTGGCTATTGAGATGGAGATACCTTGGTTTCCTTGGGTCAAGGAGCGGAAATGTTTGCTTCGTTGTATAGTTTTGGTCTTACGTATTTTTGCGTCGATGTTGAATTTCAGTTTATTGTCGAATGTTATACCAAGGTATTTAATTTGTGGAGTGGGTGTTACGTCAATGTTGTCTAGGTGGATATGTGGGGAATTTGGGGAGATTCTGTGATTCGGGATGAGTAGTTGGCATTTGGAAGGATTTGCAGTGAGTCTCCATAGGTTGAACCAAATTAGGGTTCTGTCCGTGAGTGTAGGGAGAGAGGGGGGAACCTTGGGGAAGACCTTGGAGAGGGGAAAATTCAGAGGAGAGGGCGTTATTTATTTAAATTTGGAGGGATCTGTAATGGAGGAAATGTTTAAGGATATAAATGAGATCCGGAGGGACATTTAGTTGGTGTATTTTCAACAGGAGGCCGGCATGCCACACACTGTCAAACGCTTTGAAAGGATCTTTTATAGAGGCAGACGTTGAACAATTCAATAATGTGGAGATGTATATCATCGGTAAGGTTTCTAAGTAAGGATTTTTTAACTAGGTCGGGGCCGGGTGCACTATTTTTGCCATGGAAGAGAGCAGGAAGCTATTCGTCGTAGGTTATTTCATCCAGGCCTGTGTTGTCATTTTTAAAGTAGTCGTTGTACCATATGTTTACTTTTAGGTTTATCAAATGAGAGAGATTTAGAGGAGCTAAATGTATCTTTAAAGTGTTTGGAAAAGAGGGACGCTTTTTCGGAGTCAGGAGTACTGTTGGTTATTATAGGTGATGTCGGGGATATAGAATGATGGGCGGTATTTGGTGATTTTTTTAATTTTGTCCCAGTATGTTCGTCCTGCGTCGTTTTCTATTTCTTGACAGACTGACAACCACTTGGTGGTTCGAAACTGTAAAATAAGTCTATGTATGTCTTTATTTAGTCTATTCATTTTAGATTTTAAGGAACTGTCTTCTGCAGTATATTCGGTATAGTGATAGTTTTGGTTTAATTAACGTCAAGATGAAGGGAGGCAGAGTTGGTTTGTGAAAATTGGTTTTGGATTTCGGGGAGTGTTTTACGATTAAATTTGTCAGGAGGGTCTGGAATTCGTCAACGTCGTTTAGGGAAAGGTTGTTGGAGTCTGTGGTGTTTATATAGGATAGGATTTTGGAGCTGACTCTAGAGATGTTTGTAAGGTTGAGATTTATTTTAGTAGGATGACTAATCTGGAGAGGGATGTGGTTTAGGTTGATAGAGAACGTGATAGCCAAATGATCTGAGCCAAGGTCGGGAGAGAGGGTAATATCACTTATAGAATTGACGAGGTTAGAGGTGTGGAGTAATTAGTCGGGAGTAGTATCCTTATTTTGGGGCATAATGAATGTGGGGTTGGTGTGACGGCGAACAAAGAGGGAGTTACTTAAGAAGGATTGGATCTGACGGGTTTTAATTTTGTTGATATTAAAATCGCCGACGATGAGTGAATATTCAAACAATGACGCCATTGTTAGGATATTCCGCTCATTCGCGGAGTGAGGAAGAATGTATACCAGGAATATGTGGATTTTCTTTTTATTGTGGAAGGGGATAGTGAAATGGAGACAATCATTGAGGGGGTTGTTAAGGGATGGGGGATTGGCTTTGCCAAGTTTAAATTTAGGTTTCAGCTCCCCCCCTTGCCTTGTTAGTAATTACATTTCCGTGTTTTGCCAAAGTAGACCAGTCTCTAAAGGTGAGGGTACTGTCGGGTCCCGTCTTTGTCTCTACAAATAAATGTCCGTCAATGTTATTTGTCTCTGTAAAGCGGTCTATTAAAAGTCTTTTACTGTTGTAGGAATTGATGTTGGCGTAAGTTAATCTTAACTTATCCATCGATATTTACAACTGATTGGGATGTTGCATCGGTCGGAAGGGTGGGGGTGTCGGAGTCAGGGGAGGTTAGGTCAAACATAAGTATGTACATTTTATTTCCAGAAAAAAAGGCATGAGTATCAATTTGGTATTCTGATATGAAGCGCTTGTTCAGCTTTTTAATTAGATCCTCGCGGTTTGTGTTGCCAGGTAGATTCATTTCCATTGTGTATGTATTAATTATGTAGTCGTGAATGGTGAGTGCTGAGTGGATTCTGGAGTTTTGGGTGACTTCGGTAGGTAGTTCAGCAGATTTTTTGTTTGTGCTTCTTATTTTGACATTTGGGACTCCATCGATGAGAGTTTTGGGTCGGTTTGGGCATTTCGGTGACCACGCTGCATGGTCGGGAGATCCACATGATGTGCATTTCGCAGGCAGAGAAGACGGACATTTGTCGGTGTCATGAGGACCACTGCATTTTTGACATTTGATAGGGGTAGTGCAATTTTCACTTGCGTGGTCGAATAACTGGCACTTAGTGCAGGGGCTAGGGATGGGAGGAGGTGGAGTGCTAGGAGATACGGGGTAGTGCCTATTAATAAAAAATAGGCCCCCGGAGGCTAGTAGCGAGTCGAACGTCTTGATATCTGGGGTTATTATGCGGATTAAACGTGTTGAATTGTTTGTTGCTCTGTATAATATTCGTTTACAATATCGGAAATTGTAGTTGAGTGAGCTTGGAGGTGTTCTGCAATTGTTGCATCTTCGATTTCATACTCCACTTTTTCAATTACCGCTGAAAATGATTCGGGTCTTGGGAGGGTGGTGTTTCTGGGAGAGTACTGGGATTGGAGTTTGAAAGAATTGATGTTTTTTTCGGTACTAAGGGATTTTAGAAGAATTATCGGATCAGTATCTGTTTTAAGGAGGATATTGTTTGCGGTTTTATTGATTATATCCGTGTTTCTTGGACGGAAGGATTGCCATATTGTGGAGAATTGGATGTAGTTGTGATGGAGTAATTGTATTTAAATGTTTTGAGTGGCTTACGTGTGTGTGGTGTAGGTTGTACGTTTGCGGTAGTCTTGGTGTTGTAGTTTGATGAAGGTGTCGATATGAGCGAAGTTGAGGTGGTAGCTTGTGATGTAGTTGTTTTTGGCTGGAATTGACGATTGAGACTTTTTTTGGGGGGCGGCCTCTTTTTCTTTTTTTGAGGAACCCAGCGGCTTCGTCTTCATCCGACATGTTCGACATGTAGGATGAGCCAGCATCATCGGTATTCATACCGACAATGCGTGGTTAGATGTTAAAAGTTTTATATTATGAATTATATTTCGATGGATTTATATTAAATTTTTCGCAAATAAATTTAAGCAGGTAGAAATTACAGCAAAAAATGGGTCTAGCCTTATCGTAGATAAGCGAATATTCGCAGACGTGTGCTCTCGTTGGCGTGTCGAGAACGACTGTTTAATTTAAAAATAATTGAATTTAATTTAAAAGCAATTTAATTTAAATTGAAAATAATTTAATTTAATTTAAAAATTATTTAATTTAATTTAAAAAAAATTAAATATTCAATTTAGAAATAATTTATTTTTATTTAAAAATAATTTTATTTAATTAAATATTATGTAATTTATTTTAAAAATAATTTAATTGAATTTAAAAATATTTTAATTTAATTTAAAAATAATTTAATTTAAAAACAATTTAATTTAATTTAAAAATAATTTAATTTAATTTTAAAATATTTTAATTTTATTACTTTAAAAATAATTTAATTTTTTTTATTTTAAAAATTATTTAATTTTATTTAATTTAGTAATAATTGAAATGAATTTAATTTAAAAATAATACAATTTAATTTAACTATTTAATTTAAATTAGTTTAAAAATAATTTAATTTAATTTAAAAATAATTTAATTTAATTTAAAAATAATTTATTTAAAACTTAATATAATTTAAAAATAATTTAATTGAATTTAGTTTTAAAATAATGAAATTTAATTTAATTTAAAAATAATTAAATTTATTTTAAAAATAATTTAATTTAAAAATAATTTAATTTATTTTAATTTAAAATTATTTAATTGAAAATTAAAACTTACTAATAAATAATTAAACTTAATTTAATAAAAATATTTTAATTTAACTTGAAAATAAATTAATTAAATTTAGTGCTTTAATGCTTTAATTTATTTTAAAAATAATTTAATTTAATTTACTTAATTTAAAAATAATTTAATTTAAAAATAATTTAATTTAATTTAAAAATATTTTTATTTAATTTAAAAATAATTTAATTAATTTTAATTTGATATATTTTATTTTAATTTATAAATAATTTAATTTAATTTAAAAATAAATTGATTTAATGTCCATCAATTGGTGATTATGACTCATAAGATTCCATGCGAAGGGTTCTAAGGTTTTTTAGACCATCAATTGGGGTGGGTTATAAAGGGATAATTATTTTTAAATTAAATTTAATCATTTTTAAATTAAATTTTATTTAAATTAGTTTGTTATTTTTAAATTAAATTAAAATATATATAAATAAAATTATTTTTTTTTATATTATAATAAATTAATTATTTTTAATTTATATTAAATTATTTTTAAATTAAAGTAAATTAATTTTTTTTTAATTAAATTAAATTAATTTTTAAATAAATTAAACTATTTTAAATTATTTTAAAATTTATTGAAATAAATTATTTTCAAAATAAAATATTTTGAAATTAAATTAAATTATTTTTATATTAAATTAAATTATTTTTAATTAAATTATTTATTTTTAAATTAAATTTAATTATTTTTTCAATTAAATTATTTTCAAATTGAATTATTTTTAAATTAAAAAAAAATATTGTTAAATTAAATTATTTTTCAAAAAAAATATTTTTAAATTAAATTAAATTATTTTTACAATAAATTATATTATTTTTAATATAAATTAAATTATTTTTAAATTAAATTATAATATTTTTAAATTAAATTATATTATTTTTTTAATAAATTAAACTAAATTAATTTATCTTTAAATTTTTTTAACTAAATTATTTTTTAAATAAAATATTCTTAAATTAAATTAAACTATATTAAATTATTTTAAATTAAATTACATTATTTTTAATTAATTTATTTTTTAATTAAATTGAATTAAATTATTGTTAAATTAAATTATTATTAAAAAAAATATTTTTAAATTAAATTAAATTATTTTTAGAATAAATTAAATTATTTTTAAATAAAATTAAATTATTTTTAAATTAAATTAAATTATTTTTAATTAAATTAATTATTTTTAAATAAAATTAAATTATTTTTTAAATTAAATTATTTTCAAATTACATTAAATTATTTTTAAATTAAAAAAAATGATTGTTAAATTAAATTATTATTAAAATTTTTTTTTTTAAATTAAATTAAATTATTTTTACAATAAATAAATTATTTTTAAATTAAATTAAATTATTTCTTAAATAAATTAAACTAAATTAAATTATCTTTAAATTTTTTTAAATTAATTATTTTTAAAATAAAATATTTTTATCTTTTAAATTAAACTATATTAAATTAAACTATATATATAACTATATTAAATTATTATTTAATTATTTTTAAATTAAATTAAATTATTTTTAATTAAATTAATTATTTTTAAATAAAATACAATTATTTTTTAAATTAAATTTATTTATTTTCAAATTAAATTAAATTATTTCTAAATTAAAAAAAAATTATTGTTAAATTAAATTATTATTAAAAAAAAATATTTTAAAATGAAATTTAATTATTTTAACAATAAATTAAATTATATTTAATTTAAATTAAATTATTTTTTTAATAAATTTGAATATTTATAAATTAAATTAAATTATTTTTAGATAAAATTAAATTATTTTTAAATTAAATTAAATTATTTTTAAATTAAATTATTTTCAAATTTAATTTAATTAACTTATTTTTAATTTTAATTATTTTTAAATAAAATTAAATTATTTTTTAAATAAATTATTTATTTCTTAAATTAAATTAAAATAAATTATTTTTAAATCAAATAAAATTATTTTTAAATTAGATTATTTTTAATTAAAATTAAATTATTTTTAAATTAAATTAAATTATTTTTAAATTAATTCAAAATATTTTTAAATTAATCATTTTTAATTTAAATAATTTTTAAATTAAATTAAATAAATTTTTAAATAAATTTGAATTATTTTTAAATTACATAAAATTAAATTATTTTAAAATAAAATAAAATTATCTTTAAAATAAATTAAATTATTTTTTTAATTAAATTGAAATATTTTTGAATTAAATGAAATGAAATTAAATTATTTTTAAATTAGATTAATGAATTAAATTAAATTATTTAAATATTATTTTAATATTATGAAGTAAAATAAAATTATTTTTAAATTAAATTAAATTATTTTTAAATTAAATTAAATTATTTTAAAATTATCTTTAAATAAAATTAAATTATTTTTAAATTAAATTAAATTTTATAATTTTAAATTTTATAATTAAATTAAATTTAATTATTAAATTTTTACAATAAATTAAATTATATTTAATTTAAATTAAATTATTTTTTAAATAAATTTAAAAATTTATAAATTAAATTATTTTTAGATTAAATTAAATTATTTTTAAATTAAATTAAATTATTTTTAAATTAAATTATTTTCAAATTTAATTTAATTAACTTATTTTTAATTTTAAATATTTTTAAATAAAATTAAATTATTTTTAAAATAAATTAAATTATTTCTTAAATTAAATTAAAATAAATTATTCTTAAATCAAATAAAATTATTTTTAAATTAGATTATTTTTAAATAAAATTAAATTATTTTTAAATTAAATTAAATTATTTTTAAATTAATTCAAAATATTTTTAAATTAATCATTTTTAATTTAAATAATTTTTAAATTAAATTAAATAAATTTTTAAATAAATTTGAATTATTTTTAAATTAAATAAAATTAAATTGTTTTAAAATAAAATAAAATTATCTTTAAATTAAATTGAAATATTTTTGAATTAAATGAAATGAAATTAAATTATTTTTAAATTAGATTAATGAATTAAATTAAATTATTTAAATATTATTTTAATATTTTGAAATAAAATAAAATAATTTTTGAATTAAATTAAATTATTTTTAAATTAAATTAAATTATTTAAAAATTATCTTTAAGTAAAATTAAATTATTTTTAAATTAAATTAAATTTTATAATTTTAAATTAAATAAAATTTAATTATTATTTTTAAATTAAATTACATAATTTTTAAATAATTTAAATTATTTTAAAATAAAATTGTTATTTTTAAATTAAAATAAATTATTTCTAAATAAATTATCTTAAAATTAAATTAAATTATTTTTTAATAATATTAAATTAGGAGTCGTTCTCGACACGCCAACGAGAGCACACGTCTGCGATAACGCTAGACCCATTTTTTGCTGTAATTTCTACCTGCTTAAATTTATTTGCGAAAAATTTAATATAAATCCATCGAAATTTAATTCATAATATAAAACTTTTAACATCGAACCACGCATTGTCGGTATGAATACCGATGATGTTGGCTCATCCTACATGTCGAACATGTCGGATGAAGACGAAGCCGCTGGGTTCCTCAAAAAATAAAAAGAGACCGCCAAAAATATTCCCCAAAAAAAGTCTCAATCGTCAATTCCAGCCAAAAAACAACTACATCACAAGCTACCACCTCAACTTCGCTCATATCGACACCTTCATCAAACAACAACACCAAGACTACCGCAAACGTACAACCTACACCACACACACGTAAGCCACTCAAAACATTTAAATACAATTACGCCATCACTACTACCAATCCTTCCATGTCCCGCATCCAATTCTCCACAATATGGCAATCCTTCCGTCCAAGAAACACGGATATAATCATTAAAACCGCAAACAATATCCTCCTAAAAACAGATACTGATCCGATAATTCTTCTAAAATCCCTTAGTACCGAAAAAACCATCAATTCTTTCAAACTCCAATCCCAGTACTCTCCCAGAAACACCACCCTCCCAAGACCCGAATCATATTCAGCGGTAATTGAAAAAGTGGAGTATGAAATCGAAGATGCAACAATTGCAGAACACCTCCGCTCACTCAACTATAATTTCCGATATTGTAAAAGAATAATATCTAGAGCAACAAACAATCCAACACGTTTAATCCGCATAATAACCCCAGATATCAAGACGTTCGACTCGCTACTAGCCTCCGGGGGCCTATTTTTTATGAATAGGCACTACCCCGTATCTCCCAGCACCCCACCTCCACCCATCCCCAGCCCCAGCACAAAGTGCCAGTTATTCGACCACGCAAGTGAAAATTGTACCACTCCTATCAAATGTCAAAAATGCAGCGGTCCTCATGACACCGACAAATACCCGTCTTCTCTGCCTGCGAAATGCACATCATGTGGATCTCCCGACCATGCAGCGTGGTCACCGAAATGCCCAAACCGACCCAAAACTCCCATCGATGGAGTCCCAATTGTCAAAATAAGAAGCACGAACAAAAAATCTGCCGAACTACTTACCGAAGTCACCCAAAACTCGAGAATCCACTCAGCACTCACCATTCACGACTACATAATTAATACATACACATTGGAAATGAATCTACCTGGCAACACAAACCGCGAGGATCTAATTAAAAAGCTGAACAAGCGCTTCATATCAGAATACCAAATTGATACTCATGCCTTTTTTTCAGGGAATAGAATGTACATACTTATGTTTGACCTAACCTCCCCTGACTCCGACACCCCCACCCTTCCGACCGATGAAACATCCCAATCAGTTGTAAATATCGATGGATAAGTTAAGATTAACTTACGCCAACATCAATTCCTACAACAGTAAAAGAGTTTTAATAGATAGCTTTACAGAGACAAATAACATTGACGGACATTTATTTGTAGAGACAAAGACGGGACCCGACAGTATCCTCACCTTTAGAGTTTGGTCTACTTTGGCAAAACACGGAAATGCAATTACTAACAAGGCAAGGGGGGGAGCTTTAATCCACCTGAAACCTATATTCAAACTTGGCAAAGCCAATCCCCCATCCCTTAACAACCCCCTCAATGATTGTCTCCATTTCACTATCCCCTTCCACAATAAAAAGAAAATCCACATATTCCTGGTATACATCCATCTTCACTCCGCGATTGAGCGGAATATGCTAACAATGGCATCATTGTTTGAATATTCACTCATCGTCGGCGATTTTAATATCAACAAAATTAAAATCCGACAGATTAAGTAACACCCTCTTTGTTCGCCGTCACACCAACCCCACATTCATTATGCCCCAAAATAAGGATACTACTCCCGACTTATTACTCCACACCTTTAACCTCGTCAATTCTATAAGTGATATTACCCTGTCCCCCGACCTTGGCTCAGATCATTTGGCTATCACGTTCTCAGTTCACGTTCTATCACGTTCATAACACCACAGACTCCAACCTCCAACCAACTCCAACCAACCAAAAAACCTTTCCCTAAACGACGTTGACGAATTCCAGACCCTCCTGACAAATTTAATAGTAAAACACTCCCCCAAATCCAAAACCAATTTTCACAAACCAACTCTGCCTCCCTTCATCTTGACGCTAATTAAACAAAAGCGATCACTATACCGAATATACTGCAGAACAGAAGACAGTTCTTTAAAATCTAAAATGAATAGACTAAATAAAGACATACATAGACTTATCTTCCAGTTTCGAACCAACAAGTGGTTGTCAGTCTGTCAAGAAATAGAAAACGACGCAGGACGAACATACTGGGACAAAATTAAAAAGATCACCAAATACCGCCCATCATTCTATATTCCCGACATCTCCTATAATAACCAACAGTACTCCTCTGACTCTGACGAAAAAGCGTCCCTCTTTTCCAAACACTTTAAAGGTTCATTTAGCCCCGCTAAATCTCCCTCATTTGATAAATATAACCACGACAGAGTAAACACATGGTACAACGACTACTTTAAAAATGACAACACAGACCTGGATGAAATAACCTACGACGAATACCTTCCTGCTCTCTTCCATGGCAAAAATAGTGCACCCGGCCCCGACCTAGTTAAAAAATCCTTACTTAGAAACCTTACCGATGATATCCATCTCCACATTATTAAATTGTTCAACGTCTGCCTCTATAAAAGATCCTTTCTCAAATGTTGGAAAAAAGGTATAATTATCACCATCCCAAAACCTCATCAAAATCATTCCTTGCTAAATAGTTACCGCCCAATTACCCTCCTTCCAGTCCTAGGCAAAATCCTAGAGCAAATCATCAAGAATAGATTATGGAATCTGCTCAAGAACTCTATTCCATCATATCAATTTAGATTCAAGCCTTCCCACTCCACCATCCACCCCCTATATATCCTCACCAATAACCTACAAACCGCATACCTCCGTAAAGATTATTCTGCCGCCCTATTCCTAGATATAAACAAAGTGTTTGACAGTGTGTGGCATGCCGGCCTCCCGTTCTAAATACACAAACTAAATGTCCCTCCGTATCTCATTTATATCCTTAAACATTTCCTCCATGACAGATCCCTCCAAATTAAAATAAATAACGCCCTCTCCTCTGAATTTTCACCTCTCCAAGGTCTTCCCCAAGGTTCCCCCCTCTCTCCCTTACTTTATAACATCTACTGCCACGACATTTACAACTATAACCTTGCAGACAAATCCCAAATCAACCTCTCCGCCTATATCCTACAATACGCCGACGACACCGCCCTCATATCCCACAATAAAACCCTCAAAAAAACGACGGACGAACTACAAACCCTCACGGACAGAACCCAAATTTGGTTTAACCTATGGAGACTCACTGCAAATCCTTCCAAATGCCAACTACTCATCCCGAATCACAGAATCTCCTCCAATTTTCCACATATCCACCTAGACAACATTGACGTAACACCGACTCCACAAATTAAATACCTTGTTATAACATTCGACAATAAACTGAAATTCAACATCGACGCAAAAATACGTAAGACCAAAACTATACAACGAAGCAAACATTTCCGCTCCTTGACCCAAGAAAACCAAGGTATCTCCACCTCAACAGCCACCAAGATTTACAAATCCATATGCAGACCTATCCTCGACTACGGACACATAATAATGACTATTACCAACAAAAAAACCTACAACATACTGGAAACAGCCGAACGAACAGCATTACGTACTATGTCCAAATTACGACATCCTAATAACATCCTCCATAACCCTTCCAATGAACTCCTTTACAAACTCACCCAAATTCCGAGACTCTGCGATAGACACAAACGACTACTGACCAAATACAAAGAAACCAACATTCACTGGACCATCACAAACCACCTATGCATCAGACGTGACCCTACTAAACCCTCCCGCAGACACCCACTCCTGACACTCCACGAATCACTATACGACTGAACTCATAACCTGTTGATCCTGCTTTTTTTTTTAATCTTGTTTTGTATCCTTTATAATAACTGTATTTTTTTTTTTTTGTATATATTAAATCATTAATTTTATCTGTGTACAATTACCGGGCGGAAAGACCTAGTGGTCGATAGCCTTTTGTAGACTTTTTGTTTTCAATAAATATTTCTTCTTCTATTAAATTATTTTTAAATAAAATTAGATTATTTTTAAATTAAATTAAATTTACTTGAATTAAATTTTTATTTAAAATGAATTCAAATATTTTTTCGTTCGGTTCGGATCGAGAGTTCGAGTAAGTAAGACGTGCGAGTCTTAGACAAAAAGTTTAGTTGCGAGTATAACCGCTGATTGTTCGCTAGCGTCGAATTTCCAGCGCAGCCCTACGACAGAAGGGGCCACGAAAACCCCAAAAGCCAATAAATCATACCAGGAGAACAGGAAAGGGAAAAGGGGGCTGAGTGTAAGGAAACAGAAAGAAGAAAAAGAAAAAAAGCAAAGATAACGGTAGTAAGAAAAGAAAGAAAAAAAAGAGAAAAAAAGGATAACATGGAGTATATTGAGCAGGAACGCAGTTCCGATAGTGAACAGGCCAAGCCATTCCAATCTAAAAAACGGCTAGGCCGTTGCCCCTGCTCTAAGAGAAAAAAGGAGACCAGCCCAAAAGAGGCTAGCCCGAAGGAGGGCCACAAATCGCATCGTTCGCTGATTGAAGCAAATCTCTCAGTGGTTCAGGAAATGGCGGAGATAAAACGCGAGTTGATACGATTCACGAAGAAATTAGAAGAAGATAAAAGAGAGGAGAAAAAGTGGAGAACGGAACAGAGGAACTAAAAGCGATGAGGGAAGAAAATAAATTAGCAAGAGAGAAAATTATAGGCTTAGAGAATGAGATTAGAGACTTAAAGAAGGCAAATGCAGACAGGGAATCTAAGATAGAAGCAGATAGAAAGCAAATGGAAGAGAAATTGGCTAAAATTGAAAATTTTAGGGAAGAAAAGGATAAGAAAGAAAGAAAGTTAAACATAGTTATGAATGGAATTAAAGAAGAAGCTACGTGGGAAAAGGAAGTAGAGGACTTGCTAAGGGACAAATTTCAAATAAATGCGGTACAAAACATACACAGAATAGGAAGCCCGACAAATGGAAAAACAAGAGCAATATTAATTAAAATGAATAACTGGGAGGAAAAACTAAGGATAATGAAAATGAAAAACCAATTAAAACGATCGCAGGTCTACGTGGACAATGATCTCACAGAGAAGGAAAGAGAGGTGCAGAGGGAGATAAGACAGAAAGCTAAAGAATTAAGGGAAAGAGGCAAGTTTGTAAGAGTAGGATACCGAAAAATGGAAGTAGACCAGAGGTGGTACCACTACAATGATGTTACAGGAATAAAGGATATAAAATTTCAGTAAGAAAGAATAGGGAGATGGAAAACCAGCAGGTCACGAAGCAAACGAAGATATTGTGTTGGAATGTAGCAGGTTTGAAGAGAAAATTAAAAGCGGATTATAAGGTTGACTTGTTGGTTTACATGAAGAGCTTCGATATAATTGGAATAGTGGAAACATGGATTGACGAAAAGGATTAGGAGGAGGTGAAGAACGAACTGCCAGATAACTTCGCGTGGAAGTGCCAATGGGCAAAAAGAGATTTCAACATGGGGCGACCAAGAGGCGGTGTAATAACCGGAGTAAAGAAAAACATAGAGGAAGACAAAAATTATAGGGGAGAAGATTACGGCGAAGGGATTCAAATAAGAAAGATAAAATTAAACGGGGATAAATGGAAATGTATTACAGTTTATAATAATAAAAGACTAAAAGAATTATTAACGGAAATAGAGACGGAAGCAAACGAACGTAAGAATAGGGGAGAGCCAGGTTGGGAATCTCGGGGAAGGAGGACATGAAGTAACAAGAAAATCCAAAGACAAAATAATCAACGCGGATGCTAGAAAATGGCTTGACTGGATGAAGGAAAGAAAATGGAACATATTAAATGGATGCACGGAGGGAGATTGGAGTGGAGAGACAACGTACGTAGGGGGAAGAGGGATGTCAGTGATAGACTATGTAGTAGCAAACGAGGCAGCAACAAGTGATATAATCAGCATGGAAGTAGGGAACAGGATAGAGTCGGATCATTTCCCGCTAGAAGTAACGGTAAAAGGAAAAACGGTGGTTAGTGGACAGACGGAGAAGCAAAAATCAGTAGCGATATGGAATAAAGAGGCGGTACAAAGATTTAAGAGCAACCTGGAAAACTGTCAGCTAGAATCAATAAATAGCCTAGAACAACTGGTATCTAAAGTCCATGAGGCGATAGTATGGAAAAATGTCAGGAGTGATCATTATAACAGCGCATGGATTGATAAAGAATATATCTCCAAGAAAAAACAGTTGAGAGAGGATGTCAAGAGATGGAGACAGAGCGGAGAAACTCCAGGTAAATTAAAAAATATGAAGGACCAAATGAAAGAACTTGTGAAGAACAAAAAAGGAACGTGGCAAAGAAAACAAATGGAGGAGGCTAGGAAGCTCAATAGTGAAAGAGAAATCTGGAAGTTTATTGCCAAAAATGTGGAAAAAGCAACCCGGAAAGTTAATGAAATTAAGATGGAATGATGGAGAGCACATTTTATGCAGTTGCTGGACGGAAAAGAAGATAAGGGAGCAGAGGAGACATTGGAAGAGGACGGAAAAGATGAAGAAGGCCATCGACCAGAAATTATGTGGGAGGAAATGGAGCAAGTGCTGGGTGGGCTGAAAAGACAAAAAGCGACAGGTCCGGATGGAATCCCAAATGAAGCGTGGAAACTAGCGCCGGTGTCAATACAAAAAAAAACTCCACGAATTATACAACAAGATTTTCAAAGGACAGCAAGCAATTCCAGAAAGCTGGAGGAAAGGGGACATCGTACCAATTTTCAAAGCAGGAAATAAGGGAGAAGCAGAAAATTACAGAGGCATCACACTGATGGATACATCATATAAGTTATATGCAAAACTAGTGGAGATAAAAATACAGGAAGAAATTGAGGAAAAGGAAGTGATTCCGGAAGTACAAGGGGGATTCAGTAAAGGGAGAGTAACAACGGACCAGCTGGTTACCTTAAAATACGTAATAGAGCAAGAGCTGGCACAGAAAGGTGGAAAGGTGTATGCTGTATTCATAGATCTGAAAGCGGCATATGACACAGTAAACCGAAACATGCTATGGGAAATGATGAGAGCAAAAGGAATTAGTGGGTGGCTAGTGAAGGCGGTTACAGATCTATATGGCAAGACAAGCTGCAGAGTTAAGTGAAAAAAAATCCGAAAGATTCTGGGTTAGGAAAGGGTTAAAGCAAGGGTGTCCCTTAGCCCTGTCCTATTTAATATTTTTATAAATGACTTAGAAAAGGTTTTAAAAAATGGCCAGGCAGGAGGAGTGGTAACAGGTAGGATGAAAGTGTGGTCTCTAGCTTACGCGGATGACATAGTTGCTTTAGCAAGAACAAAAGGGGAAATGAAAGAGATGATTGGAAGGATTAAAAGATATTTTGAGAAAAGAATGTTAAGTGTGAATGTAGAGAAGACTAAGTGGATGGTGTTTAGAAAGAAAGTTGGTAAGAAAGAGGAAAGCTTGATGTGGGGGAAGAGGTTATAGAGCAGGTTAGCAGGTTCAAATACTTGGGATTTATGTTTGGTAGTAATGGGTCCAATAATGAGCACATTAAGTTCGTATGTAAGAAAGCATGGGTGGCTGCTAATAGGTTTTGGAATGCTTGGAAAGATAAATTTGAAGATAGTTTCGTGGCAAAAATGATAGTGTGGAAAGCGTGTGTTCGGAGTATTTTGTTGTATGGAGCGGAAATATGGGGTATGAACGAAATGGAACAAGTAGAAAAGGTACAACTCCAGTTTATAAAAAGGGCGTTGAAATTAGACAGGAGTACGCCAGGGTACTTGGTGCTACAAGAAGCGAATGCGTATAAAGTTGCAGTAGAAGCATGAGAGTGGCAAGATACGAAAGGAAAGTGTATAGGTTAGGGAATGAAAGGATAGTGAAAGAGGTGCTCAATAGTTTAAGGAAGGAAGGTGTCGGAGGGATTAGACTAACAAAATGTATGAACGAGTAGGGTGCTCGAAAGAGGAGGTAGAAAGAATGAAAAGGGAAGGCGTAAAGTGTGAAAAATTGTTGGGTCAAAGGAGTAGGGAGATAGAGCTGCAGATACGACAAAGCCGTATAGACGAAAGCAGGTACAATCGGGAGTACAACAAGGTACAAGTGTACGGCAGACTCCCTTTGTACCTAAGCAGAGGGTCCAGCGGTAGCCAAAATAGAATAGACAGGTTTCGGTGCGGCAACGAAGAAAAGGGAAGAAGGTACTGGTTGAATGAAAGGGAGAATTTGTGTACCATATGCGGAGAGGGTACTGACAGGTGGGCACATTGGATGGAAGCAAAGGGCTAACATGGGAAGAAGGAAAGAAAAATAAATGTAACGACTGGGAAGCGTGCATGGACGAGTCAGGTAGCGGGTGGCCCATAATGCGGGAAATTTTAAAGCGGAAGGGAGTGATTGTGGAAAGAGTTTAGGGAGGGAGAAAAGTTAGTGCGGGCGAAGAATTATTGTATTTTTTTGTTTCTTTAAAGTGTAGTTTTTCTAAGTTTGAGTATTTGGGGTATTTTTGGGTCGTGTTATTAGTTATGTTCTGTTTTTTGTTGTTTTTTTTTAATTTCTTGTTTTTTTTGTAATGTGTTTTTTTTGTTTTGTTTTTTTGTTTTGATATGTTGTATTGTTAGTCTTATAGTAATTGTTGTAAATATGCCAATAAAGGTAATAATAAAATATTTTTAAATTAAATTACGTAATGTTTAAATTAATTTAAATTATTTTGAAATTAAATAAAATAAAATTATTTTTAAATAAAATAAATTACTTTTAAATTATATTGAATTATTTTTAAATTAAATAAATTAAAATTATTTTTAAATTAAATTAAATTATTTTAAAAATATTTTGAAATTAAATTAAATTATTTTAGAAAAAAGTTAAATTATTTTTTGATTAACTTAAATTATTTTTTAATTAAATTGAATTATTTTTTAATTAAATTAAATTATGTTTAAATTAAATAAAATTAAATTATTAAATAAAATTAAATTATATTTAAATTATTTTAAAATAATATTCAAGCATTTTTAATTTAAATAAAAATTAAATTAAATTAAATTATTTTTAAATTAAATTAAATTATTTTAAAATTATTTATAAATAAAATTAATTTTTTTTTAAATTAGCTTGTTATTTTAAAATTAAATTAAATTATTTTTACATTAAATTGAATTATTTTTGAGTTAAATTAAATTAAATTATTTTTAAATTAAATTAAATTATTTTTAAAATAAATTAAATTTAATAATTAAATTAAATTAAATTATTATTTTTAAATTAAATTTAATTATTATTTTTAAATTAGATTACATAATTTTTAAATAATTTAAAATATTTTTAAATAAAATAAAATAAAATTATTTGTAAATTAAATTAAATTATTTCTAAATTAAACTAGTACATGCGCATCGTAATCCTATGGACGGAAGAGTTGTTCTGGATGGAATAGTTGAATAGGGTGGAAAAGTTGATGAGGGTGAAACGATTGTTGTAGAAAGAATAGTTGTAATAGTGGAATAGTATGTAGAATCTTGAAGAGTGTGGTTCAAGTAGATTTGAAAAAAAAAATAATTTTTTTAACAGATCCAGACATGTCAATCATGAATTGCAACCAAAACCCAATACGAGCATTTCAATATATTCAAAAATTCAACAAAATTTGTAGTAACCCTTGTAGGATTTCAATGAAACTTTTACTGAATGTAGGTGGCAACATGAGGTACCCGCTGGCCAAATTTGAACACTCCGCCTCCAATGGAGGGGGTGTGGGGAAATATTTCTGCTTAAGAGGATTTCTTGCGAATATCTTGTCAACGCCTGAAAATAGTAAATTATGATATACGGGATCTCTGTATGTAGGACATTGGTGTCTACAAAAAGTATTCTTTGCAAATTTTGTAAAATCTTTCGGTTTAGTCACAGAAGTAAATAATATAAAATGCAATATCTTTTTCAATTTTTAATGGAGAACCCGATTGGAAGTTTGCAAAAAAAACTTCCGTTGAAACGGTTTGCTTTGGAAAGATGAAAATGTCACAGTTTTTAGATTAAAATCTGCTCTATAATATAGTGTTAAATGCATGTTTGGTAGACTTCGGAGAGTTAGACAAAAATTTATATTTGCAAGTTTTCAATAAGTATTTCTTTATTAGAGAAAAATCCTCTGTCACATCTATCAGCTACGAAGATACCAACACGTTAATATCAATAGAAAAAAAGTATAATCTATATAGATCTAAAAGCCGGCGCGAGTGGTGTAGTGGTGACGCTCTTGGCCTCATGTTAGAGCACTAACTAACAAGTATAGAGGTCCCGAGTTCTATCCCCAGTGCCGGCCGCATTTGTACCAGAAGACAAATGTGAAAAATAGTAATTAGCCCAATTTACAATAACAACTAGGTTTCTGGGCCTATAAGTGAATGTGAATGCAGAATACAATAGGGCACAAGTAGGCGTCCACATCAGACCAAACTTAAAAAAATAAAAAAATATATAGATCTAAAAGAAATTTCAATATATCTGTTGCAGTTTTCAATTTATAGTTATTTGAATTTATTAATTTCTGTTATGTCCTAGTTTGAGGGGCGACAACCGCCGCCAGATAAAATATTTTGCAAAACTAACTGAGGTATATTATAGACTGACTAATTCTCTACAACCCTGTTAAATTTTATTCTTTCACGTTATGTGAAACTTACTAAAATATTTTTTTTAACAAATTCAGACATGTCAATCTAGAATTCCGGTCAAAACCCAACACGAAAATTTTAAAGTATTGCGAAAAAATGTATTAAGCTTTAAAGATTTCAATGAAACTTTTACTGAATGTGAGTATCCACCAGAAGTATCAGCTGACAAAATTTGAACGCGGGGAGCGACGGGGAGTCTATTGGGGACGGCGTGGAAAATTATTTTGTCTTCAGAGCTTTTTTGCAAATCTCGTCAACGCCTCAAAGTAGATAATCGTAGCCATAATCGATACCCGTATGTAGGTGTCTACAGAAAAGTATCCTTTGCAAATTTTGTAAAAACCTTCGGTTTAGTCACAAAAGTAAAAAATATAAAATGTAAAAAAAAATTAAGGGGTACCCCTTCTCTGAATTTCGATTTTCAATTTACGTGGGTTTAATGGAGAACGTGGTTATTATATAACGTGGTTCGCTTGAAAATGGCAGACTAAGTAGAAGAAAATCAGCTCTATCGAATAGTGTAAAATACATGTTCGGCAGAGTTCGGAAAGTTGGACAGAAAAAATACTTAAAGAATTTCAACAGAAGTTTCTGAATTAAAAAAGTCAAGTTCCTGTGTCAAGGCTATCTGCCACGAAGATTTTACAATGACAATTTCGATAGATATGCACTATGTAGAATTGAAATATTTTTGAATACATCTGTTGCAGTTTTCAAAATATAGTTATTTGAATGTGTTGCCTTCCCGGTACCCGCCGGATAAAATATTTTGTAAAAATAACTGAGGGATATCATAGAATTACTAATTCTCAGCAAATGTGTGCA
The DNA here is from genome assembly GCA_944588485.1 of Phosphuga atrata. Lineage (NCBI taxonomy): Eukaryota > Metazoa > Arthropoda > Insecta > Coleoptera > Silphidae > Phosphuga > Phosphuga atrata. The sequence continues at coordinate 69,068,919 of OX155893.1, read as the reverse complement.
ATATTATTGTTCCACGTGGTGTGAAACTTACTAAAATAGTTTTTTAAATTTATCCAGACGTCAATAACGAATTCCAATATGTTACGGCAGCCGCCGCCAGATATTTTTCGTAAATGATTTGTTAGATATTGAAGATGTTAGACAGATCCATTTTTTTTCTAGAAACTTGTACAATTTTATTGTTCCACATGGTGTAGAACCTATTAAAACATTTTTTTAATGAAACCAGCCATCAATTTAAATGAGAAACGTGGTCAAAGATTTAGATTTTTCACCCGGTATAAATAAAATACTTGTTAATTTGTTTGTTACAAAAAAAAAAATTAATACGAAACTAAATACATTTAAAACTCGGAATAGAAAAACAGTTTAAATAACCACAAATATTTTGGCACATAATTGCACTAATATCACATGTTCCAAAATTATTTTCACTGATTTCACGAACCAACTTTTCGGTGCGACACTTGCTTGGGGGTCTCTGGGGGGGTCTCCGAAAACCAATTTTTCAGCAGTAGATTTCAATTGACTGACGGTTGGGTTGCCGTTTGTGTTTGCGTCCCTCCAATAGCGCCGACGTGTTTTCTTGGTGAATTCTTGGTTCAGAAAATGAGGAAAAAAATCGAAAATTCGAATCATCTTGCGACGGCACTTGCACTTGCACCGATTGGTGTTCTTCGTTGCAGCATAAATACCGTGGTAAGAAAATTCCGATTTTGACGTACCCGAAATTTGAGAAATTTTCACCGAACCGCAGCCGTCGAAGAAGTGAAATTTACAAAAGTTTAAAGTTGCTAAAATTGAAAGAAATTTTTTTTTTGAAAAATTCGCATGCACCTCCCAGCTAGGATACAAAATGCAACTTTTCAAACTTTTGCAAACTTTTTGCAACTTTTAATAGCATATGGCGCGATCCAGTCTATTCTCGATCTGCCACTCTAGGGCAGGAAGTTGTGCCATCTGTACTTTTGTAGATCTCGATTGCGGATTGACATCCTACCGGTTTCCTACTATTGGCCGTGGCGACCTCGCGGTTTCTGCGAATCGGCAAATCGTACACAAGATACCGTCGATCTCCATCGAACGGTGTAGAAGAAATTGCAAAATTCCACCCACTTCCGGTTCGGCAGCCTCAAACGTCCGGTTTTGCAAAAACGTCTACTGCACGGCAATGTTTCTTCGAAAGCCCAGAGAGGAAGAACCTACGAAAGCGGACCCGCAAACGGGAAGGCGTTCCGTTCTGCGGTCGGCTCACAATAGAGCGTCAAAAAAGATCGTTTTTTGATTTTGATTATTTTTTTCGGTTTTTCGCACTTATCTCCAAATTTTCCAGTTTCTCCCAGTTTTGTGCGGAAAAAATCGGCGCTCACGATAGCACCACTCGCGTCGCGATCGGAGCAAATTCGGCCCCTAGGCGGCCGAGAAACGGAAATTTCGTTTTCGCGCAGCACCCTCGCCGCCTACGGCGACACCACAATATTTCAAAGATTCGTCAATTGTCTGGAGTTTTTTTTAACATTTTACCACTTTCTCCCGGCAAAATTTCTTTCGAAAATCACTCAAAACGTCCGTTTTAATTCTCCAAACCCGATTTGACGCATTTCTCCCGCCCCCTCCCGGAAAGGCGTCGCAAACTATTTTAGTATATGTAATAATTAAGTTATTTTTAAATTAAATTATTTTTAAATTTAATTGAATTATTTTTGAATTAAATAAATTTAAATTATTTTTAAATTAAGTAAATAAAATTAAATAATTGTTAAATAAAATTAAATAATTTGAAAATTATTTTCAAATAATATTAAATTGTTTTTATATTAAATTATTTTTAAATTAAATCAAAATATGGATGCAAGTAGATAGAAAGTAAATGGAAAGTGGATGCAAGCAGATAGAAATTGGATGCAAGTAGATATAAAGTAGATGCAGGTAGATGGAAAGTGAATGCAAGTAGATGGAAAGTGGATGGAAAGTGGATGCAAGTAGATGGAAAGCGGATGGAGAGTGGATGCAAGTAGATAGAAAGTGGATGGAAAGTGGATGCAAGTAGATAAAAAGTTGATGGAGATAGATGGAAAGTGGATGCAAGTAAATAGAAAGTGGATGGAAAGTGGATGCAACTTCATCTACTTGCATCCACATGTCATCTACTTGGATCCACTTTTCATTTACTTGCATCCACTTTTCATCTACTTGCATTCACTTTTCATCTACTTGCATTCACTTTTTATCTACTTGATTTCACTTTTCATCTTCTTGCATCCACTTTTCATCTACTTGCATCCACTTTTCATCTACTTGCATCCACTTTTCATCTACTTGCATCCACTTTTCATTTACTTGCCGCTATATTTCATCTACTTGCATACACTTTTCATCTACTTGCATCCACTTTTCATATACTTGCATCCTCTTTTTATCTACTTGCATCCACTTTTAAAGAGGGTGTGGGTACATGTAGCCCCACGCTAAGCTGATAAGTCTGATCAAATGCTAACTAGAGCTGATTGAAAGCTGTTTAAGGCTGATTAAATGCTGATTAAAAGCTGATTTGAAGCTGATTACCCAAATAAAATCTGTTTAAAGCTGATTCAAAGCTAATTAAAGGCTGATATATCCTACTCCTCATTAATGGATAACCCGGACTAGATGAGTTAGTTGGGTTAGTTTAGGAACACTTAAATCTCATTGGGATAGGGTGCTTGGGTTACGTTAGAATTTAGGACGACTAGGATGTATCAGCTTTCAATCACCTTTGAATCAAATTTAAACAGCTTTTAATCGGGTAGTCAGCTTCAAATCAGCTTTTAATCAGCTTTAATCAGCATTTAATCAATCAATTAATAATCCTTATCAGCTCAGCGTGGTGCTACACGGACCTCACACCCTCTATAAAAGTGGATAAAATGTGGATGCAAATAGATGAATAGTGGATGCAAGTAGATGAAAAGTGGATGCAAGTAGATGAAAAGTGGATGCATGTAGATGAAAAGTGGATGCCAGTAGATGAAAAGTGGATGCAAGTAGATGAAGTTGCATCCACTTTCGTTCCACTTTCTATCTATCTACTTGCATCCACTTTCCATATACCTCCATCCACTTTCCATCTCCTTGCATCCACTTTCTATCCACTTTCTATCTACTTGCGTCCACTTTCCATCTACCTCCATCCACTTTCTATCTACTTGCATCCACTTTCCATCCACTTTCTATCTACTTGCATCCACTTTCCATCTACTTGCATTCACTTTACATCTACCTACATACATTTTCTATCTACTTGCATCCACTTTCCATCCACTTTCTATCTACTTGCATCCATATTTTGATTTAATTTTAAAATTTAATTAGGTTTAATTTAAAAAAAATTTAATTTAATTTAACAGTAATTTAATTTAAAAATAATTTAATATAATTAATTAATAATTTAACTTAATTAACCCATTCGAGACCGATTGCACACCGTGTGTTCAATTGATTTCCGAGACTATAAGACACACCGTTATGTTACACCGTGTTGTTATCGCACACCGTGTGTGCGATAACAGTAATTTGCAATTATTAATTATTCTGAGTAACCTAGTCGTCGATATAATATTTTTCTTGATCAAATGAAATCTGTACCAAAAAATCTAAAAAGTTATCTGAAGCCGTTACATGTAAAATACTATGAATACTCATGCAGCGCAGGAATAAGGCAGGAACATCAGGAATGCAGGAAGCAACCAGTCATAATGAAAGTGATGAGTTCATGTTTGCAATATAAAAAAGAATCGAAATTATGTTATCATGGATAGTGATTTAGAAAATGAAGAAAACATGAATATGAATATTGAACTATTAGATCATACACAGGATGAGGTTTTTGAAGAAAATTATTGGAACGATGGTATTGACATGAAAAGTGATATTAAACAGCATTAAAGTGAGCTTACTGAAGATACAGAAATGTGGAAAGATGATGATTCTCTTACAAAATTCTCTTACAAAAGTTACCAAACGGAGGTATTGTCAAAGATGTCTTTGATTGTCAAAGAAACACACATGTATGGCGAAATGAGTTTAAAGGAAAAATGGAAAGACTATCAAATGTCCAATAATTGATAATTATTGGAATAAAAGCGAACAATTTGGTTTTCATTGTTTTTTCCAACACATGACTAGACAAAGATTTCAAAATGTCTTACGATCGCTTCATTTCTCGTCTGACAATGAAATTAACTGTTAATCGCTTCCTGAAAATAATTCCAAGAGAACATTTAAATGGTACATCAAATTATGGATTCATTTAATTGAAACTTTGGGTTTTTAATTCCTCCAATTTTCATTTTACCTTACATTGCACACACGGTGTTCAATCCGCCCCTCAAAATAATGTTTTTTTAAAAATAAAATTAATTTAATAATAATTTAATTTTACTTTATTTATTTTTTAATTTTATTTAATTTTTTTTTATTTAATTTGAAAAAAATTCAATTTAATTTAAAAATTATTTAATTTAATTTAAAAATTATTAATTTAAAATTAATTTAATTAAATTTAAAAAGAATTTATTTTAAAAATAATGTAATTTAATTTAAAATAATTTAATTTCTTTTAAAAAGAATTTAATTTAATTTAAAAATTATTAAATTTAATTTAAAAATAATTTAATTTAAAAAAAATTTAATTTAATTTGAAAATAGTTTAATTTAAAAAAATTTTATTTAATTTAAAAATAATTTAAATTAATCTAAAAATAACTTAATTTTATTTAAAAATAATTTTATTTAAAAATAATTAAATTTAATTTCATTCAAAAATAATTCAATTTTATTTAAAAGTTATTTAATGTAGAAATAATTTAATTTAATTTAAAAATAATTTAATTTTATTTAAAAATAATTAAATTTTATTTAATTTAAAATTAATTCGATTTAGTTTAAAAATAATTTAATTTATTTTAAAAATAATTTAAATTAATTTAAAAATAATTTAATTTAATTTAAAAATAATTTAATTTAATTTAAAAATAATCTAATATAAGTTAATTTTAATTTAAAAACAATGAATTTAATTTAATTCAAAAATAATTCAAATAATTAAAAAAAAAATAATTTTATTTAAAAATAATTTAATTATCTTTAAAAATAATTTTATTTAATTTAAAAATGATTTAAAAATAATTTTATTTTATTTAATTTAAAAATTATTTAAATTAATTTAAAAATAATTTAATTTTATTAAATTTAAAAACAATTTGATTTAAAAATAATTTATTTTAATTTATTTAAAAAAATAATTAATTCAGCTCCAAACCAAACAAGACAAATTGAAAAAAAATGCGTCATGCCGACAATCCTTTGCATAATCCCTCTAACCAACTACAGTACGACACTACCAAAATTCGGCCAATACTAGACAGATACGCAGATCTTCTAAACGACATGCATGACTCGTAATTCAAGACAATCGAACAGAAAACACCCACCTAAAACACTTATGGACTAGTGAACACCAAACCAGTGAACAACCTTTTTTTGTTTTTGGATTTTTTCTATTATATTAATCTTGGCAAAAAGACACCTGGTTATTAGCCAGTTGTACTTTGTACAATAAATATTGATATTATTATTATTAATAAATTCAATTAAAAAAAAATTAATTTAATTTATTTTAAAAATAATGTATTTTTAAATTAATTTAATTTAATTAAATTTAAAAATAATTCATTTTAATTTGAAAATAATTTAATTTAATTTAAAAATAATTTAATATAATTTAAAAATAATTTAATTTAATCTAAAAATAATTTAATTTGATTTAATTTAAAATTAATTCAATTTAATTTAAAAATAATTTAATTTATTGTAAAAATAATTTAATTTAATTTAAACATATTGTTTTTAATATTAATTTAATTTAATGTAACAATAATTTAATTTAATTTAAAAAAAGTTTAATTTAAAAATAAATGAATTTAATTAAAAATAATTTATTTTAATTTAAAAATAATTAAATTTAAAAATTATTTAGTTTAATTAAATTTAAAAATAATTTAATTAAATCAAAAAATAATTAAATTTAAATCTAATGTAATTTAAATTAATTTAAAAACATTTCAATTTAATTTAAATTAAATACAGTTTATTTAATTTAATTTAAAAATTATTTTATTTTATTTAAAAATATTTTAATTTAATTTCAAACTAATTTAATTTAATATAATATAATTTAAAAATGATTAATTTTAATTTAAAAATATTTATCCCCTTATAGCCCACACCAATTGATGGTCGAAAATACTTATACTATTACTACCATTCGCATGTAATCATATTATTCCCTCATAATCACCAATTGATAGGCATTAAATCAAATTAATTTTAAATTAAATTAAATTAAATTATTTTTAAATTAAAATAAATTATATTAAATTAAAATAAATTATATTAAATCAAAATAAATTAAATTATTTTTAAATAAAATTAAATTATTTTTAAATTAAATTAAATTACTTTTAAATTATATTAAATTTTTTTAAATTAAAATAAATTATTTTTAAACTAATTTAAATTAAGTTAAATTAAATTATTTTTAAATTAATTTTTTTTTTTTAAATAAAACAAAATTATTTTTGAACTAATTTGAATTAAATTATTTTTAAGTTAAATTAAATTATTTTTAAATTAAATTATTATTTTTTTTAAATAAAACAAAATTATTTTTGAACTAATTTAAATTAAATTATTGTTAAATTAAATTAAATTTAATTATTATTAAATTAAATAAAATTAAATAATTTTTAAATTTAAATAAATTAAATTATTTTTAAATTAATTAAATTATTTTTTAATTAAATTAAATTATTTTTAAAAATAAATTATTTTTAAATTAAATCATATAATTTTTAATTAAATTAAATTACTTTTAAATTAAAATTAATTATTTCTAAATTAAATATTTAATTATTTTTAAATGAAACTAAATTATTTTTAAATTAAATTAAATTAAATTATTTTAAAATTAAATTGAATTAGTTTGAAATTAAATTAAATTATTTTTAAATTAAATTAAATGAATTTGTTTTTAAATAAAATTAAATTAAAATAATTTTAAATTAAATTAAATTATTTTAAATTAAATTAGATTATTGTTAAATTATATTTAATTATTTTTAAATGAAATTATTTTTAAATTAAAGTTATTTATTTTTAAACCAGTTTAAATTAAATTATTGTTAAATTAAATAAAATTAAATTATTTTTAAATTAAATTCAATTGAATTATTATTAAATTAAATTAAATAATTTTAATTTAATTAAATTATTTTTAAATTAAATTAAATTATTTTTAAATTAAATGCAGATACGGCGGTTTAATTATTCCATATTCTCGCCGGTTATCATTTATAGACTACGACATTTAATATAGCGGTTTTTAAAAATCTTACTATTAAAATATCTTGATTAAAATCTCTACTGCCTGCAACTATTTAGCTGCATTTTGAGGTAAATTTATTTTCACAATTTTCAATATTTTTCATAGCTTTGTTTATTAGGTTTGTAGGTAGTACTAACTAATAACTTTACTAAAAGTACTATAGAAAATTTACATATTAACATGGTGACATATTAAACAGCTATTTATTTATATATTTATACCAATTATAATAATTGTTTTATTTTTTTAGATCCAAGATCTAGAAATTCGTTATTCAGAATTCTTTATTTTTATTCATTATAACAGAATATTTTCAAGTTTTGGTGTAAGTTCATCCACTTATATAAATATTTCTTAGAAGTATATTTCTTATATTTTAAATATTTGTATTGTTTTTTTCGCCATCATAAATTATCTACATTTTGCTAAACTTAAAATATTAATTTTGGATCGACAGTTTAATTTGTGGTAAGTTTAAATATTTCTGTTCTAAAAAATGGTATCACAATTAATTTAATATTACATTTATTTTAGGCAACTTAATTTTTTTTATTTATGTAATTCTATTATGTACAAAATGCCAAAAATTTACTCGAAAACCGAAATTTTATCTACTCAAAGAATAGATTCTCTTGAAACATTGGCGTAGCGAGCATAACTGGCGCCCGGGGCACGATACCTCCTTGGCGCCCACCAACCACATTTACTATAATATCGTAATTTGATCGCAAGTTCAGTCACTAATGGTTCAAGATCATGGAACGCTTCTTTAAAATTCATTTTAGGATCTTGTAATCTCAACTGAACTCGATCAATTCTCCTCAAGATTTCATGCCATACATCAGGGGTCTCCAAACTTTCCAGCCTTAGGGCCATACTGATTACTCCAGTAAGTTCCGAGGGCCAAAACCATATTATCATTGTTGCAGGTGGTAAAAAGTGAAATAGTCCACTGATGAAAAAAAAAGTCCGAAAAAGTATGCAACGTTTAAAAAAGGCTGCAAATTGGACTAAAGTCCGCAAAACGGCAACACTGCATATTATTATATTATTTTCCTATTCATTTTCATTTCCCTGTTATTAATTTTCCTGTCATTATCTGTAATTTCTAGATTAGTCGTCGAGTACGAGCCATGAGGAGTAACGTGACGCGACATCTGGTAGAAACAAGCGGAAATAGGTAGTACCTTCTATCGCTAACAGATGGCGCTAATAGCACGTACAAAATAATCTCGTTGGTTCGAGAAAGTTCTGGTGTCTTCCACTCACTTCTAGATGGCAGTAATTGGAATATATAAGAAGGCTAGTGGCGCAACCACAAGTCAGTTCCTATGACACTGTTGTGAAATAAAATATTGCGTACCTCCTTAAAACGTGTTTGTGCGTGTTTAAGTTTAAGACATCTTTGTAACAGTATTTTGATTTGAATTGTTGCTTTTGTGTGTGATTTAGTAGTATGGAAAAGAAGCGAAAAATTGATAGTGAATGCAGAAAATTCAAAGATCAGTGGAACATTCAGTATTTCGTAATTGAGTCCAGTAACAAGGCGCTATGTTTGATTTGCAATGAAAGCATAGCCGTTCTCAAGGAATATAACATTAAACGTCATTATGAAACAAAACATTTTCAAAATTACTCAAAATATACAGGAAATTTGCGGACAGAAAAATTCGAAGCTATGAAGCGCGGATTGAAATCGCAGCAATCTTCATTTACAAAACTCAAAACTGAACAAGAGGCTGCAACTCGTGCCAGCTTTCGTGTGGCTCTTGAAATTGCAAAACGTGGAAAACCATTCACCGATGGAGAAATGATCAAAGAATGCATAATTGCAGTAGCCGAAGAAATGTGCCCTGAAAAGGTAAATTTATTAAAAACTGTCAGTATGTCAGCAAACACTGTGGCTCGAAGGGTAGAAAACATTGCTGAAAATATATCCTCTCAACTGTTCGACAAAAATGGATGTTGAGTGGTTTTCTTTGGCCTTGGATGAGTCAACGGATGTGTCAGATACTGCTCAGGTGTTGATTTATATTCGAGGAGTAGATAAAAGCTATGAAGTGCATGAAGAACTTCTTGATATGTATAGTATTCATGGCACAACTACTGGTACAGATATTTTTAAAGGAGTTGAAATTGCCATTATTCAAAAGAACCTTCGATGGAAAAACTTGAAATGTATTACAACTGATGGAGGCAAAAACATGAGTGGGAAAGATAAAGGAGTGGTCGCTCTTGTGTCAAAGGCTGTAGAAAATGACGGTGGTTCAAAACCATTAGTCTTACATTGTATCATTCATCAACAGTCTTTGTGCGGAAAATGTTTGGATATGTCTGAAGTTCTGAAACCAGTCATATCAACTGTTAATTTTATCAGATATTTTGGGCTGAATCACCGACAATTCCGACAATTTATTGAAGAGGTTGGAGAAAATGACTTACCTTATCATACTGCCGTACGTTGGCTTAGTTGGGGGAAAGTCCTTCAGCGCTTTTTTGAACTTCGAGCAGTGATCGAAATTTTTTTGAATGAAAAGCATCGCCCTCTTACTGAATTACAAAACAACGCATGGCTGTGGAAGTTAGCATTCTATGTTGATTTGACAAAACATGTGAATGAACTGAATTTGAGATTGCAAGGAGAAAACCAGCATCTTCCTGATTTATACACTAATATCAAATCATTCCGGAAGAAATTGATACTGTTTCAATCACAACTACGAAGTAAATGTTTTTCACATTTTAAAACATGTGAAATATTCAGCCACACCACTGAGACTGAGTTTCCTATCGATTTTGCAATCGAAACTTTGAGTGCTTTGAAAATAAATTTTGATACTCGTTTCTCGGACTTTGATGCCATTGCGAATCAAATTAAGATTTTTCAGAATCCTTTTGATACTGACATTGAAACCCTAGCCCCGGAACTTCAAATGGAAATGATTGGTCTACAGTGCAGTGATATAATTAAGAACAAATATCAAAACTCATCTTTGTTGGAATTTTATAAGAGTCTTCCACTGACACAATTTTATATTTTGCATAAATTTGCTCGTGGGCTGTTTTCTGTTTTTGGTACTACTTATTTGTGTGAGAAGACCTTCTCCAAAATGAAGTACACAAAAATGTTTACAGATCTAAATTAACTGATGAGCATCTTAAATCTCTTTTAATAATTGGTACAAGTAAAATTAGTCCACAACTACAAACTATTGTCAGTGGAAAATCTCAATTACATAAATCTCATTAGTATTTCATATGTCATTATGCTTGTTATAAGTTATGTTTTTATTTAAAATGTATAAAATGTTAGTTGGATTCATTTCAATAATTTGTTAGTTATTAAATACTGAAGTTAAATTTTCTGCATATTATACATGTCTTTACTCATTACAATTCTGTGTTTCTTTATCCAACTTATTACAAAAACAATAAGCCTACAACAATGTTATGAGTAGTTAGCCCATGACCATATCAATGTAGATGTCATATTAATAATTATTCAACATAAAATTGGAATACTTCAGTAAACTAAATTTAATTTGCTATAAAAAATATGTTCTCTAAAAGGAGTTTTCATGTATGCTAGCTCTCCGCGGGCCGGACAAAATCTGTCCGCGAGCCGGATGTGGCCCTCGGGCCGTAGTTTGGAGACCCCTGCCATAAATGAACTAAAGTTATAAAATTAAAATTCAATATATTTTATAATAAAATTGTAGCTTCACTTCTGGTGTCACTTGTAGTAGTACAGTCCTCTGCTAATTTTTTAAATACTTCTACTGGCCCTTCATGCTCATCGACAATAATGCTATCTGCCTTGCACTCCGTCGTGTTTCAGATGCACGTTTAACAAGTTTCTTATAAAAAAAGATTTTTTAAATAATTTTCATCGTAATGTGGAACGTGAGAAAAAGAGATACATGCTTTCAATTATCCCAAAACATGTTACAACGATTGGATCTTGCTTAGCTGCAGTAACGCCTGCTAAATTTAAGGAGTAGTTATCACAATTTACAAATTATGCTTTATTATTTTTATCCAAAATTCTTTCATGAACGCCAGATATGTGATCTGACATCACGGCGTTATCATAACATTGTGATCCACAGTTTGTTAATGATATCTGATCTGAATTTAATTTTGCTAAAATTGTATTTTCAATGGAAGATGCATTTTTGGCATGCATTTTAATAAATCCCAAGAAAGATTCTTTGATAGAAACTTTTCTGTTGGTAAAATCAATAGCTACATATACACAATATCTACATCTACGACTTAATTTTGACGTTTGACGGTCATTTTCAAGTGAAAATGACCGTCAAACGTCGAAACTTAAGACGTGTTAATATGTGTAGAAATGTATATAACTGTGAATAACAAGTTGTATAACATTTTCACATAGTATAAAGTGTGGTAAAAACATAGTGAATTTTTCAATTCAATGTAATCTTCTTTCTGTTTCTTTCCTGTTTTCTGTTTCACTTCTGTTTCTTTTCTGTTTCACTGAAAACGATTTTCGATGATTTGGACTTCTTTCATGGCTAATAAATTTATCTTTTTTGCTCCATTTATTAAAACTAAATGTAGTTACGAAAGATGATTGTGTAGCGGAATTTAATGTAATAAACAGTAAGCAACAAAAGCAGTACGCTGCATTATTTTTGTTGAGTATAATAAAAAAGATCGGTTAATTTGAATTCCTTTTTCTTTATTACCGACTCGCCGATAAAACCAAGATTTTTGCATTAGACGATTAGCTGTTGTTGTTACTGCATTTAGACATTCGTTCTGAAATATGCGGGATCCACGAATAATCATTTTTGTTCGAAGTTGATTCGATATTATTGGAAGATTAATATTGAATTTTAAATAAGCAACATCTCTGAACTCCAAAACGTCTGGAACTACAGTAAGCATTACTGTTGCATTTTCTGTATTTTTTGTTAGATATGGACACGGATTTGGAATTTCGGATGTATTGGGCTCCCATATACATTTTCAAAGTCTTGTATTTGTTGTGATGTGTTATCGCATAAAAGTTTAGCAGTAGTAGGAGTACAACCTGAAACTGATTCTTGACTCCGATTTTACTTCTTCATGCTTCTTATCTTCTGATTTTTCTTTTTGCGATTTTTTTTAATTAAATAGGATTTCATTGTTATTTTGTATTTATTATTTTCTTTTTCTTGGTCTATTTAAAATTTTTTTTATTGTATTAATTAAGATATTACTTTTGAACAACTTACAGTGTAACGGTAAACTATTATTTGCTAGCGCTGAGGAAGCCACAAGTGGTGTCGAAACGTCGACTTTGTAAATAATAAAGGATTTTTGATTCAAAACCTGATTATTTTTATCTACGTCTATATTTATAACTCGGTCGCAGTTTAGGTTTAACAATAACTAACGTAAATATAGCTCAACATTTGGAAACTACTGCACATTTATATTCTACACTACTGCACATATATTCACGTATATTCTGTATATATGCACGTATATTCTGTATTGATTATTTTATGTCGGAAAAAAAGAAAGAAGAAAATATTTCGTTGGTTCAAAAAGATGCGGGAAATATAAATTTGCATATAGAACAGTTATCGTTTTAAAATAATAAGCGTGTAAAAATATGGGTATTACTATTAAAGCAAAATAAAGTGTTCAGAAAGAAAGAACCTTTTATATACGTTGATGTTTGATTGATTTGCAGCAAATTAAATATGTAGCTATGATTATTATAAAATAACTATTGAAATTTTCCGGAAAATCTTGGTCCTTGGACACAATTTGGCGCCCCTCTCGAGTGGCGCCCGGGGCATGATACACCCCCTTGCACCCCCCTCGCTACGCCTCTGTCTTGAAATTCAAATTATACATTCAATCTCATCTTCCGACTCACCTATCAATCACATTAATTCCTCACTGTTACCTACTATTCAAATTCTAAATAATCCATCACCTGATTCTCCACGATTTCCTTTACGACGTCCTTCTCCTTTCCTATCACCTGCTCTGCTTATAAATACCCAATCTCCTAACACGCCTCAAATACCACACTTAAATAGTCAAAGTTATCAAATAAACAACATTTTAGAAGAAATTATTTTTAATCCCTGATGATGCACGTTCAATTTTTTCTCTGGAAGCAATCCATTATGTTAGCCCACTTCCCGCGGAAAATTTAGATCGAATACAACTTCACACCCTTGGATTATTTAACAAAATTTGCGATTATTGTTCTTCTATTTCATTTCCGAGAGAAAATTGGAACTGCTGCAGTA